>JARFXV010000155.1:405000-944277 GCA_031761425.1 Cosmopolites sordidus | reverse complement strand
ACGTTAACGTTAACGTCAACATAAACGTAAACGTTAAACAACTATATATTATATATTCTATATTATATATATATATATATATATATATATATATATTATATATATATAATATATATAATATAGAAATATATAATGTAGATCCCAAACATATTCGGATAGCCTATATAAAAAATTATTCTAGCAGTTCCAATTTACTCATAAAAAAAATTTTTCTTCCCGTATGTTATTTTACCGTTCTTAACAAAATTCCGAAATCATCGGTTTGATTCTCAAATTTTAAGAAAAAAGCATAAATATTGCTTTTATACACCTCAAAAATATTTGGACCCGCAAATAAAAAGATTAATCTGGAGGAGTGGTAATCTTCGAATTTTGTTTACTACAAATAGTAATTGGTTTACTGGTGTCCAAGGAACATCTTAAAATGGGTTATATACCAAATAAAAAAAATAATAATTTTGAAAATAGACAATTAGTACTATTTAATTATGAAAGGAAATTCCTAACCGAAAAATTGAGCAAATCCTTCAGTTAAGTAAAAGTGCGGTTGGAGAAATTACGCAACGCGACAAAAATGAGGACATAATTTTTCCGAAGAAGCAAGCAGGCCATCCGAAATTATTAAATGAAAGAGACCAACGCTGTAATTTAAAGAAGTACATAAAAACTCTAAAATTAGTGCCCCTAAGCTCAAAACATAGTTGGAAAACCATTCTCAAACAGTAGTCTGCACCGAAACAATACGCCGTTGTGTAAGAAAACATGGACATCATGGATATCAGGTATGGCCCGAAACAAACCTTAGTTAAGTAAGAAAAATGTTAGAACTCGACTGGATTTTGCTAAGGAGTACGTTGCGAAGGCTGAAAATTATTGAAACGATGTTATTTTCTGTGATTGGTCAAAATTCATCATTTTTTGCTCAGATGGACGTGGTGTGGCGAAGGTTTAATGAAGAGCTCAACATAGAAAATCTTTATTCAACTGTTAAACACGGTGGGAATCAGTAATAGTTTGGGGTGTATATCCCCAGAGGGAGTTGGTAACTTGGTGTTTATTGACGGTATAATGGATAAAAACATTTATTTAAATATTTTAAGGCAAACTCTGAGAGCAACGGCGGATAATATGAACATTACAACCTGATTTAAATTTTACCAGACAATGACCCTGAACATAATGTTGGTATAGTTTACGAAAAAAGTGACTTCACTGTAAAGTGATTAAAACGCCGCTTCAGTCACTTGAGTTTAATCCCATTGAAATCGTTAGGCATTATTTAAAACTAATATAAGGAATCCAATAAAAGGTAATTAAATTACTATTAAACACACTTTAAAGAATAAATTATTAGAGGAATGGAATAACATCCACGTATCCATGCCAAAACGTTTAGGAAATGTGATTAAGGTCATTAAGGTCAATACCAAATACTAATTATAAGTCAAATTGTTTATACAGTTAATTTTTTTGTTGATACTACTTAATGTCCGAATATTTTTGTGATTCGAAATTTATAAAATAATCTTTTTTATTGACTTATTTACTATTAATATGCATTTATAATTATTTAATAATTAAATTATGGTTAGAATTGTTTATTAATTTCCCTAACATCCACTATATATATATATATATATATATATATATATATATATATATATATATATAGTTATATATATATATATATATATATATATAATATATATATATATATATATATATATATATATATATATATATATATATATATATATATATATATATATTGTATATATATATCTACTGTTTATATAGAGGGTGATTCACGGTTGATGGTACATTAGACGTTTACGGTGAACTTTTGGGGTAATGATTTTAAATTTTGGGTACTTATATAAATGAACATTAACTCTTTATTTGATATAGTTTTTGTGCTGCAATGTTGCTAGATCTACTCGAATCTGATTCTAGTTTCCTTTTTTATAAATAGAATACCCTATTTGTTATTGAATTTCTAGCTTCTGTAAAGCATTTTGAAACTTTTTATGTAACATATGCTATACCTATCTTGAGCTGTTTCGGAAATAAAAAATATGGTTTAAGAAATTTGGCAACAAACATTACTAATAAAAAAAAATATAACCAGCATAGTTAGATATTACTAACTATCTAGTTAGTAGTATCTAGTGAGTAGATACTACTAATTAGAACCAACTGGTCACGTACTCTATACTCGAGGTACGGAGAATGGACGATGTGGGGAAATTGGATTCCTCATTAATCAAAAACTGAAAGACATTGTAGTTAAATTTGACAGACCGAAGTACATCTGACCGACTAGCCCAATGCGTCATTCAGCTGAATAAAAAGTTTAAGCTTCAAATCGTGTAAGCTTATAACGATGTAGCTCAATTTCTAGACAAGGAAAAGTGTATTTTTTAATTAAAAAACGACGGACAATAAAGAATGCAGGCAGTCCTTTGGCAGGGTCGAGTACATTGAGTTTTTGCAGAACTATAAGAAAACATATTCGAGAGGAAATGCGTCGATTCAATATGCAGCTAGTGTAAAAAACTCTTTGGAAGAAAATAGGGAAATTATCAAAACTAATCAGAAGTTGTGAGAAGTAAAGGAAGCAAATTTTTGCCTTAATGTGGGAGGATGGTACAATGTGCAGAGACCGGACGGAAATGTTAGAGGTTGTCCGAAAAGTTTATTCAAAGTTATATGAGGATCAGAACCAGTCAAGAACAGCAATGTTCACTAAAAAACAAGTGCCGGATATCCTGGTAGAGGAAGTGACAGAGGCTATAGACTCGATGAAAAATGGGAAGGCTTCAGGGAAGGATAGTATAACTGTTGAGATATTAAAAGCTGGTGGTCGGGCTTTACATAAAACACTAGCAAAATTATACTCAAAATGCCTCAAAGAACAAAAAGTACTCAACTTATGGAAAAATGCAGACGTGATTCTTTTACATAAAAAAGGAGCACATGAAGATTTAAATAACTACAGTCCAATAATAATATATAGTATATATATATACATATATATATATATATATATAATATATATATATATATATATATATATATATATATATATATATGTTAGTTCGTAGTGTTTCGCTACGCTAGACTATTAGTCCGGGAGTACATCAGATCGTTTGTGTCCTGTTTGTTGGGAACGTGCAGACGTTTCGCCAAGGTCACACTTGGCATTCTCAATGCTTGTCTGAAGACAATATATATATATATATATATATATATATATATATATATATTTATATATGATATATATATATATATATATATATATATATATATATATATATATATATATATAGTAATATATATATATTTATATTTATATATAGATATATATATATATATGTATATATATATATATATATATATATATATATATATATATATATATATATATATATATATATATATATATATATATATATATAGCCGGTGGAGTCCCAATGTTATGTATGTATGTATGTTTAAAAACATAACTAAACTTGATATGGATTGATACGAAAGTACTGCATTTTAATAACCAAGAGTGAAAAATCATACAAATAATCGCTCTTCAGTCACGTCATTTCGAGGCTGGGTCAGGATTCGAACTGACATCCACACTTCTCTGGAATGCCTTTTGATGCCAATTGTTGATTAGGTTATCAAACATTTGAAGGGGTACTAACCGAGATTAATCGCTACCTGATAACTGTGATTCAAAGCCCACGTTAAGCTGTAGGCCCAGTCGTTAAAAAATACCTTGTGTGTTATTAGATACTAGTAGTAGTAGAATAGATACGTGTGTTGACGCGTATCTATTTTAAATAAATTAATTATTTATTCGTTTATCTATAAAAACGTTAACAGCCCTATTCTGTGTTACTCTATTTTTAAAAAGCTGAAACCACAAATAAAACTCCCAGTATCGACATATCCAGGACACGAAGCGTTCCAGACGAGCTGCAGCTCTTCTGCTGATGCCTGTCGCCATGACTACCGACTGCCGCTCCCGGCCGTCTTCAGTCTGAGTCAGTGACGTCACAGGGTATCAATAATGGGACGAGATTTTTTTTTCGCAATGAATTTTTGTTTTCTTTCATCGAAATATGAATAATTATGATGACCTAATATTATCCTATAATTATTTTTTTAAATGTTATCTTTGAAAGTAATTGAAATAAAAACAAATGATAATGCAAATATTAATTTAAAATGTATTTTTTATATGTATATTTTATAATAAATAAAAAAAGGCAAGAGATTTGTTTACTAGGCAAAGCTGTAATGCAGAAAAAGGTGTGATAGAGAATAGAAGCAAATTTAACCGATAAAATAGAGTAATAAATACGAAGTATCATAAGCAACTGAAACCTTATAAATAGATCTATATAAATTATGAAAACTATATTTGAATGACAAATGGAAATTCCATCTGGAAATGGTACTAATGGCAAGTTTTTGATTAGTGCGTCCTGCCCGTTATGATATACGAAAGATAAACCTGGACACTCACGTCGTAGCCAATTCAAATACTTGGGTTAGCATAGGGAATGGAAAGATGTATTATTGGTATTCTAAGACAGGACGGAAATACCTGCACATAGATCAGGGAACAAACGAGCGTATGTAACATTACTGAAAGAGTAAAAGATTTGAAACAGAGATGGCGAGGTTAGAGAGCGAGGCGATGGAGGATATATGCAATCAAGTTCAAAGCAATCCTAGTGTGAATACCACTTGATTGCAAACGTCCACGAAGTAGGCCAAAAGAACGATTGGACTGATGACACCGTTAAGTTTATTGAACCCCAATCGCGAGAAAAACTCAGGACCGCGAAAGTTGGAAGCATGTTGAAGAGGCCTTTATCATGCAGTGGAAGAACACGGGCTGATTTACCTTCGTAAATTTAATCAAGAATTTTTAATATAATTTTATAGAAAAACGTTCCTTACAACAAGAGTCAAATATCTAAGCGATCCTAAGAAAAAATTTCAATTAAATCACTAATCGAAAAACTGTGATAAGAATGAGCATATGAATGCCATCATTTTGAACAATATGTTATTAATAGTGCACATTAATTTATGAATTACTTCAAAGTAATATGTTATGTGGCAAACATGCTACAAATGTATATAAATACGGTATACGAGGGTAGAGTGAAAAGTTAGATAAGTTTTAAATGAATTTTTAAAAATTGAAAATCGATATTTTTTAACTTTGTTCATTTTTAGTTCAATACAAGCTCAACTTTTTTAGTCAGTCATTTGTTCAGGTTCAGATAGAGAAAGAAACCGGAAGGAGCTAGGTCTGGAGAATAAGTTGGATAGGGCATCAATTCGTAGCGCAAATTGATCAATTTCGCTGTTGAAATGGCGGATGGATGGACGACCACATTGTCGTGGTGAAAGTTTGTGAAAAATTACAAAATCATGTTTATTGTCTTTTCTAGTAATTGTTAAGTCAAAAAAGTTAATACTAATATGTTGCTCTTCTTCAGCTGTGAATTTAATGTTCTTATGAAAATAATGTATGTACCATCACATATATATTTAGTTATACACAATAATTCTTGTCAAACTTATTCACAAAAGATGGCAGCATTTAACTCATTTATAGATAGGTTATTAAATATTTCGATGTCAATAGAAATTAGTGTCTAAACATTGATCTAAAACAAACGATATAAATATTGCTTTCAAAACAAACAATAGTCTTGTCAATGTCAATAAACGTCAAATAAATAAACTCTATAAATCAGGAATTTATTTAATTGAGTGCGGTTGGTGTCCACAAGTCTATGTTGGACAAACAGGAAGCTTTTTCTATGCTCGGCTCAACGAATATAAAAGAAATTATACTAAACAACAAAATATATTAATTCTCTTTTATGTTAGAAAATCATACTTTCAATGATAATTTTAAAATGTTACTTAATGAAAATAAACCCAAGAAATTAAATCTTTTACTGAGTCTACAAATTAATGAAACGAAAAATGTTGATATTTTGTTAAATGACCAGCAAGACTGAATGCTTCGTCGTTATTTAAGTTATATTGTCCTCCTAGACGCTAAAAAATGGGTTTCCCCACCATAATCTTTTATGGTATTATTAGGTCGATGGACAGCTTAGGGTGTAATTACTTTCCTTATTGTTAGTTTAACATTTGTTAGTTTATATTTGAAAAAGGCACCGTGTGTCAAAACAATTGTTTTACATACAATTTTAAATATAGTGGAAATTTTAGATGTTAATATTTGCTTATTTATTTAAAATGAGTTTCCAGTAAGTATGGGATATCTCAGTTAAATTCTTCTGATATTGTAAAGCAGCTACTCTTTTTAAACCTTGTCATGCGTTTTGGGCCACTGTCTTCCTCGAATCTGAAGATATCCTTGGTACCTAATTTTGAAGCGCGTTTGACCAAATTTTCTCGCTCTATATCCATATACCACATACTTTGAATCAATTATTGATGCCATTAATTTTCACATCCAATCCCAAGATATACACCAACAGAACCTGATATTTTCACCACCGTGTTTTGCTGTGGCAATGTAATTTAAGGATCCAACTCTCCTTCATCAGTAAAAAATAACTAATTTCCAAAACTATAATGGATAATGTGCGAACTTTTTAGCGAACTGGAGTATTTTTTCGAGTGTTTCTGATGATGAATGATTTCTTTCGGGCAATCGTCCCTCTATATCTATATTACATAAATATACTTATATAACAGAATTACACACTTACAATCTCTTACACATCTTTACTTCAGAAGAAAAATTTCCTACTGAATTTACTATTTCTTCACTCGAAATGAAGCTATTTATTCTTATAAAATGTCTTTGCATTTTCCTCTGAATTCTAGTGGCTAGTGTTTTATGTCTTCAGTTTCTCTTTTGGTTTTCAATGGAGACAATTCTTTCCTGTTGTTTCAAACTTTAAATTTTTGGCAACTTGCTGCAACTCTATACCATTTTTTTTCAAATTCACAATTTCTGTACGTATTTCTAAAGGTAGTTCTCGAATTTTTCGTGCCATTATTATTAGAGCATTAATATTAAACATGCACTTTATAACTGGTTAACATTAAATTAAATTTGTTGTATACTGAAGTTGTGTTGATATTATTGTGTTGATATTATGTAATGATTCTACCCACTGTGAGTACTAAGAGAGTTTATTTATATCGAATAAGGATACCTATTTTTAAAAATATTTGTTGGAATGTTTTCTTTTTCGAATTTTTAAAGTGGAATTTATTTATAAATAACCTATGAATAATTGTATCATACAATTGTGCAGTTATTTTCCCAAACAATTTAACGATCATTGAGATCACTAATCATATAGAACTATACAAACATTATAAAATATGATAACCGCACCAATTTTTATCTGTAACAAACATCGATGTGTACAACGTTATAGAACATTTCTCATAGTAAACGCAAATGGGAAGGGGTGAGTGAAGGGTTTGATGGGTGGTGGAGAGCAGAAATGCGTTATGAAATCACGGTTATGTGACAAATAACGGCTGACCCGTAAACACTCGATGTATAATTTGGTCAGATAGAGTCCGGGGTACACGCGACCTCATAAAGTAATAAATTTGAACTGGGTGGCCAAAAAAATGTAGCTTGCAGATTGCAGAGCCACACTCTATGTATACAAGCTTAATAGTTTTATTATATCTTGTTGTTTTTTTTGTTGTATACTTAATAATATGGCTTGGTGTGCTTAAGAGAACTAACAGAAACGTAATGCAATATTTTAATTAGTATGTTAAACATAATAATAGGAGAAACGTTAGAAAAATTATCGGTTTGACAAACAAACCGATAATTTTTCAAATCAAAGCAGATTTTTGAGATATTTATTAGATTATGGAGTTTTGCAGCACCAACTCGAAGCATGTGTGTACAGGTTTATTATGGTGGTAAAAGAAAACTTTTTTAGCCAGATATGGACGGTTAGCCTGAAGCTCCTTTCAATAGAGTCAGTATATGAGCATTACACCACAAAATTCCAGAAAACTTTAGTCACAACTCTTCCTGTAGATGGACTCGTTGTCGCGTCCTTTTGCGCATTTTTGCCTGCTCCCATCCAGAAATGTTCATTTGTATATAAGTGTATGCGCCCGTGGTTGATTGTTAACAAAGTTATCGGGTGGAAAGTTTTTTCATATCCAAAAGTAGTAACCACGACCTATCGAGACGTTTGCAAGGTTAGCAAGCTCGCGTACCTTTAGTTGGCAAGCGACTTATACGACGTTGATTGTGAGGATTTTGTCCTGTGTTGCATTTTTTGGGCTTTCGGATTGCATTTAAATAAATCTAAAAACTCTTGAGATGTTATCATTCGAATGCGTCTTTGCGCGAATGTTAATGATCACAGCACCAATTTATAGGACAGTTTTTTCATGTCTAACATAAAACATCATGTGAAATATAGTGGATAAGGTTTATCGAGACGTTTACAATGTCAATAAGTTATGTACAAATCTGGTTTCGCTTTTCTTTTTTCTCTCCAACGTTTTTCCTGGGAATCATTTAATTAGTCACAGCGAAGCTGCCATTTTCATTTTTTGGCTGATGTATAGCCGATTCTTAATTCAAAAAAAGGCTTTTAATAATGTTCATTAATTTATTTGTTAAATAATAACTTCTCGATTGACGATTTCATAATTTTGTCATCTTTTTTCGCGGGAACCTTTTAGTTTTTCACGGTTATTGTAAGGAACATTTTTTTAATGATGCATATGTAATAAAAAACCACTAGATACTTTTTAGGCTCTCCTTGTACAATAGTTTCCTGGAAGAGCCGCGTGACCGGCGTTTTATGACTGATGACCGACTTCCACGCCCCCTGGTCGACAATCACGGCATAGGTCCCATCGATTGAGACCGATAACCGGGCACGAAAAAATAATATATGTTGGTCGCAGATCCTTTTGATATTTTTTATTGGCTACAATAACTTTTTAATGGGGCGTTTATTAAAATATTTTGTTGGTTAGGGTGGCATAGTTTTGGCTATTTCAAATTTACTTTAGCCTCTGAATTGTATATAACACAGACCATCAATTGATTCCAATCAGGACAAAATTATTTAAAAAGGACAATTTGAGCAAGTACAACATTAAAAAAAAACAAGTTGCTTCAAATTTGCTGAAAATGTACATTTCATTTAGAAAAAAATATAGCTATATATATATATATATATATATATATATATATATATATATATATATATATATATATATATATATATATATATATATATATATATATATATATATATATATATGTATATATATATATATATATATATATATATATATATATATATATATATATATATATATATATATTATTATTAGGCGCGTATAGACCCGGTTGGATCACGCAAAGCATTCTGACTCATTTTCGAGCGTTCTTTCTGATCCTCCACATCTCTCTCATCCTTTCTCCGTGGATTCTCATTCTTTCCTAAGTCAACTTTGTTCCCGATCTCCTCGAAACTTTCGCTCTCTGATGCAACGTTCCACATATGTATTTTGTGTTTGTACGTTCTTCTATCCTCAATCTCTGTCGGACCCATTTGTTCCTTTTCCAGATCAGCTCTGACTTGTGTGATGATCCATGGAACTGTTGACTTGACTCCTTGTATGTATGTAAGAATTCTGTTGGTGAGTCTTGTATATATATATATATATATATATATATATATATATATATATATATATATATATATATATATATATATATATATATATATATTATTTAAGTCGTCAGCTGGGCTCGAGTTTAACGCAAGAAGACTAGAGGTCTAGACGCAAGGTGTAATTTTGTTCACCCCAGATGCTTTTCCGTTCTTTAACTCTTTTATCACTTTTGTTAGCTGTTCCATTTTTATTTGCTCTTCTTCCATTTCTTGTCTGCCTTCCTGGTGCTCTGTTGTTTTGTCTATCACGCCCTGTATAACCGTGTCGTGTCTTGCCTGGAGCAACTCTTCGAAATATTATTTCCATCCTTTCATAACCTTTGTTTCATTTCTAGTGATCTATCCCTCCTCATTTTTAATTATTAAAGTGTCCTCATTTTTATTCTTCCTCATTCCCTTAAGCACATTAAAGAATAATTTCTAGTTACCACGACTATTTATTTCCATCTTGTCTTCAAACTCTTCTCTTTGATTACAATACTAAATTTTTTACCTTTGGTCTCTGTTCTTTGTAGGCTTTATGGTTCTCATCGATACTATTACTTAAATCTTCCCGCCATTTTCGCTTTTTGATTTTTACTTGTTCCTAGATTTCTGTAATGTAGTTAGTTTCTTTTGTTTATTTCTAGTAGTTGCTCCGCATACTGTTTTTGCTACTTGTATTAATGTGTCTTTGAAAGATTTTCCAAATTCCCAGCCAGTATTTCACTAGATATAGTGAAATACTGGTTAGGAATTTGGGAAATACCGGAAACAAAATAAAATCCCGCCTTTATCTGCTTGTTGGTTCTCATTGTGTCTTCTTCTCGATTCATTTTCACCTGTGCTACCAGTAGATAATGGTCACTACCTATTTCAAAACCTCTCTTAATCGCCACATCTCTTATTCTATTTCTATTTTCTTTTCTCTTATAGTATATAATCTAAATAGACTTTTCTCCTCTACTTGGTTCCACTCGGGTATATTTATGGATTTCCTTATGCTTATAAAATGCGTTTGTTACAATTAAGTCATGGATAGCTCAGACGTCAAATAGTCTCTTGCCGTTTCTATTTCTAACCTCTTCCCATGTTTTCCTATTACTGAGTATGTAGTATCTGCTCTTGCCACTATGTCATTGAAATCCCGCACTACACTACACACTACTGCTACACTCAATTCCTCTCGACACTGGGTCCATAGGCGACTGTTATAGTTTTACTCCTAGTTTTAAATTTTATTTCCAGTTAGGATTCGTTCAGAGACTGCTGCTCAATTGCTTACGTTTTCCTTAATATTTCGATGTAGTAATGTAAGTATTCATTTTCCATCTCGATGGTGCCGTTTTCCTTCTTTCTCATTTCTGGTATTACTAACATTTCCAATCCAGTTCTTTAATAATCCAGCTAGATTACTTTCTTCTTAGTATTTTATCAAATTTTAAGTTTCTCCAAATGCAATTTTATTTTTCATTTTCCATTTCTTTGCCGAGGTCGTAATCGCTTCTCCGATCTCCCTACTTTCATTAGTTTTTTGACTTGCTTTCTCTTGACTGCACTTCATCTTCACTGCAACTTCATCTCAGCTGGGCTCTAGTGCCAAATTTCCTCATTTATTGTTATCTTCTGGTATCTAATTTATTCAATTCATTCAATATCCAATTCACTTTTTTTCAACTCTTCTTTATTCGTTTGGGTTTTCTCTTATTATTTTCTGTATTTTTATGTCATCTTTGGCCATATCGTTGTAAAAGAAAATCTTTATATGTTTGACTGCTTTTAGTTTACACTTATTTTAAGCACTTCCAGTTTCTAGTCGAAAGTTTCCATTTCTTTTTTTCCTTTTCTTTGGGGTTTTCGCCACGATCTAAAACTCAAAAAATATCAAAATATCTGTTCTTATGTAAATAAAGAATCACTGATATATATATATATATATATAAATATATATATACATATATATATATCTATATATATATATATATATATATATATATATATATATATATATATATATATATATATATATATATATATATATATATATATATATATATATATATATATATATATATATATATATATATATATATATATATATATATATATACATATATATATATATATATATATATATATATATATATATATATATATATATATATATATATATATATATATATAATGCAAAAATATTGTGTATGTCAATGATAGTGACAGTCACTACTAAAAAATATATAGGTGAGGTTTACTGTGTAATTGTTTTCTCTACTGATTGTGTATTGAAATACTTAAATGTTTTTAAATGTATTCTTTAGAATTGGGAACCATATTGAATTTAAATCTACCGAAGGCATAGCTATACAGTTATTTTTATTTAAATTAATTATAGCGGATTAATATATATTATTAATCTTCTGAATTTTGTTACCGATTCTTTGAATACCAAATTTTAGGTTTAAAGCTTAATACTAATCATATATGTGGTAATTTTTGAATGTATACCTAGATATTTCCTCAGAACCGTATTTACTAGAAAGTTAGAAATACAAAAATATATATAAAAAAAATATGGAAATTGGGTTTCAAAATCTCATGTGAAACGCACAACAACCTGCGTCTCCGCCATAATGAGCATTGGTTAGTTGCTTGACTGGGAGGAAGTCCCACCCATCCCTTACATTGGAGAGCACATGTTTCGTCTGTTGGTGGTTAGAGTCATCAGGGTACCAACATATGCTATCTCACCAAGAATAGGGAGTCCCTCTCCATAATCAAACAACCCATATTTTCGCCGACTTCTCGTCCTAGGGCTTATACATGGAGTTTTTTGACTTCTTTGGACTCCGTCCAATGAGACAACAGTAGTCAGTGCGTTCCACATGAGATTGTGGAACTCAACGGTCGGAGGTGTATAACCCATGAGTGCTGTTGTCTCATTCGACGCAGTCCAAAAAAGTAAAAAAACTTCATATATATATATTCTATTGATAAAGGAGATCTTTTACCAAACGTTATATTAATGCAGTCTCAGCAGAAAGCCAGTAGATCAATCATTCATTACAACACGTATCAAGAATATGGGAAGCCAATAATTTCGTATTTTTTCATAGAACTTAATTTCACAGTCTTCCTACCAAGCATAATTTTATTATTCATATTTGGTCTAGATCATGGTCAAGTTCCCAACGAGGATGGCACCGTCACCCAGTGAGCGCTGAAGTCTTCCATGGGAGCGATAGCGGACATATTGACGGACGATAGAGACAAATTGGGATGTTAAGACCTACCTACTGAGGAAATTAATATAATAATAAACTTTGAAAATATCTACTTTTTTGAATAAATATTTTCTCTAGCTATCTAAATTTTTTATCTTATTGTAATTGTATAAATAAGCATTACAAAATTGAATTTAAATTTAAATTAGCATTAGGTATACGTATACCTAATTCGGTTTAGTATTGTCTGTGGTAAGTATTTACAAGTTGGTAAGCAAAAGACGCGATTCACGCAATGAGGCATGTTTCGACAAAAATATGGGATCCTGTAAGGACTTGTTTACAGAGCAAGTGCACCTGCATAGCAAACAAGCAAATGTATACATGTTGATGCGTGCACGAAATCAAATCTATAAAATACAGTGAACACTTTAGGAATGTCTTATTACTGTTGTGTGCCTCATCAATAATCCATATTCGTGGGTGATAAGTGAGAGCTAAGTCATTATAACCATTATTTTTATAACTTGATATAAATTTGTTGAAAAGTTCATTCATTGAAACTGGCAAATTTTGAATTTCAAAATGTTTGAATCTACGAAAAAATGCCGGCAGTATAGTATTGAGTATTTAAAATATATGCACTCTGCTACGAAACAATCATTACCTAAGTGTTTAATTTGCGAAAAAAATTTTTTTTACGAAGCCTTCTAGGCTACAAGAGCATTTGAATTAAATGCATTCTGATAAAAAGGACCAAGATTTATCAATTTTTGAAGAACTGGAAAAGAAATATTTAAAACCGCCAACTATATCGAACCTTTCTGCGTCATCTAAGCAAGTTTTCGCTCATTAAGTGCGTGAGGGACACACACAAAGTTTAAAACCCGATACTAGTCATTTAAGGTATTTGCAGCATAGTCTTTCAAACAGAACCCTCTGCGTGAACGACCCAAATATTGTCCTTTGTTTGGACATGATGAAGATCCAAATTTATGAATTTGTCGCCATTCGTGGGAAGTTAGGCTTTGTTATTCGACTACGTGGAAAATTTTGCGTAAAGATCAGAATCTGGTGCCTTACAAGATCCAGCTTGGCTAAGAACTCAAGCTGCAAGACCATCTCTTTTAATGTACGTTCGGTTCAGGGCCCAAAATTTAACAACAAACCTTGCTGTGGCGACGAAGCTCATTTTTGGCTAAATGGTTACATTAATAAACAAAATTGTCGCATTTGGAGTGAAAATTATCCACAAATGATCCAACAATTATCACTGTATCCAGAATAAATGCACCGTGTGGCATAGAATGTACGCCAATGGCATCATTGGGCCGGGCCGTATTTCTTTAAAAATCAAGCTGGAAAACACGTTACTGTTAATGGAAATCGTTACCGAGCGATGATCAATGATTATTTAATCCCAAATTTGCATGGTATTGATCTGGAGGAGATAGGGTTCTAATATGATGGCTCTACATGCTGTACAATCAATTTATCGACGGAACAATTCGGTGAAAAAATTATTTCGAGAAACGGACCTGTTAATTGGCAACCAAGGTCATCTGATTTAACACCGTTAGATTATTTTATTTAGGGTTTTATGTTACATTTTTGGTCTGTGCCCATTAACTGTAACTATTGACGCATTGGAAGTCAACATAACTCGGACAATTGAGGACACAAGACACTAATTGCTTGTTCGCAACAATCACGGGACAATAGAGCAAGTACATAAACTATTTAACCAAATTAACAAGGGCCTGAATGCTAAAAGATATTGTTTCGAACCTTCGCTCCCTGGTGCAGTGGTTCACAAGTGAAACTAAAAAAGCTTTTACCCTAATAACACTATTAATTACTGAAATCATACTTAACAGACAGGCATTTAATTCATTGATTTACATTCTATATATTAGGGAGTTACTTAAAGAAGCATTCTTGGACTGATATTATAACTTCCGTATACAGCTGAGCTTCCAACAACAAGAATCTACACGATAACAACATATGCTGATAACAAGGCAGTCTCCTATGTCACACTGACCAAGTAATGGCCTCAAGAAAACTGCTAACCAACCTAAATAAAATTCAACAGTGGTAGAAAACATGACTCATCAAGACGAATGACAGTAAATCCAGTTACGTAATATTTACCCTGCTTAGGGAAAGATGCTCTCTTCTAAGCATCAATGACTGTCAGGTCCCATAAGCAGAAGATGCCAAATATCTCGACATACATATGGAAAAACGATTGATATGGAAAAAACATATATTTATCAAAAGTAAATAACTAAGTTTCAAATTAATCCAAATAAATTAGTTCATTAGTCATAAATCAAAGCTGTCATTAGACAACAAAGCATTGCTATCAAAGCCATCCTAAAACTTGTTTGGACATACGGTATCCAACTATGAGGCACTACCAGTAACTCTAAAATCTCCATTCTACAAAAGTTTCTGAACAAAAAATTACGATCCATCGTTCATGTTTCCTACTGTTATCTAACGTGATATCTACTGGAATTCATCGAACAAACCATTTATCGACTCAAAAGTGCCTATTTAATTAAGGGTACCAGACATTAATGAAGTGCACAGATTGAAATATCGGCGGCCATACAACCTGACTACAGGACTTAGATAAGCATAGATTTTAAGATAAAAGCATATAAACTCACATAGACTAATTAACTGTAGGCTAAGGCTAAGATGTATACTCTATCTACTCTATATGTCATTCACCTGTATTATTCCAAAAACGTATTACCTTGTGTGTGGAACTCTAAGAGTTATATAAAAAAATATTATTGCTAGTATGATTATTAAAAAAAAAGCAATAGTATGACTTTAATATGTTGAGTGATATTTTGAGACAAAGATAATAAATATACAGTTCGAAAAAATATATGCGCTTGATGTGTATGTTTTTAAGTGGTCACTACGCCCTACGCATACTTAATACAAGGGTAGATTCTTCGATAAAAAACCTCAGTGCATCATAACTCTGTCGGGACTTTTAATTGCTTTTGGTTTGATTTACATATGTGATTGCGACAGTGACGTACAAAGTATAATAAAGGTGTTAATTTCATGAAATTATTTTCCTAAATTATTCGTATTAATACGAATATAGTATTAATATAGTAATAATTATAGTAATAATATAATTATAGTATCAATACGTTACCTTCGTATTTTTTGAATATCTGTCAAAAAAAATTAAAATAATGCTAAGAATTGCACACAATAACATAACATTTACAAATGAGGAGAATGTTGAAAAAGTGACAGCAATTCCTTTAAATGAACTTCGAAATGGTAGTTGTGTGACTGCCAGTTGTGTGACGGGATCTTTGCTTTACGATAAATCGTCGGTGCTAACAACCAAGATTTTATAACCATATACAAATTGTGTAAATAACGTATTGATACAAATACAGTATACAGATACAAAAACAGTACTCTATCAAGTTTTATTTCAAGCTTGGGCACAGTACATCAGAGGCTTTTGCAAAACTTTAGCAGATCTATGGAAGAATTCTTTTCTCAAGGACCCAGGTTTTCAGTTGGTTTTATGCATTCCCAGAAAGCCGAGGCCTGACTGAAGATGTCTCAACGAAAGGCCTTGCACTGCAAGAACTGATTAACATATTCGCATAATCCGGGATCTTGGGCATACCGATCGTCGGTTAAATGTCAGAATGATCGGAGAAAAGTTGAATTTGACGCCACAACCGATCAGCGGATTTTCATCAATGAACTGGGGATGAAGAAAATTTGCACGAAATTGGTTTGGAAATATTTTCCGTAGGATCAAAATAACAAAAGGAGGAAAATATGTCTTGACTTTTTAAGGCAGATTGAAAATGATTCTGATTGCCAGCAGTGTTATTACTGATGACGAGTCTTGGATTTTTGAATATGACCAGGAAATGAAGCACCAGCGCCTGGAATAGCACACTGCCGCATCACCACGGCTAAAAAAGCCAGAAGGAGCAAGTCAAAGGACAGAAGCATGCTGATTTTCTTTTCTGACAGCAAGCAAAAGTGTATTTTCTGAATATTTATAAACTTGAAAGTAATGATAGCCTTTTGATGTCAATTCGGGTATTCTGGAAACCTTGACCACCACCATGGTTTTAAAAAAATATTACTACTATTTTTACGGTTTTATTAATTAACGGATAATTTATATTGAACGAAAAATAATAAAAATGCCTTTTTCATTTACATTGTTATTGTTATTTTTTTTTCATTCCTCATTAGCCAACTTTTCCCTTCGATAAATATATTGCGCTTATGAGCAATATAGCTTATGGGTATATTTATAATTCTTCTAATAGTTAAATCAATGTGTACTGATTTTTTTTATATCATCTATAGCTAAATCACTAGTATTATAAACAAATGTTGCTATGGTATCATGTTCTGTCTCTGGAAAATCATTTGTGTTTATAAGGTATGGACTGAACCCAATATTTTGCGTTTAAGGATCTCAGCTGAACTAAAACCCTAAAATATGCTGACCCATGTATATATCATGATTTTATTTCAGATTAAGTTTTAATTGTGTCTGAATTTTAATTTAGTTATATAGTGTGCTTTTTAGTGCGTCCGAAGTTCAAATTCAAATAAAAAACAATAACCAAATTAGATGTCTTGATTTCAAGCAACTGGGGGGTTTTATGTCCGCAATTGTCCCAGTTGTCCCATGTTGGCTTCCAAGGCGTCAATAGGTATTGGTATCGGCATAGACCAAAGATTTAACATAAATCCAAAGAAAATAAGCTAAATACCTTAAATCATATGACCTTAGTGGCCAATTTACATGTCGATTCTTTGAGATAATTTTCTCATCGAATTATTTCTTCAATAAATCGATAGTTGCGTTGGGTGTATGATTACATCTCTTCCAGATCATTACCATTCAAATTCGAAATTTAATTAGTCCAACTTCCTGTGAACGGCGATGAATTGATAAATTTGGATCTATATCAACACTGACGATATTTTCCTTAGAACGCAGAGTTTTTGTCTTGTTTTTATTTTAATATCGAGCAGAGTAAAATGCCTTCAGAATTTGTTGAAATCTGCGAATATGTCGTTCGGATGGACGATTATACAGAACACTGATTTTGATAGTAAATTTCATCAATTTGCAAGCGTTGCTCTGATGATAAACGTTACATGATGATGTGCTAGACTATACTGAATAATGACACTAGAAACATGCAATGCACCCTATCGGAAGTTCGGACGAACTAAAAAAATTCCCCTTTATTTGAAGGCCATTGTAATTTATGATTACGAAGAAAATAAGTGATACATAACACATTGTTTATAACTGCACAGCATTTTTGGGATGATTTGTCATGGGATTACCGTAATTTGTATAAAATTCAGCACACAGGTTCGCCTCATAATTCATAAACTATCTATTTTATTTGATTTTTCTAGGATATACAATATGTTTCTGTTTTGTAGGACCTGGTGACGCCTGCTAATAAAACTAGTTTAGTGGATTAAGGATTAATTTTGTTTATGAACTATCTTAAACTAAGAACGTATCTACTAAAATCAACCAAACAAACTAAATGGCACCGATGCCATAGTTTTGGTTACTATAACTCTCAGACATTGTGATTTGCTATTACTTATAACACAGTACGCCAGATCAAATGGCTTGGTTCAGTTGGAGAGCTTCTGACTTATCATGCTTGCTAGCGGATCTTTTGACTTCTTCCTTCACTATTGGTATTTCAAGGTCTCGATTTCAAGATATGTATTGCCTACATACTAAGGCGCGCCTTTCATGTATAGCAATAGTTTATTTTAAAACGTCTGAAAAGTTTTAATATTGCCTGAATAGTCTTATATTGAATAAATCCTCTATTCTTTGGTCCAATTAAATATATGATTGTTTGCCGCTTGGAGTTTTCTAGATCTAGAATAGATCTTTCTTGATTCTGCTCAGTTGAGCGTATCATTACTGGTATAGAGTAAATAGAGAATAAAGCCAAGAACACTCTCTTGAGGCACTCCCATTCCTATTTCTTTTAAATTATAGTAATCATCTGAAAACCTGTCTGAAATATACGGATGTTATAATCTGAATAACCAAACTTAACCAAACCTTCATGAAACTTAACCAAACATTCAAATATTGTCGAAGGCTTAGGTAGTGTCTAAGAATACAGCAGAGCAGACTTGTTTTCCTTCAAGGGCAAGTTCAATGGCATTAGTAATTTTATATCCTAAGGATAAATATGAAATCCATTCTTTAAATTTTCAGTGAATTTAACGCATTTCGGAATGAATGTAGCATACAAGAACGAGAAATGTAATTATTTTCTAATCAGTTCAATGATAGTACTTAACACTAATGCAAGACAGTGTGAATTTTTTAACGATATTAACTTTTTAATGCTGTAAAAATCTACGCCACTGGAATAGGCTCTTATGTCGCTGATAATGGTAGTTTCATTTATATTCTTTGTCTACCGCACAGGCTGTTTTTTATTACTTCTATGTCATCAGTGGACACTGTTTCGTGAAGTGGCAATTATGCTTATGAATAAAAAGGGGCCAATTCATTATTTCGCCACAATATAATAAAAAAATGTATTATCTAAGTTGGGGTTCTTTCGTTTTTTTTTATACTGGGTGATATATATTTATAGGTAAATAAAGACTTTAATGAAAGGAAGAATATTAAAATGCATTTTTGTAACAGCATATATATTATTATTAGGTGCGTATAGACCCGGTTGGATCACGCAAAGCATTCTGACTCATTTTCGAGTGTTCTTTCTGATCCTCCACACCTCTCTCATCCTTTCTCCGTGGATTTTTCATTCTCTCTTCCGTCCACCTCGTCCCCGATCTCAAAACTTCGCTTTCCGATGCAATGTTCCACATATGTATTTTGTTACTATACGTTCTTCTATCCTGAATTTCTGTCGGGCCCATTTGTGCCTTTTCCAGATCAGCTCTGACTTGTGCGATCCATGGTATTGTTGACTTGACTCCTTGCATGTATGTAAGCATTGTGTTGGTGAGTCTTGTTGGTGGTAGCCTAATTATATGTCCATAGAATTTCAGTAATCAGTGTGTCCATTAAGTATCGGTACTGGTCATACAAAAAACCCGGCATTTTTTATGAATTATTTTTCGAAGTATTCTCCTCTCGCTTCAATACATTTATTACATCGATTCAATAATGATTCAAATGCTCCAGCTCATTTTGTGAACTAGCCTCGAAAGCACGCGTCGAAGTTGTTTGGATGGTCTGAATGTCTTCAAAAAAACAACTTTTCAACATTAATTTCAACTTTGGGAACAAGGAGAATTCACAAATGGCTAAATCTGGTGAATACTGTGGGTGGTTGATCACACAGACTTGTTTTCGGGCCAAAAACTGACACACAATTAACGATTTGTGACTTGGCGCGTTATCGTTCAACAAACTTCAGTTGTCTGGATCGCGATATACTGGCCGCATGCGACGAATTTTGTACATCCATCATTTCAGGATTTCTAAGTAGTACTGCCCAGTGACAGTTTGTCCAGTTGGAACCAAATCTTTATTGATGATACCTTCGCAATCGAAGAAAACAACGAACATTGTCTTAATTTTTGAAGGAGTTTTTCGTGTTTGTGATATGGTGACACTTTTTCTACTTCCATTCGATGCATTGGCGCTTAAATTCTAGATCGTATTGAAAGTACCATGTTTCATCCGCGGTAACAATTGATTTCAGGTTTCAGATTTCATTCAAAAGTTTTGATCATTTCTAGCGACTACGACGAACTCTCTGGAATAATTGACCCGAAGTGATTTCTGCTCCTTCATCAATGTGGGTGAAACTAACTTTGCACGCATCCTTGTTTTACCCAAATTCTTGTGTATAATGAGTCGAATCCTTTCTTTGCCGATATTCAAAGCACCTTTCATAATTTTTAATGAAGCATTGGGGCGAGTTGCTACAAAATTGTGAACTTTTTCGATTATTTAAGCAGTGCGAGCTGAAATTGGTTTCCCGTCACATTTGTCGTCCTCTACCGACACTCTGCCATCCAAAAAACGTTTATGTCACACGAAAACATCTGTTCTGCGTAAACAATCATCGCCGTACACTTGCTGCCTCAAATGGAATGTTTCCGACGCAGTTTTACCAAGTTTGTTCCATGATTTTATTTGTACATCAAACTTTTTTGACTTGTAAACAAGACTTTATAAAATCAACAAATGTCAACCGATTGTTGTAAAGTGGGTTTCGTTAGGTCCAGGAATGTTCAAGCTTGGAAATGACGCCGTTCGTCAAGAGATGGCGTGACTGGTTGATAAGATATATCTTAAGTACTGATATTTAATGGAGGCACTATATAGAGGGAGGAGGTTTATATATATATATATTATATTATATATATATATATATATATATATATATATATATATATATATATATATATATATATGCAGTGTTAGATGTCTTCTCTTAAGACTGCGTCCAGTAAGATAACAGTATCTGAGTGTCATACATGCAACTGCTGGGTTCCACAATCTGCACATAACAACCTGCGTCTCCGCCAAAATGAGCATTTTGTTAGTTGGTTGACTGGGGACGAGCTCCATCTATCTCTTCATTGGAGGTCGCATGTTTCGTCTCTTGATGTTCAGACTTATTAGGATACCGACATATGCTCTCTCGTCAAGAATAGGGAGACCATATCCACGGCCAATAAACAATACTTTCGCGTCCGATGGCGTGTATATACAGTGTATCTTTGGACAGTGATTTCTTTGGACTGCGTTTAATGAGACAACAGTAGTTGAGTGTCATACACCCAACTGCTGGATTTCACAATCTTATGAATTTGAACATCAAGAGACGAAACATGTGCCTTCCAATAAAGTAACAGATGTGGCTCGTCGCCAGTTAAGCCACTAACAAAAAGTTCATGTTGTCGGAGACGCAGGTTGTTGTGTGCTCTACATGAGATTGTGGAACTCAGCAGTTGGGATATGAGACACTCAGCTAACGATATCTCACCGGACGCAGTCCAAAGAAATCTAACACTGCATATACACGCCATCTGACGGCAAGTCGGGAACAGTCCGAAGAAGAGGGGACATGGATTGTGAATAAGATCTCCCTATACTAGACGAGTGAACATATGTCGTTACCCTGAGGAGTCATCGGAAATCGTCCCCAGTCAAGCAACTAACAAAATGCTTATATATACCAGGTGTGTTGGTAATTCCTTTCCGGTTTTTTCGCTAAAGAAAACACGTTATTTACAATGGATAATTAAAATGTATTTATTCTAAGTATTGGCCATTTGATTCTATACATTTTTCCCATCTCTCAGGCAATTTATGGATGCCATCCCAAAAGAACAGTTTCTCCTTTGAGCTAAACCATTCATCGAGCCATTTTTTTACTTCTTCGAAGTCGGCGAAGTGCTGCTCTGCAAGCGCGTGCCCTACCGATGCGAAAAGGTGGTAGTGAGATGGAACCAGGTCTGGAGAGTGCGGCAGGTGCGATAAAACTTCCCATCAAAGCAATTTCAATACTTCTTTGACTAGTTTTGCTGTATGAGACGGCGCGTTGTCATGCTGCAAAATCACCTACGACACCAACCTCGTCCCACCAGACACAGAGCATGGTCTTGCAACCAAAGCGATTTGGCCTTGCAGTTGATGGGCCGGCTTCGCCAGGTGATAACTATGATTTTTTTCGCTTGGGATTTTCGAAATAAATCCATTTTTCATCACTCGTTACTATTTGATGCAGAAATTACTTCCTTTCATACCTTTGAAGCAGCATTTCACTGATGATTTTTCGATTTCCTAATTGCGTCATTCAATTCATGTGGCACCCATCTTCCTATCTTTTGGATTTTTCCCATCGCCTGTAATCGTTCACAAATTGCAACTCGGCTCATATTCAATTTTTTTGCCAATTGTTTTTGAGTTTGTGTTGGGTCTTCATCCAATAACTCCTGCAATTCCGCATCTTCAAACGTTTTCGGCCTATCAGGACGTTCTTTGTCTTGAACGTTGAAATCACCATATTTAAATTGTCGAAACCACGTTTCACATGTTCTTATGGTTGGAGCATACTCACCGTAAATCTCTACCAGCAAATTATGACTTTCTGTGGCTTTTTTCTTTTGATGAAACAAGAAAAGTAATGCGTGCCGCAAATACACGTTTTCAGGCAGAAAACTCGATATTTTCAAAAAATTATAAATTTTGAATATATTTTTTAAAATTAAAATTTTGCACTTTTAAAATCACTTTTTTGAACTTCTCGACGCAGATTAAATCATAGATTAAATCATCTCCTGATGATGGTAACATGGTTAGCGAAACGTGCATCGAAGTTCAAAAAAAGTGATTTGGTGTTTAGTTGTAAATCTCTTCAAGTTTAGTGTTTCACACCAAAGGTTCCAATAGAAGAATTAATAATTGTAATATTTTAAATTTAGGTAATTTTTTTTTTGGGTTCATAATATATGACCCCTACTTAGGGTAAGTATCTACTTCACTTAATAACAGTTAACATATTGAAATAATTATTGGATACGTTATATTAATTCTTTTTTAAAAACTTGGTGTTTACAATATTCGGAATATTTACAATATTACAATACTCCGTTAGTATAGTGTGATTGGCCAAACTTTGCAAAATATCTCAGCCACTTCATTACTTGAAGTGATTTTTGTTCAGCAATCCATTACTTCAGGTTTGGTAAAGAGGAAGTTCTGGGAGAGCCCGATCTGATAAATGCGATGCAAATGAAAGGATTGCGAACGACCTGGAAACGAAACGCCAGAGCCAGAAATTTTACACTCTAACCTCATCAAGGCAAAAAAATAAAATAGACTGAGGAAATCAAAGATCAAAAGTATGCTGATTTATTTTTTGATAACCAGATTGCCAATAAGGAATTTGTACAACAATGCCAAATGGTAAACAAGCATTTTTACCGAAAGGTTCTTGAAAGACTTCGAAAAAGGGTCATTGTGAAATCAAATATCAAGAACAAATAGGTGCCTCCTCACGCTAATACATCTTGCCACTCAACGATTTCAATCAAATTAATTTTTTTGGTGAGTAAAAACATCAATGTGAGTTCGCAGATCCTTATTTTCCAGACTTTTTCCTTTTCCCAAAACTTTAACTAAGGTGACAATTTAGAATTATAATTTCAATTGCATACAAAAATGGTACAAAATCAAATTTATTACTGTATTTACACACATCGTATGATAATTTCTACAGATGGAACTGTTTTCGGTGTCTTTGACGTACTTTTACCTACTTCCACTCACTGTTTGGACTTCTGCTTTGTGTCTGAGGTATAATGGTGAATCTATGTTTCGCCTATAATTATAAAATGTTGTAAAGCCCTAACACAATTGCCTTTTAATAAGTCTAAACGCTAATGGGAAGTGTTCAGTCGAATTTGTCTATGGTCGACTGCTTACTACCGCGGCATTCATCGGTTTGACAGTATGTTCATACCCAAAATATCATGTAAAATGTAGTGGATATGATTATCGAGATATTTACAATGTCAGCATGTTCGCGTTCCATCAATTGGTGATCATTGGGGATTCTTATTATTATGTTGGTTGTAGTTGTTGGTTGTATTATGTTGGTTGAGCGTCCTAAGCGTTCGTCATCTTTAAATTCAGTAGTCCAATTATTTCTTTCGAGAACAAAGGGACAGCAACTAAACGCACGCATCTGAAACGCCACTGCGCGTCATCTAACGCATCATGCTAAACAAATGTCATAGTCATTTGGTCATACTAGTTCCGTGTCAGACCGAGAACTTTTCGAACGACCCTTGTTAGCACGAATGATGATCTGCGTCGATTGGGACCAAAAATGGGCTATAAAATGTTTATATGTGGACTGTATCTTGAATGAAAAACTTCTGCTTGTTCTGAGCTAATTTTATTTAGTCATCAAAATTGATTTATTTGTATATCGTCAAGGTAATAGGCATGGTTTCCTTAAAGCAGCCTTCCCTTCTCGTGAACTCTCTAACTTATATTTACGTTATAATAATTATAAAATAGTATAAAATAGTACTTAACCACCCTCGTATATGGAATAATCATATTATTTATTCATTGTATGGTTGTATATACATGGTTAATATACAAACATAAATATATAAATACATATATGCCGACGTACACTCTAGGAGGTTACAAACAAGCGTCTAGTCTATTTATGGTAATATATCGATTCTGAGGTCGCTAGCAGCAAGTGTTCGGGTCTGACATTATATGATTTCGTGGTGCATTCTGCTATGATGTGCCTGATGGTTATGGGTTCTACGCAGTGACAAACTGGAGGCGGCTGCTTGCCCAACTTATAAAGAATATGCACACTTGTCATGTTGGGTTTTTATTCCGATAAGCGTGGATCATGTTTTACGTAAAGAGTTGCTGATTTTTGTAGAGCAATTTTATCGTTAACTAAAGTACACCCTGTAAAATATTTATTCCTATGTTTGTTATAACTCATGCAGTAAAATTGTCTAAAAATAGTAATTACAAAAATAATTACATACAAATAATTACAAATGCGATTTGGTTCTATTTATTTTCATAATAAATTACAAATTATGATTTTTTAGCATTCAGTAGCTAATGATAAAAATATTCCATTTTAATGTCCATTTTTCCAACACAAACTCGTAATTATCGTTAAGTCTTTTGACAAAGACTAATTATGCATAAATAATATCACTTTATACATCGCTTTGTATTCTTATACAATATATTCTAAAACATAAGTTACAGTTTTTTCTGTTAATATGAAAGATCTAAGTCCACTGGCACATTAATAAATCAGTCTATATAGGCAATCCGCACCAACAAAAATTACCATAAATAACATATTGATTTGTGCTTTTGTTGATTTAATTTAATGCCTAATGTTAATGCGTTTAATCTGTTACAGTTAATATACAGTCAATGAGATTTTACAGGAACTTTTCACTATGAGGTTCTGAACCCTAATTAAACCATAAATATTGAATTTTATTGTGTTCAACTTGATAAACTAAACATTGGTTTGTTTCAAAAACTTCCAAGATTGATTAATCGAAAATGTCTGTATATATATATATATATATATATATATATATATATATATATATATATATATATATATATATATATATTATTATATATATATATATATATATATATATATATATATATATATATATATATATATATATATATATATATATATATATATATATATATATATATATATATATATATATATATATATATATATATATATATATATATATATATATATAATAATGCAAGGCCTCATAGTGCTAGAATCCAAGAAAAATTAAAGCGTTAGGTTTACTCCTCAAGAGTAAGGTTACTTCCTCATCCAGCGTATTCTACTGATACTTCATCGTCAGACTACCATCTTTTTTCAGATCTATGGAACATTTTCATCGTGTAAAAAAATTCTTAATAATTGTATTGCAACTGAAGAATATTTTACATTAAAATCATTTTCATTTTTCAAAAAAGGAATAGAAAGTTTGTCTGAGAGATAGCCGTCATTAACGATGGAGATAATCGACAAAGAAGCTAGATATTTTAATGTATCGTATGTGAAAAAGCCAGATGAAGGCAGCTGTTATAAGATAAGAATATTGGTTAAATGTTATCTTAATTATGTAACAATTATATATATTTCCACAAATATTTTATATAATTTGGTTTCATTAGTCTTTTTATTTTGATTCCTAATAATCTAAACAAGCAAATTAATGTATTCCAGTATCATCTATAACTTTTGGTGGAATCACAACATAGTTAATCTTGGTAATTTGCAAAAAAACTGCTCAGATTTAAAAAAAATAAAGAGAGCAATTCTCTTCGTTCGATCATACCTGACAACGCAAACTTAACTGTTTTTAATAGTTTTTAAAGCAGACCATTAAGAAAGCGACGTGCTTAATTAGCCCAAAGCCAATCGAAAGCTAAAAAGGCTATAATTAGATATCTCTGCAAAAAAGTATTACAATCTTCTTTTTTATCAGTTAGTCTTGATTTTCTTCAACCTTTGCCTCCATTTTAATCGGTCTCTAGTAGCCCCATGCAGTTTTTGGTGTGTAATTTCCCAGCAGTTCCCCAGCATCTCTTCTTACATGTCCTGCTACCACATCTTTGGTCTACTTATCTTTCTGTTACCTACTATTCGTCTCTTCATGATTCTCTTTGATATTGGGCTTTCTGGTATTCTCGATACGTATCCCACTTATCTGAGTCACTATACACTCACATAGTCGACAATATTTCAGATCTTCGTATAATTGCTTGAGTTTGAAGTTATTCCTGATCCTCCAAATTCCGTGACCATTCGCATCACTAAACTATGTTTTCAGTATTATTCTTTCAAATACTGTAAGCATCTATTCAATGTTTTTTTTTTGTGGGAAGTCTAGGTCTCGTAATCACATGTGACTACTGGTGAAGAGGTGAATGTTTTATAGATCTATACTTTCGTGTTCTTTTATATAAGTTTAGATTTTCCAATAGACTACAGTGAGTAAGTGCTTTGTTACTCTTCATAATACGATTTCAGATATCACTTGTGATATTGTTTTCAGATAAGTAAATTAACTTCAGCGTTGTTATCGCTGATTATCCAGTTCTATTCTCTTCTTCGATTAGTTCTCTTTTTCGTTTTCTTTATTTAAGATAAAGATACTTTAAGTTTTCACCTCTATTTTATTATAGGTCTCTAAAAATGATCTTTTCATTGGTGTTAATAGTTTTGGTCATCTGCAAACCTTACCATCTGTTTTTCTTTATTTATTACCCTTTCCTTACGTCCCCATCTATTTCGCTGATAAGTTTGTTTAATATTGTATAACAGGACTGGTCCGAATCAATAACCTGTAATCAAATCAATCCAAATAATCAATCCAAAATCAATAACCAAATCAATCCTGTAAGCCTTCACAGATTTCAAATTTAACAGTTGAATGTTGTTGAAGTTTGACTACTATTTTAGAATTAAGCATCCGGGTTAACCTTAAGAATCTTAACTGTTATTCCCATTTATTCCATGGCCTCGTATACTTCTGCCTTTTTACATCGAATTAATCCAACTAGAGGCTCTGTTTAAAATTTCGTAGGTGAGACTGTAACAACTCTTTTCGAGATGAGAGGTGAAAGGGTGAGAGGTGAGAGGGTGCTAGTATGCTCATGCTACCTACCCTGGAGAACGTGGGTCGTCTTTGTCAAAGTTACCAAATTTTAGCCGATGGGTTTCGATTTTTAGGTGCTTGGTTTTCGCCCTAATCCGTTAGCTGCTAATCTACGTATTCTAGTACTTGAGGCACATGACGAGGACGTGGAGGTAAAATTTGTTGGTCCTAGTTAGTAGACTGTGGACTTTGCTCAAAATGTTATTACAATCCAGATGTCGGTCCCTTAGACTGTTTTCGAGACCGTAACACCAACAATTTTGAGCTCCAATATTACGATTAGTTAATTACAACAGAAACATTCACATATATGTATAAGAGTTTTTTAATGTTGATCTATTAAGTCTGAAAGTTTTTCTTTTTAAACATTTTAATTCCCCTGTACTGGCATATAATGTTTTAAATAACCTATTGGGGTGCTCTTCGAGTTTAATCTATTTTATGCTGTAGTTTTTGACTGCCTTTTTAAAGATTATCGACTATAATTTGGAGAATTTCATTATAAATGTAGAGTTATAGGAGATTTTAACATTTTTGACATTTTTTTCATGATTGACGCGCTAGCTGAATAGTAGGATAGCTGATTTATAAAGTAGGATTTTATTTTCTAAGGTTAAATTCAATTGGCTTCTAATGATCCAATAATTCTCATGTGTCCAAGTTGCTTTCTTTCGGGATTTTTTCTTTTGCAATAGTTTTTTTGCTGTGGTGTGTGAACATTCTTCAATATTCAGCAGGACACTTTTCTCTTCTTAAAGCGAGTGTGACGTATATTGATTGGATTCATTTGCCCTCACTCTCTATTTTTGGAATCATTTTACAAATGTTTCAAATCATTTTACAAGGTGTTTCTGTAAAAGTTTAAATATTTGAATTGGATCTTTGAGTGGCCCTAAGATATCGTCTGCAAAGATGGTTATATTGGTTTCAGGCATAGATGGGAGATCAGAATTAAATAGTAAATACAGAATATGCCTGAGCACACCACCCTGAAGTAACTTAAGTTGATAAAAATAATTAATTAAAATTAAATTTTAATATTCATAGTTTTGTGTGTTATAAATGTATCCGGTTATAGAATTACAAAAGTTACCTTCTTATTACATTTATTGACAAAAACGTCTTTTGCTTTCATGCACTATTTCAGGTTTAGGCATAAGCACGGAAAAATATAACAGGTCCAAAGTATATTTTAGGTATATGCTTTGACGGTAGACAAGCATTTAATACAGTGTGGTAATCAAGCATATTGTATAATCTTAAAAATAATTTTCTTCACCAAACGACGTTCCTGTATTTGTACTTCATAACGAACCTACTTGATATCACCCTCTTATGATGTGATTGATTATTAATGTTATCCTTTTCATTTCTTTTCGTATATTTCGTCTCTTGACTGTTCAAATTCGAAAGGAACAGATTGTATGATTGCGGTCCGTGTGGCCAAATGACGAAGGTGTCATCTACATATCGGAACCAGCAAGTAGGTTTCAACGGACTGGTGTTAATGGCTTGACATACATATCGAAATTAAAACTGGAGTGGGACAAGGGGATGAACTCTCGCCACTACTTATTTAACTGTGTTCTAGAAAAAGTAAAATAGGAGTGGCGTGAAAAGAAGTAGACCCTGAATATTGACCAGCCCATTAAACTGGGTAGAAACCATTGTCTGGTATTTGCTGATGATCTAGCAATTTTGACTCAAGATATATTAACGGCACAAAAACAGATTGAAATCCTAAAAGAAACAGCAGAAAAGGTAGGACTCCAAATTTGCTTTGAAAAGACACAATAAATGACCTGCAACAGACTAAGAACACCTTTTCTAAAAATAAAATATAGTAACCTCTCAGTTCAAATAGTTGGGTGAAATAATCATGGAAAACGGGTTGGAAAAAGCGGCCAATAAGGGTAGATGTCAAAAAATGGAAACTGCATTGAGACTTACACAAAATATTTACAACAAAAATGCATATCTAAAAATACAAAACTGAGACATTACAACACTGTTATTAAGCCAGAATGTCTATATGTGACAGAAACGCTCATTTTGAATAGAAAAAGAGATATCGAGGAGATTGAAAAGAAGGAAAGAAAACTCTAAGGCCCCAAATAAATAAATAGCACAAATGCCGACTTTGGGAAAACCAAGAAATCAAACAATACACAGATATACAAAGCGATATAAGAATAAGAGGACTTAAATTTTACGGACACGTAAAACGGATGAATCCGAGTAGGCTTATAAATAGTCGAATTTTATGAAAATAGGAGTAGAGCTAAAGTAGAAATAAATAAATGGATTGCGGCAATTAAAGAGGACCTAAGATCAGCAAATATTACACAAAGTGAAATTCAGGATAGAGGCTGTTTCAGACACAAGGTTAACGTTTGAGAGGTTGGCCAGAGAGAAAAATGTAGGAAGACTGGAACAAGTTCAAGCTCATAGCGAAATAATGAAATCAGTATGGGCGCAAAGGAAGGCTAACAACAATAAATGCCTCTAACTGTACTGCGCGTGGTTCATCATACGCAAATAATATATGTATATATATATATATATATATATATATATATATATATATATATATATATATATATATATATATATATATATATATATATATATATATGTATATATATATATATCAATACTCTTTCTGCATATTGTAGCCTATTCTTATCCAATGAATACGTATTTTCTATGAAATGTTTTGGATCTATGTTCAATTCATCAACATTTAAAGATGAAATATAACCCCTTCGTCAAAAGTTTCTACGGCTTCCTATGTCCCTAATTTAAAAGTTTTTAAAGTCATAAAATTATTTAGGTATTTTTTCCCAATGTACTCTGTCTATCATGTAATGCAATTTTCTCAAGAACTACTAAAGCTATTGTAATGCGGTTTTCACCTAAGTATTCAAGTATGAAAAAAGAAAAAATCTCAAAGTGAAAAAAAAATCGAAATTTTGGTTGTTTATCAAAACTTTTGCGATATTCGAATTGAAGTTTCCCATATGAATAAGCGAGCTAGCGGGTATGATGAAGCTAATATTTTTAACGAAAAGCGCGTAGGGAATTATATTAAAGTGATATGGTTTTTAGTGGTAAGATATGGAAAATCAGACAATTATGAGTTGTGGTGGAACGGAGGTTCTTTAAATGGCTGTTGTGCGATAGAAAAAGAAGAACTAGGTTATAGATCTGTATTATAAACAAAAAACGTTATTTTTTTAAGTCAGATTGGTAAATCAATACGTTACAAAACGGAATAAATAAATTTTTGTTAATAAATTAAGTAAGCGTTGGATAGGAGAAAAAATACCTATGTAGCGGACGGTCTATATTAAAAATTACCAGTGACATTTCCATGGCGGAAAGTGACCTCGGTTCGTTCCTTTCGTGTTTTTCCAGATAAGAAAGGAGAAGTTAACGTAAAACGACAGGCAGAGCTGAGGAAAATGGACTTCTAATCTCACGAAGTTGAATCTATACGAAGCCATAATGGTGCCTATAAAGAATCAAGTCACATAATGTGCCATTTTACATAAATAACTAGAGCAGAATAAAATTTTTAGCGGTAGTTTGCTTACGAGACCTGTGGTTAAACAGAAATTGTTATTGGTGTACCTTAAGCATGCACAACAGGTTTTTCTTTTTGCCAATATCACATGTTAAAATGACTATTCGTCGGATAAATATGGGGTGTTTTTATATTATTTTTGGAACATTTTGTTTTAAAAATATTAAATGCGTTCATTATTTATGGGGTATATGAATAAATAATTAGAGCATAATTCACTTGAACATTCAATATTAATAGTTGAGTACTATTAACAATTTTCATGAAACTAAAATCTTTCTACAATGCATCGAATAATACATATTGAGATTTTAATCATTTTAAATGATCACCAAAGAGGCGAAAGGGTGATATATATCCTACGGAAAACCGGATTTTCTCAACAAAAATACAAATATTAATTTTTTTCGGCAAAAATTATTATTTTTATTCAAAATAGGCTCATTGCGCGTTAATATATTGTTTTATACGGCCAATTAGGTTGACGAATTAATTTTTGAGTTTGGCCAAAGATATGTCCTTTAGGATGGTGGTCGACGCTTTTTGAGTGGCTTTTCCAAGAGGCAGAGGCAGAGAGGTAAATTAGGTGAGTTTGGTGAATTATTGATAGTTAAAATATCATTTTTGCTGTCTTGTTGAGGGTGTGCAGCCACAAGCACACGTCGAATACGCGACAACTGACCGTTCATAACACCAATATGAAACAGCATTAATCGTTTGATCAGGTGGAACGAACTCCTAGTGTACAATTCCCTCCGAATCGTAGAAACAAATCAACATTGTTTTGATTTTTGACTTGTCGAGACGGCTTTTCTTCGGATTTGGCTCGCTCGGGTGTTTCTATTCGGCACTTTGAAGTTTGGTTTTTGGATCATATTGAAAACAGCACGTCTCACCACCAGTAAGAATGGTGTTCTTAAAGTTTTCATTCTTTTTTGACTCTTTAATCACGTCCTTGCAATGTTGGATTCGGAGAAATTTTTGGTCGTCAGTCAATCTGTGTGAAACAAAGCGTACACAAAACTTTCCAGCGTGCACAAAATGCCAAATGATCGGTCCAAATACGATGAATTGAATTTTTGGACACGTTCAATTCCATTTCCTTGTAAGAATGCAATGAAGATTTTAGCTGATTTTTTATAAATTTACTCACAATTTCAATGTTACTTTGATGTTCGTTGTACGTGATGCCCTCACGACATTTTTTGAATCGTTTAAACCATTCGTGGACTCTGCCACGAGTCAATTTAATTGCTCTGCCATTTTAAACACGTATGTGTGTTTAAAACGTATGTGTTTAATTTCCATTTAGAACCAAAATTGTATTTTGTATGCGAATATCGGGGTTGCTACTCGAAGTTGTGGTATATATTTCTGGTTTAGAGAAATAAACCCCGAACAATTCTTGACCTTAAACGAAACATCATGCCACTATTGAAAATATACTATGCGATATTTGTGAAAAAGTATTTTTTAGTACAATTTGCTCCCCAGAATTCCTTCCATTGAAGGAAATCGAAGGGGACATTTGAACATTATTTTCAGGACATAATACAATTATTTGTTTTTCGATATAAAATAAAAAACAGCGTATTATCACTTGTATTTATCATTGCGTCCCATTTTAAAGTTCTGACTCTCTTATTGGATCGTACCGCCATATATCGGAAAACTATCTGACTTTTAAATCTATAATAATATTTTTTTGTAGAAATATATTTTACACGTCTCTTGAAATATTTCTAATAAATAATAATCTTATATATTACCTCAAAAAGTTTTAACTTGATATATATTTCAGAAATTGTTTACGTATTCAATTATAAACTTAATGTTGTTTAATTGATTATCAAATTAACGTGCATTTTCGTGTACAAGTACTTAGCCGTTGAACTCTTTTAAGTATATAATATATTTTTTTACTACTATTTAATTATATTTCACTGAATGTGAATAAAAAATTAAATTATGTACAAGTTTGTTCTTTGATTATTTTTACTCGTGCATTATCGAAAAATGTATCGATTTGCGATATAATCTCTATTGAATATACACGTGCTACACGTTATTTAAAAAATACTGTTAATGTGCGTGACAATTTGAAAGAAAATTTAAATTTTATTTCCTCTTAATTTATTTAGTTTTTAAAACTCGATAGAAGTGTTCTGAGTTTTAAATATACAATTCGCTAAAATATATTACTATAATCAAAAAGTAAGGTAACTTTTTAAATATAATAGAAATTATTTATTCATTCATCCAAATTTAGTTTGTCTCCTTCAAAGTTATCTTCTCTCTCTTCAACACTTATTTGAACAATTCAAAAATTCCAAATAAAATTTTCATTAGTTTTTTGTCTAGTCTTCTAACAGTTTTTATATTCGACATCTGATATTTCCTTAAAACCGGTCAGCGAACTAGAACTACTTCTATGAACGTAGGACGGCATACACGAAGTGGTTTCTTTAATCAAAAAACAGGAAAAATGCACACGGTACTTGCGTTACGATACATGGTACGTTACTTGGAACGAAAACATGATACGTTATCGTGATATAAAAACTATAAATTGTATTGCCACAAATCTGAATATTTTTGGACTTACGCAAATGGCTCATAATGCTTAAATAATATTCTCTTAACTAATTAAAAATAAATTTTAATAAAATTAAATTTACTTTAACTAATATTCTGTTAATGCTTTGATTACTTGGATGGAACTCTTTGTGGTCAATATCATTGTAATTGAAGAGAACAGTTAACATGATTGATTTTTTTACTGGCGTTGATGTGGCTTTTCATAATCACCAGTAATTATATATTTCAGTATGTTATTATCTAAAGAAAGCATCTCTTTACTCAGTAACTTCAACATGATAAAATATGAGTGTTTTCGGGAGAAAACAAGAAGGCACACAAAACTAGCCTAAATTGTTCTTCAAAACTGTTTGAATTGATCGAAATGATATTCCAGTATTATCACCTATCTATCTATCTATCTATGTCTTTAATACTCAACTGGCTATTAATCAGTATAAAATTCTTGAATTTCATATTTTCGTCATTGGTTGACATGGTTCTTTTTGGACGAGATTTATCTTCAGCTGCTTTTCTACCATAACTAAAATAATGTACCACTTATACACACTGTATATATATTTTTTAACAAATCTTCATCGTCGTAATACTTTTTTAACATTTTTAATATACATCAGTACAAGAAATTTCGTTTGTGAGACAAAATTTGATATGTTCGAGAAATTTATCCATTTAAAAAAATCGAAAACTAAATATTTAACTATTACAAAAGACGCTACAATTTCTAAGTTAGCAAGTAATATAATATGAAACGTCTGTCAGATGTGGAGAACAGTCATACCAACTTAAATAAATAAATGGTTGGATCGATACTAGGTGAAGCGGTTAATAATTTTTTAATTTCCTTAAAAAAACTATTTAATTGGGGAGAAAGGTAAGAAATGGTTTATTCAAAGTATGCGCCATCGCTAGCTGCAAAATTTTCTCATCTCTCTGGCAATTTGTGGATGCCCTCCCAGAAAAACCGTACATATTTTGAGGTGATCCAGTCATCAAACCATTTTTCGACATCTCCGTAATTGTTGAAGTGTTTCATAGAAAGCGTCTGGCATCGATGAAAGGTTGTCGTAAGGAACCAAGTGGTAGTCAGAAGGGGCCAAGTCTGGTGAGTACGGTGAGTGGGACAAGAGTTCCCAGTGCAGAAATGGTGTTCCTGACTATTATCGCTGTTTGTGATGGGGTGTTGTCTTGCTGCAAAAGCAATTTTGCGGTTTAAATTAACGGTATTATGATTTTTTGATGGTAGTGAACAGTATTAACTGTTTCACTTGGTTTCAGAAGCTCATTGTACACGACACTCTTCTGATCCCACCAAACGCAGAGCATTGTATTCTTTCCAAAGCAATTCGGTCTAGCGATCGGTGTTCATGGTTGTCTGGGACCAACCACAGATTTTCTGCGTTTTGAGTTCTCGAAATATATCCATTTTTCGTCTCCAGTCACGATCCGATGCAAAAAAGTATTTCTTTCATGTCGAGAAAGCAAACTTTGCACACCGTTTTTCGATTTTCCATCTGTCTGTTGTTCAGCTGATGTAGTACAAATTTTCCTGCCTTTTGGATCTTTCTTATGACATGCAGGCGATCACAAATGGTTCGGCGACCAACATTTAACCTCTTTGCTATTTGTTGTTGAGTTTCTATATCGTCTGCTTCCAGCAATGCTTGCTGTCTTCAAATTTTTTTGGTTCACTTGGGCGTACTTTGACTTTCAAGTCGAAATCACCACTTTTGAATGGTCTAAAGCAACGGGATATTCAGGATATTGTCGCCGTAAGATTCCACAAGTATACGACGGTTTTAACTCCCGTTTTACTTTTGATTGAACAAGAAAAGCAGTTTGTGACGCAAATGTTTTTTATTTGGCTCGAAACTCGACATATTTACCACATAAAAAAATTGTTTACCACATAAGAAAAATATCGAAATTGTTTAAACATCAATGGCGTTTTGAAAGGTCGTAGTAACAAATAGGCATTGTCGTAGTAACAAAATGACATGAGAGATTAGCTTGTGAATTGACCCTTATTTCCAGCGCCATCTAAAACAGAAGTTGTTTTATTTTTAATCATATCTTAAAAATCATAAATATATATTTCTGGTTAAACTAGCAACTTTTCCGGACTCAATATAGGATATAAGATCCTAAATATATTTTGAAGAACTAGGACAGATAATGTGCTTATCACTCCTGATTTGTGTTCAAGAATTTTTCCTGTTTTCAATACAAGATATTTGATCTGATACATACCTAGTCATTCTGAATGGTTTCTGATAAAAGAAAATAAATATCACTTTATTATTGTTATTCTTTTTTTCTGGTGTTCTGGTTTTCTGGGGGCTTTTCTGGCATATTCTCAGTACAGCAGCCTTCTGTCAATTCATTAAGAAGTCCAATCCTGTCTAATTTTGCTGAAGTCTTCTCTGCATAAGTCCTGTGACTGATATAATTAATGGCGATATCTCAATTTTTTCAAGTCTATATATGTCTTTCAGTTGGTAACTCAAGCCCTGATATTTAGTTACCTTTAGTTACCATGTTGTCGTCGACTGGTACGGCAACGTCCAATATGAATGCCAGTTTTCCTTTCTGATATATTATTAACATATCTGGGCTATTGTTAGCAACAGTCCTGTCCATTGTCATGGCTGTATCTCAATAGAGTTTAACATCAATGTTTTCTTGGACTAACTCTGACTAATAATTGTAATATATTTTAGTACTTTGGTTAAACCCTTCTTTATATATTAGGCTACTATGAAGAATTTTTGCAATATTATTGTGACGATTAAGATATTATTTTGTAGCCATTTGACTACATCCACTGATGATATGTTGTATGGTCCCAATAGGTTATTCACATATTCTACACATACATTTTTTTCTTCATCTCATTAGTTTTAATACCCAAGGCCTACTAAAAACTTAAATAGTTATACGATTTTCCAATTTCTAGATTTTTAATTTCAATTTTGTTTATCAATTTTATTGAATCCCGTCTTTCAAGCCCTCCCTCGATTCCATATTCATAAGGGCTACATTTCAACGTATTGCTAAGTGGGTTCATTGCGAAACAGAACCATAGCGGACTGAGGCTGTCACTCTGGAAAATCCTTCTTTTAATAAATAGATACTGTGTAGTATATGCAGTTTTATTTTTTTCGCACATTTAATTTGGTTTTCGAATGTTTCATCAGATGTTGCAAAAGTTGTATGATGGTTCGGTCTATTTTGAATACTTTTAGAATATATACTAGAGGTACAGATATATACTGATAGGTTGCGTTGTTTTGACCTGGCCAGATTTACAATTATGGTATCATTTACAAGCAGTTCCTTGGAGCCTTGTGATGTCTTTCTACGCCCATTTTGTTCAGTAGCCATTATGTTGTTAATTATATGTTTTTCAATTCCTCGAGCAATACAAGCGGTAAGGAGCTTATATAGACTTGGTAAGCAAGTTATAGGACGGAAATTCTTTGGATGTGATGTGTTAGCTACTTTTGGCAACATTAGGGTTATTTCTTTAATAAGAAAAGTTAGTATTATGCTAGGATTTGATGTGAAACGGTTTTGCTATAGGCCGACGCAGTGATCAAAGTATTTTCACCAATAAGTTTGTGTTTTATCAGGTCCTGGTGTTTTCCAGTTCCTAGTCTTTTGTATTGCTTCCTCAACATCATTTTGTACAACATGGAGTTTTGTCATTGATGTTATATGATGTACATAATTGATTCTCTTCTCTATCCAGAATGCGTTATTGTCATGTTCAACTGGTTCTGACCAAATATTTTTCCAAAATTTAATTATTTCTTCTTTTTCTGGTAATTTTTCTTCGCTTTGTTAGTTCTTGTCGTTTTCTATTGACCGATAACATTTTTTTGGGTTTTCAAAGAAAAAGTTGTCAAGGAATCGTTTTTCTTTTTTCTGGAGTGGTATGGTCTATTTTTGCATGTTTTGCTATAATTTTTATTTGTTTCTTTAACTTTCTGCGTAGTTGATCTGACCTATTAATATAGGTGTGTTCCTATTATTCTACGATTAGTTTTCCTATTATTCTACGATTATTTTCAATTTTTTGTTCACTTATTTTGCGCCATAGTGGTATAGTATCATTCCTGTTAATATATCGTACTTGTTTTGATGTTCCAGCCACAGTTGCAATTGCACAGTAAGCGAGTAAGAGTATTTTTGCCAGTGAATCTTGTTCTTCAATGAATTCTTTCAATATATCATATACTAATCACTTCAAATTTTCATATGTTCTCTTTTATTGCATTTTAAAATTTTTCGTATGGCTCTTCATCGACTATGTTGGCGAAAAATTGATAGTCTACGTCATTGTTATGCATTTGTATGTTTTTTTTGATAGTGCTGTATCAAATGTATCTGATAGTGCTTTACGTCGTAGTGTAGATCTAACTTGGTCGGACAATCTTTGAGGATTTAATATTGTAGATGGGAATTTATGTCTTCTATTATGTCTTGTTCATTGTTTGTTGCAAGAAAGTATGCGCGTATCAACCGTATATTCATTTTTCTTGACTATCGCATACGACTTCTCTGAGTAACCGATTCGACGGGGTTTACTGATTATAAACCCAAGTCTTCGGTTGGTGAACTGTCCATGAGTTTATTTACTAGTACACTTTATTATTATTATAATAACTTTGTTATTAATATATATATATATATATATATATATATATATATATATATATATATATATATATATATATATATATATATAAATATTAATATTAATATAGATTTTACAATGATATTTGAAAACAATCAGACAGGAGTTTTATTTTGCCAACTCTCAAGCAATTTCCTGATTTCATTTTCACTTTTGAAAAGCATGGTATTTTTTGGCCGCAAGAAGCCCCTTCAGTGTGATTTGATGCTCTAATCGGAAAAGTTTACCTGCCAAAAATTGTTGCTGAGAATAAAATATGAGAATAAAAAAAACGTTTAAAATAAACGATTCTCTTTATATTTTCACCAAATTGAAAACATGGTCTTTTGATGAAACTGTTTATTACACTTACCCTATCATTTATAGAAATTAATGTTACTACAAATAATCAGTTTGTTCATTCCACTTATCAATAAAAATGGTTCATTTTGGACACGTTTCAAAAATAAATCAAACATGTTTATGTATTGTGTTACATATATTTTTTTAAGTTCATGTTTCAATTTTTTTAAGTACGCATACATCTAATTTTTTTATTTAATATATTATTTTATATAATAAGGTCAGTTTAATGTTTTCAGCCAATTAATCAGTGATCTTCAATCGATAGCTCGATAGCGAGATGCTCGATAGCGATTAATAAAATTGGAATCAAGAATATATTGGATAAAAAAATGCAATTTTATGAAAAATATTGTTTACTGGATTAATTTTGGAGTTTCTGAGTACATCATTACGAAATTATGCAGTGTAACTTTGTGAGGCAAGGATTGTATTGGATAATCTATGTTTTCTAGAGATAAGGTAGACCAGGAGTGTTGTATACTTGCTCAAAATCATGTAAGATTGCTGACGGTCATGGCAATTGCTCAAAAGATTAACCAATGCTAGTCTATACATGTTCTACCGGGGATAAATTTGGGGCTTTCGCTGGCTAGTCTAGTGTTGTTGTCGCAGACATTTCTGAACATTTGCATCTCTGAACGGTCTGGCGTTACCATGCTGAAAGATATTGCGTTCCTGCACCATGTAGTTTTAGACAATTGTATCAAGTATTCTAGAAATAATCAGATGATTGTAGATACATTAGTGTTTCTAGTGTTATGGGGGCATAGATAAAATGGTTTGAAAATTATTCTCGAGTACGAGGTTCTGGTCATCCTAGAAATACTCAAGAACGTAACGGCATCTTAAATAAATTGCTGTATGAAATTGACATGAAAACATCTGCCAAGTGTATGATGTATATATTGCAGCAGGCAGGACTGTCCAAAATGATTCAATGTCTATTTGACTGACATTCACATCCGATGCTAATACGCGCTTTATTTCTTTCTTGGGTTCTTCTTTGTATAGATCACCACAAGATGGAATTGAATAGGAAGTTTATTTGGTTAGTAATAAGTCTAGATTTTATTTATGGGGTCATCGTGGAAGTTAACGGAATAAAAGAAGAAATTCTCTTTCACATTAGTATTCATACAGATATCACACCAGGTTCATTAGGTCAACTGTTCAAGCTCACTCATCTCACGATTTAGCTCTTTTAACAGAACCACCACATTATTGCTTAGCATAATAACATACGAAAAATATTTCGTATGATAAAAACAATATTTTTTAAATCGTTTACTTAATCCTATTTTAGGTAAAATATAAATATTTTCAGTTTGATTTAAATATTTATAGTGATTTAAATATCTAGTAGTATGTTCTAAAATGTATCCTCATAATCAAAAAACAAAATATCAATATGTGTACCTAAATGTTCTCGAAAAGAAACGGACTGTATAATGAATAACAGTAAAAAGTATATGTATGAAAAAGTAGTAAAATAATGTTAAATTACATTCATAAATTCATATTTTTAATCAACTGGTTTCCAATTGTTGGGCCGCAATATGAATGACACATTTTATGTGTATGGAGGGGAATCCAAATTGCCTATGTTCAACAAGTTGTTTACGCTTAAGCGTCGCGTCGAATGGGAAGATAGCTCTGGGAATATAAAAGAGACAGCGTGAATCCCCCGACTGGAAAAGCGCATGTCTCATTAGAATCAACGACCATTGGTTGGATGCGCGGCCACAGATAGAATCGTGGGATGAGAACAGATAAAGGCGCATCGTACTCCGCCCACATTCTGTGTCGGTATGGCGGGGAATAAATTAATTTTTACAAAAAGCCAACAAAATTATAAGTACTAATTAACATTTTTGATCAGAAATATTTAAAGCGAAAATATGGTGCGTCCATTAAAATATAATTATGGATTGAATATTTCGTTATCCTAAAATGTTTTGACCAAATAAACAAAATTTTGTATTAAATTGAAGACGATGAGTTGAATATAACTGTTTTTCTAGATGTAATGAGATGTTCATTACATTACTATACATACGTTCTTTACATAAGTTCATTATGAAATCTCCGTGATTTAAGTTGGATAATAAAATGTAGGTGTAGGTAATGATATAGTATAAAGTGTAGTGCTATAGTTATATTTTATATACCAGCGAGGCCTCTAACAACACTTATATTTTTATATTTTTCTTTATTTGGGTTTTTCGCCACGATCTAAAACTCAAAATCAAAATCAATCAAAAATATCTGTTCTTATGTAAATAAAGAATCACTGGGTAAAAACAAAAAACCAAACGGAGACAAATTTTTCAGTGATTCTTTTTTGTAATAAATTTGCCTAACGAACAAAATTTTAAAAATATAAAAATGTTCTAAAAAAATATACGAACTTTTAACGTAACGAAAGTATATTAATTTCTAAAAATTATGAAAAGATAGAAAGTAAATATATTTTTTGTATATGTCAAAGATACTTACATTGACAATTAGTTTTTAATGACAGTGACATACTACCAAAAAAATATATATAGGTGAGGTTTACCGTGTGATTGTAATTGTTTATTGAAATTCTTAAATGTTTTAAATAAAGAAAAAATATACGAACACGCCACAATCATTCAGACATTACTTATATTTTTGTTTAACCTACCCCTTCGAGAACTGTAATTTATTGTCACCTTTATTTTTTTTTAGAATTCTTAGAACCCTGTGAGAACCGTAATCTTGTTTCCCATTAGGCTAATAACCAAGAAGTGTTTACTTTAATTTTATTTAGGCTCACTTTCTAGTTAATTTTAATCATGTTAGTTAAGTCAAAAGCTCTTTCATGATTGCTAAATTAATTTTTGTGAAATAAATGTTTTTTAAACTAATTTTGTGAATCGAATTATTTAACTCTATCCTGAAGGTGGTTGAATTTCAGGAACGCCATTTCCCTTTTAATAACGCGCTATGAATTTCAAATATATATATGGCATTTAGTTTTGCTTTGATATTCTTCGAAATCATATAATTTAGATATTTTTGTTATCGTGGAAAAAAGCGAATTTCGTGTGTTAATACTTTTTGCGTGGAAAAACCATAGCGCAAACGGAAGAAAGGTTGAAAAAGTATGAGAACTCTGCTCCTTCACATTTCATGGTTCATAAGTGGTTTACTGTGTTTCGATGCGGCTGAATCAACCCGAGTGACATTCCGCGCTCTGTTAGCCCTGTTCGCTCTGTTCAGGCTACGTTGAGGGAATGTTTAACAAAATCTATGTTATCGGGTTGGCCGATCGTAGAGTGAAGGTTAGACAGGTTGTTGACATTGTAAATATCTTGGACGAATGAAGTGACAATTTCACATGCATTATGCATGTTTTTAAACATGCATAAGCGCAATCCGATGGAGTTTCAGCTTTGATTCGTGATTGATGAAACTTGGATTCATTACTGGACGCCAGAATCGAAGGAACAATCAGAATAATTGGTTTTACTCGGCGAAAGTGCTCCGAAGAAGGCGAAGACATTTCCATCGGCCGGAGAGGTCATTATCGGTGTTTTCTGGCCATATTTTTATCGACTTTTTTCTAAAAGGGAAATACGGCCACAGGAAACTTTGCAGTTCGTTGCAGCAGCGACATCAGTCAATTTGTGTTACGAATTATTGCCGCATCCAACCTATTCTCCGGACTTGGTCCTCTCTGACTCCTTTCTAGTTCCAAACATCAAAAGATGGTTAGCTGGCAAAAAATGTACATTAAATATTTTGGACATTTCAACAGGTCGTGCTTTTTGGAAGACATACAAAGCTGAAAAATTGTTGGGCAAAATACGTGTTTATCCAGTTATCTATTAAATAGCTCTACGTTAAAAATTTAATCGATTTTCCATGAAAAGAAAAACAATATTTCATTAAAAAATTGTCTGACTGTTAACTCTACTCCTCTATATAAGGTTTGATCATTGGAACCATAAAATAGTTGGGAGTCCATGTTATATAATACATATTGAATTACTGCAACTATATTTTGGTTTTAGTATGAAATTAAAGTTGCTAGAAATTAGTAAGTTTAAAAAAAGTTTTACATAAAACAATTGCCAAAACCATAAATTCCATAAACTTAATTTCCATAATTATCAAAAAGCTAAACATAAACAAATATTTCGATATTTAAATAAAAAATAAGCTAAGCTAAAATAAGTTTCTAAAACTGACACTCATGTAATGGAATAAAGAAATTATAAAAAACTTTACGAAGGGGTATTAAAAATAGCTGGTCTAGTAGAGCAAAAAGCATAATTTTTTAGTAATCCAATGTTATTAAACCCAATTGCCTTTCAATTCTATATACTCAACCTATCGATTAAAACGAAATTGTTATCCTGTTCTGAATACATTTTTGTTATTAAAATGATTTCAGGTGCATTTCTCTCCGGTCAGCCATTTTGACATATTTTGAGAGAGAAAAAAGTCGAAGGAGGCCAAATCTGAAGAATAGGGTTGACGCGATATCAATTTGTAGAACAACTTGAGCAATTTCTTTGTTGCAATGGCAGGCAGATGAGTGGGTGCATTGTAGCGCTGAAACAACACTGTTAGCTTGAACAAATGTGGATGTTTTTTTATCTGTTTGACTGTTCCTTCGTTTCAGGTTTGTAGTGATGAATCCAAGTTTAATCTAGAATCTGCAATTGCCGCAGAAACTCCTACCTATTGCGCTATGTATATTTAAATCTTCATTCTGCGATCAACCAACACGATTCATAGATTTTGTTGACTATTTCCTCATTTGTGATCAAAACCTGACTTCCTGAGTACACAGCTTCACGAGTGATAGCTCAATCATATCGAAACTAAGTAAACCACTTCATGAGATGTGAAGGAGCGAGTGATGAATAAGATGTGAAGGAGTCTCTATAATATTTCTATAGTGACTTACAGCCCCTATTATAGTTATTTTTGGAATTGCGCAATGGTTTTCCTATGTAAAAAGCTGTGTTTAATAAATATCCAAAATTAGTTTTTTTATAACGCTATGTGCATTTGAATAATACACAATAATAATTTATAAAATATGTAATACGAGGGTTGCTAGTTATGTATCCGGTATTGGCAACAATGGTATTGCTAGGCATCATCCGAGATATACATCGTAAAGTTTGACATTGTTGGCTGTATACGTATTTAGAACGTTTTGTTCTATGGTCGCTGTTTGTGACTTGAAAATTTCATCTCAGTCAAAAAATGGAATTAACTCGTGAGAATTTTCATGCGATGATTTACTACGACTTTCGACGTGGATTATCTCAACAACAGTGCATCGATCAACTCACTTCTATTTTTGGCGATGAAAAACCATCTAAATCCAATGTATATATAACTGGTTTAGTGAATCGTGGCCTTCGTTCGCTTACGGACAAATTTAAAGAAGGTTGTCCAAAAACGGTTATTGTGTCAGAAAACATCGATACTGTGCGCGAACTGATAAAGCAAGATCATCATGTAGCATACCGTGAGATTCAGGCATCTCTTGGTATTAGTATGACAATCATGCACAAGATTTTACATTAAAATTTTGCCGTGAAAATGATATGTTATATTTTGAATTCCGCATAATTTGACAATAGCTCGAAAAAAGGCTTGTGTCGATTGGTGCAAAGAAATGCTCAAAAAATACAATCGTGGTACGCCAAAAGCCGTGTCTAATATCAGCACAGGTGACAAATCTTGGATCTATGCATATGAGCCCGAAAGTAAACAGCAGTCTATTGTATCGGTCTTTGAAAACGAGCCAAATTATTTTCACTTCGAAGCAAATAAATGGTCGCCTGATTTTTTGGAATAGATGGGCATGTAAATACAGTGCCACTAGAGAATCAGAACGCAATTAGAACGATCAATTTTGAACAGTAGACAACCATTTGTTTGCCAGAAGCCTTTGAAGAAATAAGAAAGAATAACCAGCAACGCTGGATCATTTTTCACCATGACGATATTTGACCGGTCAAAACATCCAGTTGATGGATTATCCCCCGTACTGTCTTGATTTGGCATCCAATGATTTCTTTTCGTGTCCGTTCGTGAAGAATAAACTACGTGTTCAACGATTTTCGATGCCAGGTTGATGGTTGATGCGTTGAAGCGGTTGATGCGTTCAAAATGTATGTTTTGGAGATACCTCAATCGGAATGGAAAAAGTGCTGGTTCAAACGTATGCAAAGTGTATCGATTATAGCAGAGAATATTTTGAAAAACAATAAAACCATTTTCAATGATAAATATTTGTTTTTCTGTATTATTCTGAATACATAAATACTAACCCTCATAGCAAAACTATCGAACTTATCTGCTTTCCGCCAAAACAAAATTAAATATCAAATTGACTTGATATTTATGAAGGGTTGCTAGAAAGCGCTGCTCTAATGTAATCATATTTGCGATCGCACTACCATCTATCGGAAAAGTGGGTCACTTTTCCGACTATTTTCGTAAATAAATATGTTGAATATTACTTGCGATTGTAGTATAATCTTTTATTTTTTATTATAAAAACAAACACCTTTATTTTAAAATATTATCCATTTATCCTAAATGAAACCTTCGCAAAAATATATCCCAAGGTCTATGCTCTTTTTTCCCTATTTTCCTTTAATTTTCTTTTTTCACCCTGCTTATCCCTATTCGCCACACCCAATGCGGATTTCAAGTTGAGGGAGCAACGCAAACCCGGAGTATCTCTAAGTGGATAAGTGGTTAAAATGTGCTGCTCGCATGGATGAACCCACTTCCTGTCCATGGAGAAGTCCTGTTGTCGTCCTTTTCATTTTTGCACCCCAGCAGGCAAGAAATGGTCGATTAAACCGCTGGCTAGATGGAGCAGGGGTAGCAGTAATTTTTAATGTCATATTTTACGTCTATATGGGGTTTATGATGTCGCAAAGTTCAGCTGCACTATAGGAGGAAAACATTGGAAAATGGTAGATTTTTCACACAATAAATTAATTTCTACTTTTAATGAACACATATTTTATTATACAATTTTATAAAATATTTTTCTATATTATTAAAAAACACATAGCGCTTTTCCAAAGGATTTTTTTTAATTTAACTTTAGTTTTAATTAAACTATTAAAAATTTTAAATTAAATTTTGACAAAGAAACATTTTTTACGTGTGCATCCGAAATATAAAAATCGAATTTTAGTTTGAAAGATGATGTTTGAAAAAATAAACATTGTTAAGCCATATAGAAGAAGATGATGATGATTGAATTGTATTTAGTAAACATATTGTGTTGATTCATTGTGTATTAATATGCGTTTTCGTCATATTTTACTAATTTTTGTTTTGTTACTTTTTTTTAGAGTTTTGGCCCGTGAGAATATTAATCTAATGGATTCCTGAAATAGGGCTGAGAATTATAATTTTTGGGAGTTTTCTAGTTCACCCATGGAACTAGACGATTATTTATCAGCAGACTTCGAAATACTGAGAAACTGGGTGAACGGTAACGAACTAACTTCCGAATTCTATTTTTAAAGACACTTCAAAGGTGGAAACGTTCTAAGAGGTGGTTGCAATAAATGAAATCTAGACCGACTACATTTTTTAATATTAAGGTAATCGAGCCTACAATACAAACCTACAAGAAAATAATTCTTTTGGTGCCTAGAATTTTAGAATTGGTTTTAACTATATTTGGGGCTCTAAATTTAAATATGAAATCAGTTTTTCTTTGTATGCTCTACTTTTTTTAGATATATCCACTTATCTATCAATGTTTTTTTTTAATTTTTCAATTCAAAACATCCAAGTATAGGTGTACACTAGGGTGGGCCGAAAATTCGTTTTTTTTTCGAATTTCTTTTAATAATACCGAAAATATTTTTCATGGCAAAAAAAATTGTGCCAAGGGAAAAAATTTTAAGTCGATATCTTAGGCTCCTCAAAGTTAGTCAAAGTTCAAAGTTTTTCAACAATTTTCTCTTTATTTATACTTAATTTGGTGTAAGGTCCTTTATTGTAGAGAATGACTGACTGACTAACTTTGAGGAGCCTAAGATATCGACTTAAAATGTTTTCCCTTGGCAGAAATTTTTTTTTTGGCATAATGAAAAATATTTTTAGTATTATTAAAAGAATTCGAAAAAAACGGATTTTCGGTCCACACTAGTGTACACTCACCAGATGCACACCAAATATCTTTGCTTCTTGTATTTCTGGGATATCGGAGACAACACTCACCACTGGGTTAGAAAAGAGTAGTCTAAGAGAAGAAACATGGACGTTGGGAAAAAATGTTATTAACGACCATTTAGTTAAACAAGAGAGAATCATCTTTCCTCCACTGCATATGGGCTTAATGAAGCAGTTTGTAAAGGTTCTTAATAGGAATGAATCATGCTTTCGATATACAGAGAAAAAAAATGCCTCATTTGATTATGGAAAAAATTAAAGCAGGAATATTTGACGGCCCACAAATAAGACAACTCATTAAGAATCCTGCCTTCGTAAATTCGATGCATGAGGCTGAGCGAAAAGTCTGGAAATCATTTGTTGACAAACGCAAAGCTAAAAACTATTTTGAACTGCTAAACAACATACTTAGTAGTTTCACATGCCTTAGGTGTAACATGAGCATGAAAGTGCACTATTTACACACTCAATTAAACCGTTCTCCTCAAAATGTAGGAGACAGCAGTGAAGAATAAAGTGAAATATTTCACCAGGATATAAAAACTATGGAGGACTGCTACCAAGGAAGATGGGATACGCACATGATGGCAGATCTCTGCTGGAGTTTAAAAAGTAACTGTGCTAAAATACATTCAAGAATGTCACGGAAAAGAAGCTTCTGAGGTTTTTAGTGACTAGTTGGTTTCATCAATAACTTTTTTCTCTATCTTTGTATATAATAATATTTCTATGATATAATAACCAAATTACTTAATTATAATGGATAATTAACTTAAAATTAATGGATTTAATTTAAAATAGTGTAACATATATTTCACTAAAATGTTCACTAAAACTAACACTATTTCACTAAAATATCTTAGAAATTTCGTCTGAAATCAGCTCCAAATACTCCGGTACTAAAACAACTTTTGGCCTGTGTAATACTTATATAACACAATAATATAATACTTATATAACACCTTTATTATAGTTTTTTAGATCAAAATTATGATTTGTGGGGAAAATGTTCTGAATTTACATGGTAGATAATACAGTAATTTTGGTATATTGAATATTTGTTCCATATAAAATGCTGGATTTAGAGTAACCATATAAGTGGTCTATCAAATGTTAGGCTTAATAAGTTGCTTTTTGCAACTAAGATGAAGGTTAGCATTGAATTGTTTTATAGCATTTTATTTTACGTAGATGACTAATTACACTGTATCCAGTAGTTGTTATTGTACCTAGAAATATCGACCATGAAAATAGTGAATAAAGCCAGTGCATGAGGTGTGTAAACAAAGACGGTTTTTTATTTTTTTTTATTCAATTGAAATTACAATTCTACATTGTTTCATTCAAAGAAGTTTCCTTGGGAAACTGCTTAAGTCTGATGAATAAGTGGGCTGCGGAGCCGCAATGATTTTTTTTACTTGCCACAAAATTTGTCACTTGAAATGGCTGTGCGGCCTGGCGCATCATCATGATGTAGCACCTTTTCACACGAATGACCCTTTTTTGGAGTCTGTCAATAATTTCTTGGTAAAAATGCTGGTCGTGGATCGTTTAGCCTTGGGGCACAAATTCTTCATGGACGATCCCCTAACTATTAAAAAAAGCATTCATTGATTTAAATCATTGATTGCCATTTTTTGACCGTGATAAAGTTGGAGTGTATTCATGCATTCCTGGCTTGGCGTTTCGTTTCCGGATCGTATTCAAACATCCAAGACTCGTCTCCAGTAATAACGTGTTCCCGAAAATTAGGATTATTTTTAATTCGCCCCAAAAAGTTAAAACACCTTTCCCTTATGTTCATCTTTTTATCACGCGAAAGATTTTTCGGAACAATTTTTTTAATCCCCGATTTGTTGGTAAAAATCTTATGAACGGTTGTGTGAATCAAATTTAACAGTTCCCCGATCATTCTGAGTGACAATTGACGATGACAACACACAAGATTCTGTGGACATTTTTGTCACTTCTTGCAGTTTAAAGTCTTGCGAGGTTTTCCTTCAATCGAGTCCCGGCTTTCTGAAAATGTCTTGTTTTATCTTTATTTTTAATCTTTGCCTTTTCGCTTGCACCTTTCTTCTTTAAAATCTCTCCCACTCCTTATTCCAGATTTGCAGTCATTTTCCTCTTTTCCTTTTCACTTATGCTCTCATTTTCATACTGTCTTAACTTGTATTGTATTGGCGCTCCTTTGAAGATGTCCTCAGGATCCGAGTTGTCTTTGTTCTATATATTCTGCTGTGGATTCTATGTTCAAATTTTCTTTAATTATTTCATTTCTAATTCTGTGCTTACCTGAAATTATTGTCACTTATTTTCAGAATGTACTAGAAAAATTCGGTTCACGAAAAGAATTACTACAGATTACTAAGAGACTCTAGGGCATTCAAACTCGTACTGAAGATGCATCAAAGGTTGGCCTGCCTCTCTTGTAAAAGAAAAGCCAACAGTGTTGTCAGATCGAAAGCAATAATCATGCTACCAGTTTCGTTAGTTTATTTATACACCTCGTAAATAAAACAACTTGATGTAATCCCGATTCAGAAACTTTCTCCATTAAAGGATCGCCTTCATTGTGAATTGGAAAGATCTGTCTTGTGAAAAGTAACTGTAGCGTACCGTTAGATCTTGAGGTAAACCTTGTTCGAGGGTTTTGGAAACAACTCAAACATGACATATTTTCTCAAAGGCTTATGTGAGATTGAGAAAAGCAGCTTTCAACTTTTCGGAAAAAACAACTTTTTCGAAAAACTATGTAAATTTCGTCGACCAGTCGAACCATCTGATATATAAATGAATATACTACTAAGAGCTGAAACTAATTGTTCTCGATGATCATTTTGTTTTAAGGATTACTGCAGTAATAAATTGTTAAGAGCACGGGAAGCCGCTGTTTCTACTATTACAGGAAAGGAATTGATGATGCTGATTGGTCTGCAAGGGGAGCTGCTGTGTTTATTCTGGGGAATCACTACAAAAGGTTGTGTATCCATAAACTCAATTTTTATTTTATTTTAAATAGTGTAAAAATTATATAGAGAACTTGCCATGATTCAAGCTATGTATGACAGTGATAATGATGGTGATCTCGTGATGGTGGAAGGGAAAATTAAAGTCAAGCCAGGATGAAGTTCATCAGTAGCAGTTGGGACTGAAGAAAATATTTTAAAAGTAGCTAATATTCTTCAAAATGTGACGTGTATTAGGGAGTGGCGGCTGATGAGTTTTTAAAGTGGGAGGGCGTAGAAGAAAATAGTACTGCTGATTTTTTTTTGCTTTCACTTTCCTCCTTTTTACTTTTTGTGCTATTGAAACCTTATACAGGAGGTGAACCAGGAAAGTGAGTTAAAAGTAAGAAACTGAACCGAAATAAAATATGGTGTTTTGCTCTGGAAAAATGTTTACTGTGATAAATGCTGGAGGGACGGCGCCCCAACGCCCTCCTTCACGAGCCGCCACTGGTATTAGGACATTCTTAAATCCACAGTCCAATTCAGTTTCTTATAAAAACTTGGATAAATGAAAATTCTGCGATCGCTTTTTGGGTTTAAAAATGCGATTTCTTGACCGAAAAGACAAAATTGTGATGACTATCCTCCATATCGGTCTGATTTAATTCCGTACGACTTGTGGCTATTTCGAAGAGTAAAATTGATTTTGGACATTACACGGATGTAGATGGGGATATTTATACAAAATTAGTTATACGGAGTCATATGAGAATACTAATGGATGTGATCTTGGAATCGATATTTCTGGTTCTTCGGCCACACTTTTGCGCACAGAAGCTATGTTTTCGCGTAAACCTGCTGGACGTAGATACGTAAGTTTCGTATGATCCAAAACTACCATTATTTCCAAAGTGTTTAATCAGCTTGCAAATTCAGCCTTTAGATGAAGATGAAATCTATCGATTTGTGGCGTAGCGTATGGTAACACTGTCAGCACCTTCTGTCAAGAGAAATACATGCCGACATACTAGAAAAATTCGGTTCACAAAATCAGTTGCTATCAAGAGATTCTAGGGAGTACAAACTCGCACTAAAGACGCATTAGATGCCTGCATCCAATGAGGCCGCTAACAGTGTGTCCAGATGCTACGACTCCAGTCTCATTACTTTATTTACGCACCTCCTATATTTGTTTATATATATATATATATATATATATATATATATATATATATATATATATATATATATATATATATATATATATGTCATTATACCAAAATTTGAAGCTGGTCTATAAAGCTTTTTTTGGCTACTTGTTTGTATTTTATATTTTTTATATATTCTCAACTCAAATAATATATAAAATTATAGGTATAATATAATAATATAGGTTCAACAGATATAAAATTATAGGTTGAATACTTCACCAGCAACAAACATATTATTTGATTGAAGAGCATCTTTTGAAATATCGGATTATTGCAAGGTGTACAATTCAATATTTTCTTTTCATAATCAGATTCGATTTGGAGTTAGTCATTTACATCCAGTATACCGAACACCTTCCGGATTCTCGGAACAAACCGACAATTCGAGACAGAAAATTGCTTTCAGTCAAACCAGGAGGAAATGAGTGAGACCGTAGAGGTGTTGTGCAGCTGCCAGTTAAAATGCAGAAAGTTCAGAGGTTGCCACTACATAATAATATATCCATGTCTTGTATGCGAACGGGAACAGAGAGCAAATAATTTTAAATATCCATGTATCCATTCGTAGGTATCCGCTGCGAGAGGAAATGCGATACACGAAGAATTTATTGCGATGCCAGTGGTGGAGGTAAATGTGAAAATATTCTAATTTGTTGCTTGAATACATTTACTGTTTTCTATTCATATTTCTGACATGTGTCTGACATGTGTAATATGTGTTTCTGACATGTGTAATATGTGTTTTTAAAATGGAATGCAAAAGTGAAGATAGCATCAGTGTTTTAATCCGAATATTATAATTCTACAATTTCTGATAATATTTTTGTTATAAAGGGTCTTTCAAATTGAGCGGTTTTTTTATTATTAAATAAAACACATAATTTGCCTTTATTTAAACATGAAAGAATATCTTTCCACTCTTTGTTAAAATGTTGGATGACATTTTGGCATAACCGTGGCGCTATCTTACCAATGACTAATTTCATTCTGTAGTTCAGGAATCGATTGTGGATTGTTCTTATAGACCTGGCTTTTCATGTAACCCTCAATGACATAGTCCAACACTGTCAAATTACATGATCTTGGTGGCCAATTAACATCACCGTTTCTTGCAATAACTCGTCCAGGAAATGTTTTTCTCAATAAATCAATTGTTTCATTAGCAGAGTGGGGTGTGGAATTCAGCCCACAAAAATCCACTTATCATCTCACGATATTGTATTCACAGTTACAGCTTCACCTGCGGTATTCTGAAAGAAATGTAGTCCAATTACACCTCTTGGCCATAATGCACACCAAACACCTACTTGTTTAGGATGTAAAGGTTTCTCATGAATTAATCATGGATTTTCCTCATCCCAAATGTGGCAATTTTGTTTATTAACATTGTCACCAATTTCAAAATGTGCTTCATCTGAAAAGATGATTTTTGCGAAAAACCATCTGTTTGTTCTTTGATCCTGACAAATGTACGACGTGTTGAATGGATCCAGTTCCTGTGTTATTTGAACCTTATATGCCTTCAGAGCTAAATCCTTTCCTATCGACTATATATATATATATATATATATATATATATATATATATATATATATATATATATATATATATATATATATATATATATATATATATATCGATTGATGGTGCTTTCAGATGGACGATTGTGCAAACAATAAATATCACTTAATTTTCTAAAAACATTTTTCACTGTACGCCCATTTTCATTAAATAATTCATTAATTTTAGCCCGTCGTTGTATTGTGTACGACTCTATTTTTATGAATGTCATATGTTACCCATCTGAATTGAGACTAGACCTAGGCAATTTCATAATCCCATGTTTGATTTATTCAAGAATAAAAAAACCCTCCCAATTTGAAAGACTTGTAAAGTAAACTGAGAAGGCTATTTAGCGATTGGACCTACAGCTTAACGTGGGTTCCGAACCACGGTCATCAGCTACCGAAAACCCCGGTCAGCACCCCCCTCGGGCTATCAACCCTTGGTTTTGTGCTTAACTGAAAGTATCTCGAGAAGCCTACCGATTGGCGAGTGACCAACGTAGAAAACCTTTCAGAAGGCATCCGGCCTTACCCAGCCTCGAACTGGCGTGACTGAGGGGTAATTCCTTAGCAGATTTTACACTCTTACCTAGAAACATTCACAAGAATTTTAGAAAAACTTTTTTGCCTAGTACGGGATTCGAACCCGATCCACATTAACTGCCGTAACGTAAGGCTGACGCCTTAGACACCACAGCTAATGTGGCTCCGAAAGACTTGTTATTACTATGATCAAAAAGTAATGTGACTTTTGTTTTAAAACTTCGAGCGCTATAGGTATGGATACAGCCGTTATTTTTTTTTATAAGTTGGTTCGACTGTCCTTAATATATAACATAAATTTCATATCATTTTGTAATTGTAATTTTTGTAATTGCAAAAAAGTTTTGTAGGCTATTTTTTTAAATGGATATATTTATGGGGCAAAGAATTTATATTAAATATTGTCTAAAAAAATCAAATTTCTTTTGTTGATGCATTGAAAATGTTAAACATGTGTTACAGCGATAAAGCTGTGTTAAACATGTGTAGTGGCGAAAAAGTTCACTAGTGGTACTTTAGTGATGATAGAGAAGCAGTTGAAAATAAACCTCGTTTAAGACGACCTTCCACGCCAACCTATCAAGAAAAGAGCAACATCAAGGATATTGTATAAGTATTCGCCGATTAAGTATTAGAGACATTGTAGATATTACTGGAATATCCTTTGATTCAATTCAATTGATATTGAAGAATTTAGGCTAAGCTCGTATATCTTCTCGTATTGTTCCAAAAACACACAATTTTTTGCAAAATATTATTGTGATGAAGTTGCTGAAGAGATGTTTTCTTTGGATGATTACATTCTAAAATGTATAACTATTGATGATGAGTGATTGATCTATGTTAGTGATCTAAAATCAAGCGACTATCGTGCTAAAAATGAACCAAAGCCGAAAAAACCACATCAAAGTTTATCAAAAATCATATTAATCGTTTCCTTTGATTACCATGGTATTACCCACAAAGAGTTCCTTCCAACTATTCAAACAGTTAATAAATAATATTATTTAAGTGCTATGTAACATTTCCGTGAGTTCATTCGAAACAAAGTCAAGATTTGTGGTCCAGATAAAGCACCATCACACAAGGCAATAATTGTTCGTCAATTTTTCGATAAAAATAAAACAAATAGCGGTCCAAAAGCATCATATTCAGCAGATATGGCACCGTGAGACTTTTTCTTGTTTTCTCGAATAAAGAAAGTTCAGTTCAAAGGACTTTGCTTGCCGCCTTGAAGGAAATATAGTGAAAGAAGATTACTTTGAAGTAAATAAATTCAATTTGGATGAACAAATAAATACTTAGTGTTTTAACTAAGTATTTATTTAGTTTTTTAAATATATAATATTATTTAAAAAATTCCATTACTTTTTGATCATAGTACTGTATTACTGTAGTCACAAAGTGTAGGACTAGTTTATTAAACTGTATTAGTTATGAGGCAAAGGCTTTTGTCTCCATAGAAGCCATTCAATAGAATCCGCTGGCTGCTTTGAAGGAAATACCAGAAGTTGAGTATAAAAACTATTTGGAAGACTTGAAAAAATGTTGGAATAATTATATTACAGTTAAAGGGCATTACTTTGAAGCAGACAAAATACATTTGGATAAATAATACGATTAAAAGTAAGTCACCTTACTTTTGATCGTAGTAATATATTTGGGATGCTATAAACTGAATGATTGTAGACAGTGTTTACACAGTTGGTTAAACTCAAATACTTTTTCTTGAGAAGAATTGCAAAATAGTTGAATAAACACTTTTCAAATATTGTATACATTTTTGTTTCGCTACCGTGTTGTGTCCCCACCACTGGAATTTTTTACTTATTGTAAGCTGCAACTGTAAAGTAGGCTTTTCCTCTATGTTAATGTCTGTCTTCCACCACCCACAATTTCTTAAGCTGAAACCATCTGCTGTTGCGCGCAATATTCTACATAATAATTATCTATATTTTTCGGAAAATTAAATAAAATACCACGTAAAAGCCGATGAAATATATGTCTTTGTATTATCAATATAATTGTTATACTAATACAACTGTTTTCTTATTTTTTCTACAAATGCTTTTACTGTATATTTTACTTGTCACATTTATTTATGTCCAAAAAAAGATTTCTTTGTCTTTTTGCCAAAAAAATGTCTTTTCATTTCCAAAACACTGGTTGGGTTTTTTTCACCTCTTTTTTACAGCTCTTCTTCCATATTAAAATATTTTCCACGGAACACATGTTAGTCCGAGGATGCGATCTCCGATGAGCAAGGTGGATGTGGCAAAATGTGTGGTCGTGTATTGTCACTTTTTATCACCAGTTACCATCCACTTCAAAAATGGGGCCATGGATTTTTTTTTCAGTAAAAGATGACACGAAGAGATTCGATTCGGTCCAGCGATTTTCATTAATTTTCAGGTCAAAATCATCGGTTCCGAACCAACCAAACCAACATAATTGCAAATACAACATAAATTAATAATATTTAAATAAACTTTACTAAGTAATATAGATTTTTGTTTACAATATCAGAATTAAAATATCAGAAAAAATCGTAAATCCGGATTTTTCATTAGGACATTTAATATCTGGACAATTAATATCTTCCGAACCAACCAAACCAACATAATTGCAAATACAACATAAATTAATAATATTTAAATAAACTTTACTAAGTAATATAGATTTTTGTTTACAATATCAGAATTAAAATATCAGAAAAAATCGTAAATCCGGATTTTTCATTAGGACATTTAATATCTGGACAATTAATATCTTCCGAACCAACCAAACCAACATAATTGCAAATACAACATAAATTAATAATATTTAAATAAACTTTACTAAGTAATATAGATTTTTGTTTACAATATCAGAATTAAAATATCAGAAAAAATCGTAAATCCGGATTTTTCATTAGGACATTTAATATCTGGAAATCCCTACGAAGTATCCGGACAATCCTCTAAATGGATGTTCACTGAGTTTATAAATGTAGTTCCTTACAAGTTATAAGAGTCGTCCGAAATGTTCTCGGCCTGTAACAGTGGTGGGTAATATGACCAAATTACTTTTATATTTGTCAAGCATAATTCCGTAGACGACGTGCTGTAAACTTTCAGATGCGCCCGTCTAACTAGTTGGTTGTAACGATCGAGTAAAGTACACAAGTTTTGATATATTCTTATAATACCTAAACATTGACTCATAAAACTAACATTGTAAACATATTGACAGACTATGGTCATGGCTACGGTTTTCGCAGATTATTGTGGTGCTGATGGACTACCATACAAAAGGCAAGGGCAAGAGTATTTTTCGTCGCTATTGGACCAAATAAAGGACCAAAGTTCACAATATTTATTGGTGTTTCTCAGTTTATATAAATAATCTTTTTCTTTGAGTTGTATTGTACACTGAATAATTGAGTGAAACGTTAATAATAAACATAACATTTGACTAGTTCTGCATTATTAAAACCTAAAAAAATGTTAAAATAACTGCTAAAACTAAAAAAAGAAGAAGAGAAGTGCATTTCGCAGTTTTTTTTCTGAAAAATATTGTTGATGAAATACAAACAACGAAAATTATTTCTTTTAAATAGTCAAATGTGTTTAAGACGTGTTTTTAAAATATTTTTTGTCGCTCAGGAAGCATAGAAATTAATAAAAATCTTACACGCTGTTTTATTATGACAGATCTAGTAGAAATTGTATTCATATTTATGATGACAAATGATACTACCTTTAAATAATTCAACATAAATAAATAAAAGTTCCTAAGTTTAAATAAATCACTAAATCACGTGGGTGGGATTAAATAAAGGTCGAGTACAATTATTACAATAAGACAGAGAATGTTAAAACTGAAAAGGCAATTTAGAATAAGGTATGGGAACCTTATAAGGCCCATTTTTTGCAAACCCTTAATAAATCAAGCAATTTCCATTTATTTGAATACAGTCTAGTTGTTTTGATACATAAATATATTTTAGTTTTCAATATTTACAACAAAACTTAATTATTTTATATAATTTAATGCGAAAAAATAATTTTTAAAAAGGTCTGCGTTGGGCCATGTTAGATACCCGGTTTTTTAAGAAAGCCCGGTTTTCACGTGTGTATAATTAAATTAAATTTAACCTTTTATATTTATATTATATTATATTATTATATAAAATGACTAAGGGTAATTTAATGGCTACTAATTTTAATCATTAATTAAAAAAATGGCGTCTGGGCTATCTTATGTGTATCATAGCTAGAATCTGCAATAAAATGAAAACTATGTTTAAAAATAAAGTTATTTATATTTTTAACAGTTAGGCACATAATTTTCTAATATATTAATAATAATACAATTTCTAATATATTAATAATAGGAATATAAGAAAAAATCACTTTTTCCGACTTTGATTTTCATTACTAAATTCTGTGGGGTTTAGATCTATGAAAAACCTACCTAATTAAAGACGGTAATTATTCTCATACATCAATTTTACATTCTTGATATATGTAATAGGACTCGTAAATAATCTCGTAAGTAATTAAATAAACAAAAAGTGTATATCTTCTGTGCCGTAAATCACAGTCAACTTTAAAAATAAAGATAATATTATAAATGAAAACGAAGTATTTAAACAAATTTAAAATGGACTCTTCCGCTTCATAAAAAGTTTTAACAGATGTTTAAACTGATGTTAAATCTGTTTAAACAGATTTAGAGATCTCGAAACAAACAACTATAATTGTGGAGTTACTATAAAAATGTTCAATACAAATAATAAAAGTAAACGAACGAAGTAAACTAAACAAACTAAAGAAAAGAGAGCTAAAAATCAACTAAATATCAAACAGAAAATATTTTATCATTTATATTTACAAGAAAACAAGAAACAAGTCTTCGTCTATGAAAAAATACCCTTATTAATTTAAATTATTATTACCTAACAGCAACACATTCTGTCTTGCAAGCTTAGTAATACCTTAATTTATCGTTAGCTGTTTTAGTATTTTCCTTTACTACTACTTGTCATCGCTTTTTGTACTTTGTTTTTTGTGTCTCGCTAGATTTTCTTCTTTCTTCTCTAAGTGTCTTATCAGTCTTTTTATTAGTATTATGTTACAGTCTTTCTGTACTTTGTTTTGGCTTTTCTTTCACTTTACTCAACCGTATAACTTTATCGCCACATTGGGTTTTACTTATTTTTTATTATCTTTGGTATCTTTGTCAACTGTAATATCAATTGTAATATTCTCTGCATGTTCCTCAGTTATAAAATAAACTCGTTTGGAGCTCTTTGGAGCTAGAACTTTCTGCTGATGCGGCAGTGTAAGTCGACAGCCTTTCTCGTTAATGTTGTACAGACGCTCTGGATGATTGGAGAAGTTCATCAAAAACTTTCTTGAGTGACTGAAAATGTTGCTGAACGATGACCTTATTTAATTTCTGTGCTCTTACGGGATTCATAAATTGAACCTTTCGAATAGAAACATCAGGATTTCGTTTCAAAAAACTCTTAAGCCATCTTTTCCCCGCAGTGCTTCTTTTATCATTGAACCAGTTTTCTATTCCATTTTCATACAAAATTCATACACTTGCTTTCAAACGAGTTTAGGTCGTTAAGGGATGTCAATTTTGGCGAGTTTATGTATTCTTTTCACTAACTGTTTTTCTTCTGATTCGGTTAAAGTTGCTAGCAGACCAGTAACCATTTTATCGCTTCCAGATTTTAAATGATTGCTTAAAGTTCTAAACTGTAAAGTGGAAAACTGTACCTTGCTGCAGCTGCTCTCTGTGACAACTGACGGCTGTTAACAGCATCGAGAGCTAGTCGAAGCTGATTCTCGGTCCATGTACCCCTCTTCTTTTTAACAGGTGGTTCCATTTTAACTGAGGCTGTGTGCAAAAAAATACATAATTGTACGTATATTTACTTTATGTAACAATTATGTTATATCAAATTGTAAATTATAACTTTTTATTTCAGCATGAAAAAATAAATTTTAGTTTTAATAGTCCTAGTAAGGCCAGGGCCATTTTAAGTAACCACACTAAGGACCATCATAGCGTATTTTGCATAGTAACACAATAAATATCGATTATGAAAAAAAAATACAATATTTAATGGTACTTACCTCTAAATTGGAGACACATATAGTTGTTAAAGTGAACCACTGCTAAAAAAAACCGAAACTATCCGTTTTTTTGAGAGAAAATAAAAAAATCGGACGATAGAGGTTATAAAACACTGTATAGCCATCACATTAATGAGATACTGGTCGAAAATTTCAAAATGGCGACGCGTTGACCTTGGCGTAGGGTTGCATTTTTGTCTATGGGTATAAACATGTCTTCACGCGAAATTTAAATTAATTAAGAATATTCGAAGTAGTTTTTTTTTAATGTGGGCCATGTTAGACACTTAGATCTTAGGTGCATGTACCTTAAATTTAAACTTTTCTGAGGTAACATTGATGAAAATAAATATATATGAAGTATTTTGTAGTTCTAAATCCGAAAATGATAAGCTTATTACTGTAACACATACAGTTTTTTTGTTGCAGGGGGTCAGTGATGGGAAAAAAGGAGACGACATACTTTTATAATCAATATATATATATATATATATATATATATATATATATATATATATATATATATATATATATATATATATATATATATATATATTTAATATAAACATGTAAAACATTTTAAATCTATCCAAATACATTACTGAGGATTATGTGACTAAATATTACATTACGTGAGATAATACACCGACAATTACTTTCACCATTTCTTTTTAATTTTTGTATCATCATCTCTTTTTAAAAGCCGTTACCTGTTATCTTGCTTCTCATCGTTCTGATGTCCTGGTGAAACCTATCTCCTTGTTCATCGCTTACTGCACTCAAATTTTCGGGAGAAAACCCTAAATGGGAGACATATGACACCCTAGCATTTCATAGGTGTTCAAAAGTTCATTTATGAGGTTTTTATAGTTTTCAAATTTTTTGTTACTCAGAAATCCTTTCACTACACTTACAAAATATTTACAAGCTGTTAATTCCTTTTCATTTAATTTTCCTTGAATACGGAAATCACATAGAAGATTCCTTACTTGAGGTCCAACAAATATGCCTCCTTTAAATTTTGCATCACTTAATTGAGGAAATATTTCGTTTAGGTACTTGAAACTATTACCTTCTTTGTCTATGGCTTTTACAAAGTTTTTTATTAGTCCAAGCTTAATATGGAGTTGTGGAAGAAGCATTTTCTTTGGGTTTAAAAGAGGAGCATATATTATGTTTGATGTACCAGGTTCAAAAGAAGTTCTACGAGGCCAATTTTTCTTAATGTAATGTTATTTTGTTGCGCTACAATCCCATAGCAATATACTTATGACTTTTAAATCCCCAGAAATATCCCACTAATACTATTCATATTTAACGCGATTTAGTATGGTTGCTAAGTTGTCGAAGATTTCTTTCATTGTTTTTGTTTCCATTATAAAGAACGACTACTTTAAGCTGTATTTTGAAGAATCTATGAAAATACGCCACTCGGAAGGTACATATACCATATTAAGCTCATTCATTAAACTATCAATATCACAACAAACACATAGCGATCCTTCCATTTTTTGAAAACTAAAAAACGTTACATTCCGTTTTCGGTAAAGTGAAACACTTGCATTTTTATCTAACAGGTTTCACTGTTGAAGTCTGGAACCAAGAAGTCTGATTTTTGTTTCGACAATCCCCAGTGTACTAAATCATTTAATTCATTCTGAGTTATTAAGTGATGTTCACTAGTAGTTGTTAAAAATGTTGGGTCACAACTGGTGTTCTCAGGAAATTATGGGTCAGATACTGATAAATAATTAGAATCACCAGGAAACATGTTGTCCTGGTTTAAAGGGGCAATCGCTATTGGTAGTTCCTGGCTATGAGAAAAAAAGCAGATTTGGATACTGAATGTTGTCCCTTCGATTTTTTGAAATCACTTCTGTTTTAGTGATATAAAAATACTAATCACTTACATGGTCAGTAGGTTCTCTCCACACCATAGGAACAGTAAACGGCAGAGAATTTTTCTTGCGGTGCATCCACTGCACTAAATTTACGTGACAACTCACATAGCAAACATGAGGAGCCCAACTTTTATCTTGATCTCCAATTTGGCTCTTCAAATATAAAAGACAGGCTTTTTTGACTTCCTCGGACATAGATCAAGCTTGTGACTTTAAAATAAATTTTAATTAAATTTTTACAATATCGACCACTAGAACGTGCCATTTGATATAAAATTGACTTAAACACTTCACTGTACTGTAAACGAGGCAGAAACAAACTAAACTATATAAAACAATAAAAGTTTGTAGAATATTCTTCAAGGTTTGTAGAATACTGTGGAAATACCCTCTCGACGGTCTTGTGATAATTCCTACATTATCTAGTCCAAAGTTAGGTACAAATAATTTTAATTACCCCATGATACCTGGGGTAATTAAAATACCTGTACCCCTGTATTTGAAAATGGGACATGCCAGGACATTTCTGTGAAAAAGTGTTTTAATAACTACCTAAATGAAACGCAAATAGCACATTCTCATCAAAGTTACAAAAACCATGTTGACCTGTATAATTTAATAACCAATTCTTAAAATTGTATTGTTAGTGTACATAGATATCTGTAAACAATACTACATATTTTTATTATAAAACATTATTTGTTTCAAATGCGCAATATAAACAAATATAATAGATTTGTTTGTTATCAGAATTGACTATTTAAATAATTCCAAGTTCTAGGGAAATCTGTAATAATTCATCGCAACGACAAAGCGTTAAGGTTTATCCTCGAAAATGAATCAAAACCTACGCTTTGTTGCTCCAAACCATCTGTTTGAGCGACGCTCGCTAAGCAAACAGACCTGGCTGGAATAGAGCAAACAAATCAAGTATGCATCAATCTGCGACCGGCGTTTAGAATATACAGCCCGAAGGCAACAACCCGGTGGAGGGGAGAGAGCTTTTAAGCCCGAGAGTCATGCTTCGCTGCTACTTAACGGTTTTGTTTTTGTAGATTGATTAAAATTGTTAATCAGCGTGTGTATCTTCCATCCAGGAGTATTATTTAAGCTAATATTACTGTTGTACTATATTTGACGACGACATAAAAAGTGTTTCGAGATGAAAAAAGTTTTTCCTTATAAAATGTTAATGAACCCGGAAAAAGTGTTTTATAAGACTGTGCTTATGCGCTTATTGTGTTGTCAAAACTTTATTCTGGGGTTTAAATATTTTAATATTATTTAGATCATATATTTTACTACCTTGCAAAGTTGGTGAAAACAACACCGACCACAGGTAAATCCGATTAGAATCACTCTCTAAATGTTACTGAAAATTGTATAAGATTGTTTTGCCGATACTATCAAAATATTAGGTTTTCAACTTAATTTTCAGTATTTTTAGACTAATTATGAAAAAAATATTTACTTAATCTCCAAAGTAATCTTCCTTACTTTTTATATATTTTTGCCATTTTTTAGACAACTGTCGGACCCCAGATTGAAAAAAACTTGGAAGTTTTGATGTAATAAGTTATTTATACTTTTTTCGACTTCCTCAAGAGATGTTTTAGAGAGATGATTTAGCAGAGATTGGAAAATATGAAAAGCCGAAGGCGCCAAGTCTGGATAATACGATATGCGATAGAATCTCTTAGACCAACTCGTTGATCGTTTCCAGAGTTCTTTTTGCTACATGTGGTCATACGTTTTCCTGAAGTAAAACGAGTTCCCATCTTCTCTTGCCAGAATAAGGTATTCTTCCTCGAGAGTGTTATTAATATGAATCAATTGCTGCTGCTGCTAATGGTCAGTAGTGAGCGTTTGACTAGAGTGGAGCAACTCATAAGGTATGACGCCCAGCTGTTCCCACAATATCTACAACTACACCTTTTTGACGTGGATATTTGGTTTTGTTGTACTGGTTGATGGTGCACCAGGATTAACAGACGATTTTGCGCCTCTTTAGATTATCGTAAAGGATCCACTTTTTTTTTTATTCTTTTTCGTAAATCTGGAGATCAATGAGTTTTTCCTGATGTATGTAAACGTTATCCGAGCTTTAGCACTGCACCACAAGGATTTTCTTGCAGCAGTGCTTTCAATTCTTTATCCTCCACTTTTTTGGCTATCCCGAATATTTTGCATCATTAAATAAAAATTTCCAGTTCGGAATTGCTGGAATCACTTATATGCCGGGAAAAAAAATCTGATTCGAATAGGTTTTTCACTTGATTAAATGTAAGGATAAGGTAACAGTAATGATACTCATTATAATAATCACAATTAGAGTTGAACCGCTGAAAGATTGCCAGTGTGCCTATATCGTAAACATTGTCTCAATATGTTTTTTTTCTATTTTACCGAAGGAGAGAGATGGAAATAAAAAAAATCAATAATTTTGTCTTCGTTTATAAGATAGCGTTACAGCGTGGTTGTGTTTGTTCATAATGCCAGTTAAAATTTCGTCTATTGAGTTCAGCGGTCCTGCTTTGGTTGTTATTTGAAATATTTTGTAATAATTTTGTTATAGTGTTGTAGAGTTCAGTTTTATTGTTAAATAAGTTCTTATAAGAAATGCTGTTATTGATTATTTTGTTATCGGTAAGTATTTGTAAAGATTCAAATAGTTTTATTTCCTTCAATAATTCTAACTTAACCAAAGACATTTTATTACAAATCTTTAATAAAAACAGAATTTATATTGGCTAATTCTAATAACATACTGAAAGAAAAACAACCGTTTCAAAATAATAATGGACATATGGGAGTGCAAACTTTTAAGGTATCTATATTTGATTTAACAGTTTGTGTGTAACAGTGTTGTATTTCGAATAATATCGGGAAAAACACTAAAATCGCAAGCCCAACCATTTGTACAACAATATTTATAAGTATATTTCGAAATTCGAATGGGGAACCTTTAGAGCCTGTTTTAACCATTGAAGAGGAGGTAAAGAATATTTAATTTGATTACGTTTTAGTCAATCTTCATTATTATATCCTAATATATTTTTTAGAGAGTTGCAGTAGCAGTAAAATTATCAAGAGAAACTGTGTATTCTATTAAGAACAGAAAATAACACAATCCAGTTATTTCTTCTCCTGGAATAAGCAGACCTCGTTTAAAGGCCAAAACAACAGACTTACACGAAGGAACTAAAATTGAAATTTGAAATACCTTGTACTATATGTTATATTATTATATGATATGTTTGTAATAAATGTTTAACGCAACCGTTTAAAGACCCGTATATTCCCATAGTTTGGTAACATTTTCATCATATAAAAATGAGTCTCAACAACAATGTTTATACAGTAGTTAAAATAATTATTTTAACTAATAACAAAACAATTTCATTCATTGGCCACTTACTACCCTAAAATTTCGCCATAACTTAAAATTGTCCGTACGTACGTAATTTTAATCTACAAAGTTCCCTCTTCGATCTATGACAAAACTTTACAACTCGAAACATATCGAGTACTCGACACATACTCGATATGTTTCGTTAAAATATCGATTTATAACAGGACGTTTTATAATTTAATGTTATAAATACATACAAATAAATGTATCATGGATTTAAACTATAAACATAAATGTCCATCTTTCGAGGCACCAACCAAGTCTAATATGAAAGTTAGCACCAATTTGACTAATAATTTTTGATTAGATTGATATAATCATCTTCAGAATTCGATAATATTCAAGCGAAATGTGACGAGTATTTTAATTTGCAATCTATCCACGATAAACCACAACAAATTAACATACTTTAATATTGTAAATTGTATTGGAAATATTTGTTGTATATTGTATATTTTGGCAAAAGTTAGGATTTGCTTACCTGCTTTTTTGGTTTTCTAAATAGCTAAACAGGAATACGATCTGGAGGTCAGTTTAAATTTGAATAAATAAATAATTTGAAGTAGCAATTGAAATATTTTAATATAATTAAGGATTTTGAAACCTGTTTACCTTCTTTCTCCATTTTAGAAAGTTTTTGTACCGTAATCGTTATATTACTTTATTAAATGATGACCTATGGATAAACTGAGATGAGACAAACAAAACTGAGACAAACTAAATTAACCTCAAAAACGTTTGGGAATTCAAAGTTATTCTTAAAATTTCTGCTCTATTAAATTGTCTAAGACAATTGTAAAAATTCCAAGACAGATAATCTATTCTAAGAGATTGTAAGACAGATAAGGCAGATAATTTAAGATAAGTAGACATTGTCTATAGACATTATAGAGGATAAAGTAAAAAGGTAAAATAGTGGTCATGATCTTTCCGGCAAGTCTTCACCTTTTTCGGGTCAAATTCGCTCGGTAAAACCCATTGATTTGATTGATCCGTCTTTCTGGTAAGTAGTGGTGAAACTACTTTTCTGATTCAGAAAATTTTTCGGATTTTTCTTACACATGCCTAAAAATCGTTGTGAAGCGGTCACCTAATCCGTTTTTGGCCAATAGTAAGCAAACCAGGCATTCATGGTCAGGATATTTATCATCTCAATAATTTCTCTAATTTTCAGTCTGCGATCAGTTCACACGATATCATGGGTTTTGCTGATTATTTCCTCGGCACTGACTTTAACAGAACGTCTTGAGCGCGGAACATCACTCGTACTGGTTCGAGTAAAAGTGCAACAGTCCGACTTGCATCGAAACTCAGTATACCATTTAAGAACAATGAAATGTAAAGGAGCAAAATTCCCGTAATTAATTAATTCCCATATCATAATTTCGATTAATAATGTTGATTTTGCTAAGAGATGTCTTTTTGCTAAGAGAAGAGAGAGTCTTTTGTTGGTATGGATTAATGACGTCTATGGCGCCTTGGAGGGTAAACATACGCCATCCAAAGGAGCGCCTTGGAGGGTAAACATACGCCATCACTTCGTTATTAATTATGATTGTGTAAAAAACATAGTTTTTTCATAGGTTTGAATATGTCGAATAGTATCCCAGAAAAAGGCTTTTTGCGGAATAACCTTCTTTCATTTGAAGAAAACGGCTGCTGAAAGTTATCGATTGTTGGTTGAAGCTTATGGTGAACATGCTCTAACCCAAAAAATTTGTGAATGCTTTAAAAGTGACGATTTTGATATAAAAGGCGTGTCCAGGACAGTGGAGAAATTTTGAAGATGTCGATTTGCAAGCATTATTGGATGAACATTCAACTCATAAGTTGAAACAATTGGCAGAAATATTGAATGTTGCCGGATACACCAATTTCGAAAGACTACACATTGGGAAAGATCCAGAAGGGAGGAAAATTGATTGAATTGAGGGAAGAAGATATTGCAAGGCCAAAAACTACTCGTGAAATTTTGCTTGCCAGACAGAAAAGGTTTTTTGCATTGAGTTATGACAGATGATGAAAAGTGAATCTATTTTGATAGCCTAAAGCACAAAAAATCATGGATAGACCCAGGTCAGCTTTGAAGGAAAAACGACCAGAATACGCCCAAAAATAAAGTCATTTTTCAACATGACAATGCTGGGCCCCATGTTGCAAAATGTGTTAAAAACTATTTGGAAAAAGTTAAATGGGACGTCCTACCATATCCGCTGTATTCAGCGGATTTAGTCTCTTCGGACTATCACTTATTTTGGTCGATGCAGCATGGACTTTCAAAACAACACTTAAATTCTTACGAAGAAGTGAAACTTTGGTTTGATGAATGGTTGGCCTTAAAAAACCAAAAGTTCTTTTGGCGCGGAATCCATTCTTTGTCTACAAAATCAGGTCTACAAAATAAAAAAAAGACAAACGTAATTTTAAAGTGTAGTGTCTAGTAACACTCCCAGTAACATTGAATTGTCAAAAGTACGTGCAGTTTTTAATCTATCACATTGATAATATTTTCTTTTCAGTAGCCATTTAACTTGTTTATTTTTGTTGTTTCTTCAATTCAAAAAGTTAGTAAATAAAACTTGGAAGATGTAGTCGTCAAAACGATCGTGTTTAAACGACTCGGACACTTTTTGTTACGCTTGTGATGAGTATGCGGTGAAAAAGCTTCGAAAACCTATATTTGAATATGTGTAAATTGCGTATTTCGCTTATTTTAACTTGAAAATCACAGACGTTGATAAATCATGGATTCCAAAAAATGTTTGCAAAATGTGTAGTAAATATTTGAGCCAATATACGAATGTTAAAAGAAGTGAATTTAAATTTGGTGTGCCTATGATTTGGAGGCATTTTGGCAATCAAAAAAATCACTACGATGACTGTTATTATTGCTTATTAGTATTAATCGAAAAAAATTACCTATCCCGATCTGGTATTTGCTAAAAGACCTGTTTCTGATTCAGAAGACGTTCCCATTCCAACTTTTCGTAGCACGTCTGATCTTTCAGAATCAGAATGTAGTACATCCGAAGATAGGCAAGCTTGTACCAGTAAAGAAAGTGATAATTTTGAGGCTACGTCGTCAAAATCCCTACTTTTTACTCAAGACGCTTTAAGTGACCTTATCAGAGATCTCGATCTTTTAAAAGAAAGATCAGAACTGTTGGCTTCCAGACTCAAAGAAAGGAATTTACTTTCTCCACCTACTAAAATGACATGTTATTGTACTCGTGAAAAAGAACTGCTTCCATTTTTTTTGTGCTCAGAAAATGATGTTTTTTGTAATGATGTCGGTGGTTTTTTTTTATCAAAAATGGGTTTCTTGGGGGAACGGGAAAATGGGAACTACCGACCTAATGGAGACTTTTATAGACAGTTCCAACTGGAGTTTGAAATGTGTTTTGCTACATCATGATACGATTCGCATTGTTTATTCCACTAAATTAAAGGAGGAGTATGAAACCATATTTCATGCATATGCAAAACTCAAGTACCATGATCATAAGTGTGTTATATGCGTTGATTTAAAAATGGTAAACTTTTTATTGGGTCAACAAAGCGGCAAGACAAAATTTCCATGTTTTCTTTGTTTATGGGATAGCTAAAAGCAAGTATTGGTATAAAACAAACTGGCCTGAAAGAAAAGACTTGACAGATGGGAATCAAAATATCATAAATAAAACATTAGTTACTAGAGAGCAAATAATTTTGCCTACGTTGCACATAAAATTGGGACAATGAAACATAATGTCAAAGCATTGGATAAAAATGGTTCTTGCTTTACTTATATATCGAGGAAATTTCCCGCTTTGAGCAAGGAGAAATTTAAGGCTGGACAGCAAATTAGGCTTTTGATGAAAGGTAATACTTTCGTGCAATCATTGAATGATATAGAATTATTATCCCGATTTTCCTTCGTCAATGTTGTAAAAAAATCTAAGGGGTAATGGCCGCTCGTGAGCATTTATCACAGTAAATAATTTTTCTCCAAATGTAGAAGAACGTCTGCCGACCCATCACATGAAATAATGAGGATAAAAATTCTATTCTCTCGCCACAATTTTTTCATCGTTGGTCCGACGTTTATCTCCAGCAACCGAATGCCAAGTCAATTTATTTCGTCGTTGGCGTTACATGTTTTTGCTGGTTGCCAGAGTTCGGGGGTTTATCTGCTTTCTAAAACATGCGATTTGGACGTAGATTTCCTGCAACCGAGCGAAGCGGTAATTAGTTTAAACGCTGATTTGACATGTACGGAGCATTTGATATGTCTCGCGTCGCATATTTCGTGCGCCTTGCGAATACTTGTTTTAATTTGGGATTTGCTATGTGTGTACACACTGAGTAGTACTTTTTAAATAAAAATAATCAACTTTTATTTGCAGAAATGAAAATGTCTGATTTAAAACAGTTAATAATGACTAATTTAAGTTTGGAGGAGAAAATTGAATTAAATACTAACGTTCGTCCCATGCCCGTATTGAATTTGAGCTAAGTTCAAAAAGAATGTAAAAATAGGACAAGTTTTATGCAACAATTTAAAACTATATGTGAAAGTTTACCGACGATAGAAAAAGAAGATTTGAAGACCGAATTGGAAATTTTTTATTCAAGGCCCGAGATTTATCAGAATGAAGACATTAAAGGCTGTTTAAAGACATTAAATTTTATTGGGGATGAATATGGGACTGGATACAGCATTTAAAGAAATCTCTAAGGCGTTGAGAATACTAATGACTATACCGATGACCACAGCCGAAGACGGAAGGTGTTTTTCGACTTTGAACTTGATTAAAACATATTTAAGAAATTTAACGGGGGAAGATAGACTAAAAGCTTTAGGTTTGTTAAATATTGAGAGTACTATGGTCGAACTAATTCCGGATTTTAATAAAAAAATGATTGAAAAATTTATTTTGGCTAAAAACATGCGAATGGAATTTCACTTTAAAAATTAGGAAACGGCGAGGTGTTATTCAAAGACAAAAATGCATACAATAAGCCTTTTTTGTCAGAAAGCTTTGATATTTTTTTGAACTTTTCGAACTTCTCAATGAACTTTTTCGAATTTTCTCTATAGATTTGCAGTTACAATAAACTGTTTGAATAGTTTACTCTTCGGAACACGGTAAGTGCCTGCTTATTCATTCTTTTATCTGCGCAACAAGCAACAATCCATTCTCCAATGTCCTTGTAAGTAGTAACAATAATAATTAATTTTAATGTTTTCCTAGTTTACCTCCTGTATAGGGTTTTAATAGCATGAAAAGTCAACAGGAGGAAGGGGAAAGCAAAAAAAAATCTTTATCAGCATTATTTTCTTCTACACCCTTCCACATTAAAAACTAACGAGCCGCCATTGCCAAGGGAATTATAAGTCCGAAAATTATTGCTAATTGGTGCAAAACATGCTGGAAAAATTCAGAAAGCTTGGATGTAACATGAGCATCAAAACTCATTACCTCCATCATAATTTGGACAAATTTCCAGACAACCTTGGCTCTTACACTGGGGAACAAGGAGAGCGATTTCATCAAGACCTAAAAACTATGGAAGAATGGTACCAGGGTCGATGAGATGAACACATGATGGCTGATTACGGCTGAAGTTTCATGCGTGAGTGCCTGTTTTTCCATGTTCAATGATGATGATGAACAAAAGGTAAAAGTTATAAAATAATCGTATTTTTGCGACACCTATCATATCTCGAAAACTACACATATATTTCAAAACATTTATATATATATATATATATATATATATATATATATATATATATATATATATATATATATATATATATATATATATATATATATGTGTCATTTATTCTAATAATTAAACCTATAAGTCGTAGGCGTTCATGATATGTAGATCAAATAAATAATATTAGAAATTCTACGATTCATTTTATATTTAATAAAATGTTATCCAAACTTTTTGTAAAAATAACTTACAGTGTACATTTGGATTCCCTCGTACATTTTCTGGCTGAATTTCCATGGATTGAAGACCCGCCCACCCATCACTAATGAAGATGCGCAACGTTTTGTAATTTGCAGGCGCATCCTATCATTGTCAGCAGAATAAAAGGGGCGGCCTATAAAAGTATCCTGTTGCCTTATACAGGTTTGTAAGCTTGTAGATAGATTTAAAGGTTTTAACTAGTAATAATTTTATGACTTCAAACATTTAACTCAGATTTACATTTTGTATTAAACAATATATTTTCGCATTTTTTTAAAATCGGAAGTTGCATCGTAGACATCGATATTTTGAAAATTATAGCATTCAAATATCTGCCTCTTGCTGTTTTGTAGGCCGTCAAACTTTTGTAAGAATTTTTAACGATAATAGCGTTACCACCCTCATATTCAGAAGTTCGAATTATTGATTCCTATGGACCATATACCAAGGAAATTATTTTACCTCATATGACATCCATGCTTGTCTATGAATTTAAATAAAATACACTTGATTGCTAAAAAAACATTCTTCACATAATGACCATTTTCATAATAAAATTGAACTTATTGTAAAAGGTGTTCCATACTGTACGTCCTTTATACAAATGGTAATTATTCACTTTCTCAAATGTCAATACATTTTCAATTTTGACAAATATGAGGTGATCCACGAGAAACGGACGTTTGTGCAATTAGTAGCACTCGAAGAGGTAAAGAGGTAATGGGGAACCCGGGGTAAAGGTGACCTGCCGCAGGTGTCCCTATGAAGCTATCCATCATGCCGCTGTGAACTCGAGAGTGCGGTGTGCAGCGTCAGAAAATCGATCTTTTTTTAAGGTTGATAATTACAGTCATATTGTAATGTTGTCTTATATTAATAACAATGATAAACACAGATATTTTTGTCACAACAATTTATGTATATATTGATAATAATATTATATAATATTATATAATGGCTACGCCCGTGATATATATATATATATATATATATATATATATATATATATATATATATATATATATATATATATATATATATATAAATATAATGACATTTGATTGTTCTTATCTGCTCTCATTACAAAACCAATGTTATTTTTTTCCAGTTACCCTCAGATTTTTGTGATAGCTACATATTCAATTTCACTTCATATACGTGTTTATGTTTGAATAAGGTCATTTCTGAAGTTAGATAGCTATCAGTCAACAAATTTATATCACCCGGATAGTTTTTGTTATGTGTATGGAGAATTAATTTTTACCTCCAAGCGTCGAAATTTCACACCATTAGTAACCAAACATTATTTGAGTTACTTTGGTTTTATAGCGCGTCATCAAGATAAATCCTGGACCCAACATATTTACTGTGTATGTAACATGTATAAGAGTTCTGCTGGGTTGAGCTAAACCATCTCTACATATGTCCATTGCTATGTCAATGATTTGGACGGTACCAACAGATTACGTAAGTGTCGAACCAAGTAAGACAAATAAGACCAAGTAAGACCAATCTCACATAGTGTCGAACTGCCTGTGCCAACACCTTCAAATCCAATAGAAACTCAAGAGCTTAAAATAACCACACATATTGACACAAGGTGATCTAAATGATTTAATACGTGATTTACAATTATCTAAAAAAGCAGGCTGATGTCTTAGGATCTAGATCAAACGGCTGGAATCTACTTTCTCTAAGTGCAAAAATTACAAAGATTTAAATAATGATTTTTGATCTCATACAAAGCCTTGGGGTGCAATATGTCCTTGAAGATACATTTTCTGAATTCACATTTAGATTTTTTCCCTAAAAACCTGGGTGCTGTGAGTGACGAATACACCGAAAGATTTCACCAGGATATTGCCCTTATAGAGATGCGATATCATTGGATCATGCGATTTTTTTTTATTAATATATTCTTGTTAGATGGCCATATAACTATCTAAATTAGACAGACGTTTTCGGGCCACAAAAAAAGTTTGAATTTTGTAGACCAATGTAATTACAACCTTTAAAAAATGCATTATACATATTATATTAAGCCTAAGAGATCGTGGTGGGAATCGTTTATTTTGAGTTGTTACCTGAAAATCAGACCATTCATTCGGAGAAATACTATTCACAAATAGGAAAATAGAACCGAACAATCGACTAGAAGCAGCCCGAATTATGTTATGTTCCATTGAAACTTATTTTTGCAACTCAACATGCTATAACATAACTAGGATGTTTTAGTCTATCCACCGTAGTTTCCCGCCATCGTGCCCTTCTACTAGTTTATTTAAATTGCTTTAAAACAGCTTACATGGTAAAAACAAATTGGCATTGGAATACTATTAAATCATGTGGATCAGTTCTATAACCAGAAATCTCAGAACTTGTATGATCGTGGGTTTATGTAGCTACTTTTTACATTAATCCAATAATTTCGTGCCTCAAAGTAAATTGCATTCGGTAAAATTACTTTATGAAAGTTTTTTGATTTGATGTTGGCATGAGTCCTTAGAAAATGTTTATGCCATTCTATTTTGATTTTCTTCAGATTAGTACTCAGTTGATAAATGCTATATACACTCAGTAAATGCTGTAATGAATGGTGACAGTCGATATGTATGGTATATATGGTATATGTCAGTAATTAGTTCAAGATTTTCCTGTTTGTATAGTAATGTCGTGTATTTCATTGCTCTAGTGTCGGATATATTCGATGCAACTTCCTTTACATTAGGTCGAGCAGAACACAGTAGGGGTTTGTGCAGCTGACTTATTTCATTGGAACCAGTTCAAATGAGACTAATTTTATGTAATTTCTTAATATGGTGAGTTTAAGAATTTTAAACCTGAAAACAAAACCTGTTTTGTTTCTGTTAAATGCTGTAGTACGGTTTTTTTTGCCAATATTTATTATGAAAATATAATAATACATTCACGTTCACCCTCAATTTTAATAACTGTTTTACATTTGCTTGGCAGACATTGTCGACTTACATCATTTGGAATGTCTTTACGTATTTGACCAGAGAATTGTAAATCTTTTGTTTTGACATTTTTGAAGAGTAACCAAGATTCATCTTCAGTGACGAGATTTTTCAGTAATGGCTTTTGCTTATTTATCTGCAGCAATCCGTTAAAAATTCGAGCACGGTTGGCTTTGTTTTTGTCTGAGAGTTCGTGCGGCATCCATCCAGCTAGTTTCAATATCTTACCGAGCTTCTTAAAGCGCCAAACGATTGTGGATTGGTCGACATTGAAATCCTGAGTCAACATTCTGGTTATTAAGATTTCGTCATTTTCCACTTATGCCAAAAGTGCCTGATTGTTGAAATCGCAATCATGTTGGAACCCATATCCTCCAGATCAATATTATTCAATTCAGTTCACAAAAATCCAGTTATTATCACGATATCGAACATCTTTTACAGTTACAGCTTCACCAGTAGCATTCTGAAAAAAATACGGCCTAGTTACACCTCCTGACCATAATGCAACAATGACTTGTTTAGGATGTAAAGGTTTGTTATGAATCAATTGTAAATTTTCTTCACCCCAAATGCCGCAATTTTGTTTATTAACATTGCCACCAATTTCAAAATGTGCTTTTTTGAGAAAAATCATCTGTTTGTTTTGTGATTCAATCGACAAATGCACAACATTTTGGATCCGACGTTTGGAGTGGCTTTAGTTTCTATGTTATTTGAACCTTATATGCCCTAAGAGCTAAATCATTTCATAAAATACGCCATGTTGTGCATTCACTGAGTCCAAATTATTGTGAACGTCGACCAATGGACACTTTCACGTACCAAATCAATATGCTCTTGTGAATGACCACTACGGCTATATATTGCTCTTCTTTTATCTTCCACCGAACCAGTTTCTCGTAATTTTTGAACAGTACGATCGAGAGTAATTTCAGATGGACAATTGTGCAAACCGTAAATATCATGTAATTTTCTAAAAACATTTTTCACTGAACGTCCATTTTCATAAAATAATTCAACAATTTTAACGTGTTGTTGTATTGTGTATGACTCCATTTTTATAAATTTCATACATTGCAGTTCTGAAATGAGACTAGACCTAGGTAGATTTACAAAGTCATCTGTGTTTTATTCAAGAATTGAAAAAATCGATCAATTTGAAAGACTTGTTACTACGAGACCTAGTGTCAATTGCTCTGCTTAGAGCTTCAGTATCTATCGTATCAAATTAATCCAAATTTTTTAATCAATCTCTTTTTAATATGAACATTTTGGGCAGTTTTACTGTGGCACGACCATCTTGTCGCTCTTAGATCGCATTTTTCCGCACTGCCGCCATTTCTTTGAGTTATTGATTTCAGTAATGTCATATGTAAAATTTATAATAGATTTTGTAAATTCATGCTACCAAATCATCTATTAAGTGAATTTGATTAATCAGACCATATATAATGGTATGGTAAATTAAATATTTTTTTTAGAAATTATTATTTCTCTAAATATCTTTTTATTTAAGAAAAATTATTTATATTAAAGTTTATCATTTCTTCAACATTCATATTAATAATTTACTTGTATATTGATAATTTGCCTTAATTTCTTGACAAGGAGAATAAACTTTATTCTATTCATCGCATGTTTTAAATATTAACAAGCTATCATCGATTCGTGACATCATTGATCGCGTCACAATACCCGTGAAACTACATAATTCAATGATCGTATTTTAATTGATGTGCAAACACCGACGTGTCATATTTGTCAGTTTAGTAGCCGTTTCTCCGGCGGTGGGAGGGCAGCAATTATACGATAATTGCTGTTGACATAAGGAGGAAAAAATATTGATATCTATTATTTTGTTATATTATTTATACAGTCGAAGAATGATTTATTATACTTCAAACAATAATTAACTTTCAATTATATTGATTTATTTTAATAATATACTATATATATATATATATATATATATATATATATATATATATATATATATATATATATATATATATGTATATATATATATATATATATATATATATATATATATATATATATATGTATATATATATATATATATATATATATATATATATATATATATATATATATATATATATATATATATATGTATATATTTACAGATTGTAAAAGAACATACTTTCTAAAATTTAACCAAACGAATTTTTTGTAAAAGTTCTTTACGAGGATCAAAAATCTAAGGGTTTTCGAGAAACAAAAATTGCAAAATTATTATTAAATTATTAAACACAGTTTAAGCAAATATATGTTAAAGCATATTTTGCAAATATTAATTGGAACGAACAACGAATAAACTACAAACAAAGTAATGAACATTGTTAAAACATTTTTTTTGATTTAGAATCATGCTATACATCAGCGAAGAACGATGTGGCAACCATATCCCCACGACAAATAATCTTATTTAAAAATAGTGATAAAATTATTTCAGTGTATGTCAGTGCGAGCATTTAAGTTCGATATAAAACCAAAAATATATTCTGTACGCGAATATCATAATATGCATCGTATTTACTGAGAAGCACTCCAAAATGTCGAAGGGGCTGGTTTGTTTATGGGCAATGATGCCTAGAAAAATCATTTCCAGTTCGTTCTTTTGGATCCGTGTAGTGCGGTTCCAAAATTTCAAGAAAGTGAACGCCAGCGAAATATTGGTCCTGAAGGACAAATTTTACATCTTGTTGAAGATGATTCTATAAGAAGTATTGGAACTGTAACATGAAAAGTTGGAGTTCTTTCTCCAATTCTTTCTTTCTCCGTTCTTTCTCCCATTGAATTGGACATAGAACCCTAAAAGAGCAATTACTCTATCCTTTTGTGCACAAAGGGTACAAGCATTCTTTTCATACAGTGATTTTTCACAGAATTAAAATATTATGACTGGTTTATTGGCCAAAACCAAAGGAAATTAATGCTTTTCTGAATATTTTATCAACCGACAAAGCTTTTTTCTTGTGAGACGCTTGCTGACGCTTTGGATGGCGGATGAAGGAATGGCAAATCACGACGTGGAGCACCGGTGAACTTCCTCAGCTTTTTAATATATGCTATATATAAATATATATATATATATATATATATATATATATATATATATATATATATATATATATATATATATATATATATATATATATATATATATCGTCCCCAGTCAGGCACCTAACAAAATGTTCATTTGGGTGGAGACGCAGGTTGCTGTGTGTTCCACATGAGATTGTGGGACCCAGTGGTTGGAGGTATGTGACACTCAGCTACTATTGTCCCCTTGGGCGCTGTCCAAAGAAGTCGTACACATCACACACTTACAAGGTCACACTTGACTCTTTTCAGTCTTTATTCACTTCACTTCACTTCAAGCTTCAAGCTTCAATGCCAAGTGTGACCTTGGCGAAATGTTTGCACGTCCCAACAAACGGGACACATACGATCGGATGTACTCCCGGACTAATAGTCTAGCGTATTCTTCTATCTGCGAAACATTACGTACTGACATATATATATATATATATATATATATATATATATATATATATATATATATATATATATATATATATATATATACATGAAAGTTGGATTCATTGCTACATACCAGAAACGAAGCGTTCGTATCCCGTAGAAGACGAAGACGCTTACACCAGCGAAGAGGTCTTAGCTCCTGTTTTCTGGTATTATCTTCATCGGCTATTTGGAAAAGAAAAAGACGATAACAGAAAACTATGTTGCATTACTGGTAAAATTTTACGAAGGTTTGATTAAAAAATCCCTCATTTGAAGAAAAAAAAGTGCCTTTCACCACCAATGCATCATTCACGTATTCCCCGCCGTTATAACTGCACAATTTGTCAATTTGCCCTACGAATTGGTGTCGCATCCACCTTGTTCTTCTAACTTGGTCCTTCCGGACTCTTTTCTCTTTCTAAACATGAAGAAATGGCTGGCTGAAAGGACATTCACATCATTTCGATTGTAAAGTGAAGGTAAGATTGTTGGGATTAATGATACACACAGAGAACGAATGCGTTCGAAACATCCTACATGAACATTTTGGCATGAAAAAGTTATCAATGCGATGGGTGCCGCGTTCGCTCACTGCGGACCAAAAACTAAATAGGAATATTCTACTTCACAGTGAATACGATAGTTGCTATTTATGTATCCGGAATTGGCAACAATGGTGTTGCTAGGCGTCATATGACATATACATAGTAAAGTTTGACATTGTTGATTGTATATCAGAATTGATTGTACTCAGAACGTTTTGTCATACGGATTCTATTTGCGTTGTTTAGTGACTTGAAAATTTCATCTCAGTCAAAAGATGGATTTAACTCGTGAGAATTTTCGTTTGATGATTTACTACGACTTTTTTACTTGATGGGTAATCTGCGGTACAATCCTGATTTGGCACCCAGTGTTTTCTTTCAGTCAACGATTTCAGGTCTTTTGTAGTTAACGATTTTCGATGCCAGAACCTGTGGATTCTTTCAAAATGTGTGTTTTAGAGATGCCTGAATAGGAATGGAAAAAGTTTTATGAAAATTGGTACAAACGTACATTACACAGCAGCAACATTAATTTAAGGAAAAAAAAACAGGCCTGTTGGTTCGATTTTCTTAATATTATAATAAGAAAATATAAGTATTAATATTAATGTTACGGATTACCGAGTAGTGTTTTCATAACAGTTGAAAATGGTAAATTTGAACTGTTTAGACTTACTCGATGTTCTTATAAATATTTTTTTCATAAATCCATAAGATTAACTATGACATCAAAAAGTATTCCCATAACAATATCTAGGGTGTTTTCATTATGCCGAAACGAAAACATAGCATTCCTGTTGTCAAATAGAAAAACATATTTAGAAGAATCTCCAACATTACAAAGTAGAAATAAAAACACCTGAAATATTGAACTAAACATTTAGATTGATGTTAAATAAAGTTATCCAAATCTATGAGAAAACGAAACAGGGCGTTTATTAAATAATGAACCTTAAATATGCTTAAATTATAAAGAGATATAAAAAAATTGTTTTTGTATATTAACAATTTTCCTTAAATTGTGCCTAAATCTTTTTGATTTGAATATAATACTTATTTTCTAAGCATCTAATATTTTCTAAGCTAAATTCATAAAACAAATGTATTTTCTAATAAATTCTTTTTAAGAATAATTTCATATTCAGTCAGCTTTCGTGTAGTAAATTTCTGTCGGCATATATTCCTGGCGCAAAACGCCAAACATAAATCGTAATAACCAGCAGCTGCAATAAAAATATGACGGTCTCCGTTCAAGAAAACCACAATATCCCCTCCTTATCCGCTCTAAGCTCATCCCCCAAGAAGATGCCCTCCCCACTCCTCCAACCCTATCGACCCGTTTCAGGAATCAGCAGGATTCTCTTATCTAGACTCCTATGTATTCCTGCGAGGAACTGCTGGCTGAAACACGCGCGCGCACGAAACAACAGACAATCGCGCCGCAGTGACAAAACATGACAGCGGACGCCTATTGGCCGCGAACGCCTTCGCAGGAGAAGAAGAAGAGAAAAAAATCGGAGTGCGAGTGACAAGTGCGCGGGGTATCCTGTTAGCTGGCGTCTTATTGTCTCTGAGGTCCTGCGGGTAATCGGAGGATAGTCGTCATTTTTTAGTTGCTGTCAAAGTACAGATCGCAATATTCTAACCCAATTTTTAATAAATTAAACAATTTATTTTCGTTTGTGATTTTTTTAATAAGAAAAAAATAACTATAACATGAAGATTCAATATATTATTTATTAGTGCTTGGTGGCATTAAAATAACAAATGACTTGCTGTGGAAAATAAAAAACATTCAATAGACATTTGTGCTAGAAAAAGATGAGATCTAAATCAGTTGCCAGGAGAGTAACAGCTCAAGGTATGTTTAGTTTAAATATTTCTTGTAAAAAAAAGCCATAGCAGGAGTGTATAAAACTTGTTGGTATTACGTAAAGTTTCATATATTTAATTAATTTATTTTTAACTGTTTTTCAAAGCAGACCCAGTAAACTATAAGTTATTTTATCAGTGATATAACCTGTATGTTTAAAAACATGTGTATTCTATTAAGCCTAAAATTTGTTTATTGACATTTTCTAATAAATAATATTAGTGTTTACAATTTTCTTTTCTTAAATTGTGGTACTTTTCTGTAATTATGGTATTCAGGGAACAAAAAAAAAATCAAACAAGGACACTTACAAATTAGATAGCAAGCGATACCGTTTCAGAATTGATGTCCGATCTCTAACATTCCTTTTGAAAGGTTACACGCATGACGTTCTGAAAAATTAACGATAACATTGAATCACCTATGAATATGATAAAGACCGACAGAACAGCAAATAATTGGAACATGAAAGGAGGAGGATTAGATCTTAAAAAAGAAATAGAATATCTACATGAAACTGCTAAAGACGCATGGAAGGAAGAAGACAAGTGAAATTAAATTTTAGTAATTTTCTTAATAGAAAATTGATACATATTGAAAATATTTAGTTATATCAGATCTGCAACCCAAGACCTATTATATAATTTTTGGAAACCTAGTTAAAATGGAGGATTTATTGAAAAGAAGAAGCTGAAGGGAATTAAAATACATATAGTTGTGGAATTTCCAAAATCTAGTCGCCAATGATATCTTGATGAATGGGGGAAGCAATACAATATCAAAAATGGAGGAAGATACATATTAATTTCTTAATTAAACAAAGACAGGTGGATATAGTATGATAATTAGATTACTGTGTTTTGCATAGTGTTTTTCTTTCGATCTTTTCAAGTTATTTTTAGTTATTTTTTTTAGTTGCCGTAAATATATTATTGTGAATTAATAAGGAATTGCTTGTCAGTTAAACCTTATTTTATGTAATTTCACGTGAGTAACAAGTGTTTATCCCTATTTAGCGTTTTTAAAGTCACTTTTAGTTTTCTCTTTTGCAAAGCTCGGAAACCGTGTTATCTATAAACACACATTTACACTTATTGGAGAGAAGGTCTAAGAAAAATCATATACACAGCCTGAGGATCCAAGGTCCGAACCGTGTGGTGGATGTTCAAAAACATTCTAGCTGCTCTCTTCCTGCCTTCAATTTGATTTTTCAATTGACAAATTGTATGCAGTGATTAATTGAACTAATACTTTGGTTTGGTGACAAAAATTCGTATTAAAGGGTTCTTGTTGACTCATACTAAAGGGTTGCCCAATAAGAGTGTCAGAAGTTTAAAATGAGGCACAATGGTAACTACGTGTATGCTAATCCGTTAATAATTTTTATTTTGTCTTGAAAAATTAATAATGGCATTAAGCTTTGAAAATAATTTCGTTCAGATTTCTTTTTCGTCTTCATCTGGTAGAACGCATTTTGTATACTTATTTTTCGATTATTTTTTCACATATATCGCTTGGTATACTTGTTTCGTTTATGGACAAAAATTGTTCGCAGTTTATTTCAATAAACCAGATTTTTAAGGTAACTCCACAAAAAATAATTTAAGGGCGTGAGATCGCATGATCTTGACATGCAGTTTACAGTACCATTTCGCAGGACAATGCCTCCAGAAAACTTTTCTTGCAATAAATCGATTGTATGGTGAGATCAGTGACAAGCAATATAGTAGTCTTGTTGAAAGAAAACCGTTGTTTATATACAAATTTATCAGTTCAGGCTAAATATATTCTGATAACATATTCCTATACCGTTTACCTTTAAGAGTAATACGATTTCCATCATCGCCTTAAAAAAATAACGTCCTGTTGCTCCTTTAGTCCGCACCAAACAGTAGCTTTTTGAGGATGAAGAAGTGACTCCTGAATCACTTGAGAATTTTCATCGACTCAAATCATACAGTTACGTTCATTTACAAACCTATTAAACCAGAAGAACGCTTCGTCGACAAAGATTATTTTTTCCCAAAGTGGGGCTCGCATTCCAACTTGCAATATCCACGTGCTGCTGAATTGTGTTCTTTCTGTGGTGAATTGACAGCATGCACCGAGTACAGTAGTCTATGAGTGATATTGACATTTCAAACAGTGTTGCCGCTATTACCTTCCAAAATCTGATAATTTTATTGGAAAACACTTTAGAGGTCCTTCAGCAAAACTTTTGTTGCTTTCAAATTAACCTTGCGATTCCCTATGAAGGTTTACACTGGTTACACTTACAATTCCTGAAAACCCCTCCTGGGGTCAATGTAATGAAATAGAAGTAGGGGCGTTAAAAACCAGGGTGATGAAATAAAAATGGTTGTCAGTTTGGTCAGCTTATGTCTCGCAACTATTTCAATCACTAGTGGTGATTTGTTTGGGGTAAGACTTATTTTCAAAGTGTTTAAATAACAAATCGTAAATAGAAATACAGTCCTGTATTTTTTTATCGCTCAATTATTGCGATAAAATATCGAGTTGACTTTCATGGACTTTCGAAAATGTTTTAACACCGCAATAATCTTAATTATTTCATATATGTGGTTCTCATACGTACAGATCCGAATATGTTCAGAGTTTGGGTATTTAGAGCCTTCATAAAATTTCTTGAAGCAATTCTGGTATTCATTTTTGAAAATCACTCCCAAAACTTCGGTGGAAGTGGGTAGAAAGATTTTTCGTTCATAGCCAGTTTCAGTTGAAATTTCATAACGACTACTTCGACAATTTTAGTCACTTGTTCAACAGTTCCTTCAATTCGAACTGTTAGAATAGACTTGACATTGGGTGGTCTTCATTCCAATTTGTCATCACGAAATCTTTCAAAGGGCTCAAAAACGATCTTATGTTTCATTGCTATACTACAGTTTGAATCGTAAAGCACTTTTATTCACCTTTAAACAAAATTATTCTTTCTGCATCTTTATGATTGTTTTCCCCATATATTTTAACATTTTATATCCTGGTGCTGTTCCTTTTTTAACTTTCTTGTTGTAGCTTCTAATTCTTCTGTTTAACCATTTTTGTTATTTTCTTATTTTTCTAACGTGATATACACTTCACGTGATAAATCTTCACAATCACAAGAAGTTTTTATCAAGTTATTTATCTTTTTGTTGCCCTTCTTTTGCTTAGCCCATAAAACCAAATTCTTCAAAATTCTTAAGGTAACATTTTTTTAATACTGTCCACTGAAAAGCTACATATTTCTATTATATATTTAATTATAATCCTTCGATCATTGAGAACAATGTTTCTTTAATACTGTTTTCTGTACTTACGCACTTGCTGTATATTCACAAAACTCTCTTCTGAATTTAAAATCCTGCTACCACTTTATACTTAATTAATAGTCCATGTCCATGCAATAAACATTTTTGCATATATGCGAGAATATACTGAAAAGTAAAAGATTTTTTCGATAGATGGCCATGCTATCGCAAAGGTGATTATATTTGTGAGAAGTAGTTTCTTTCTAGTAATACTTCCTGAATTTTATCCAATAAGACATTTATTGCAAAGTCGCATTGTCGCAAATTAAAACAGAGAAGTTTGATGTTTTTGCTATGACGGAAACAAGTGAATTTCGTGTTTTGATAAATACATGCAATTGATTTTCGCGGAAAAACCACGCTCATATCGAAGAAAAGTTGAAAACTGTCATGGGGACTTTGCTCCTCCTTTACTCCTATATATATATATATATATATATATATATATATATATATATATATATATATATATATATATATATATATATATATATATATATATATATATACAGGTGCGTATGGACCCGATTGGATCACGTAAAGCATTCTGACTCATCCTTGAGTGTTCCTTCTGATCTTTCACACCTCTCTCATCCTTTCTTCGTGGATTCTCTTTCTCTCCTCCATCCACTTTGTTCCCGATCTCTCCGAAACTTCACTCTCTGATGCAACGTTCCACATATGCATTTTATTTCTGTACGTTCTTCTATCCTCAATCTCTGTCGGGTCCATTTGTGCCTTTCCCAGTTCTGACTTGTGTAGTCCATGGTACTGTTGGCTTGACCCCTTGTATGTATGTAAGAATTCTGTTGGTAAGTCTTGTCGGTGGGAGTCTACTTATATGTCCATAGAATTTCAACGTTCTTTTTCTTATGTCCGCCGCTACGTTGGACATTCTCTCTGTGGTTTTTCTTGAATGTAGTCTGTATCCTTCCTGTGTTAGTTTTGGGTCGATAATTTTCCTCATAATTTAGCGTTCTTCTTTTAGTATGTTTTCTATGCCGCTTCTTGTGTTCAGTGTAAGTGTGTCGCTTGCGTATAGTACCTCTGGTTTGATTACTGTGTTGTAGTGTCTTATTTTTGGGTGTGTGGATATGCATTTCTTATTGTAGATATTGTGTATCTTGCCGTATGCCCTCTTCATCTTCTGTAATCGAGTCTTCTGTGCTATCTTCTCTCCTTCTGTAGGTTCGAGGATCTCGCCCAGGTATTTGAAGTGAACCTATTTATCTTGCCGTATTTGGTGTTCAAATTTTGGACATCTGATTTTGAGCAGAAGAATTCGGTTTTTTGAAGAGATTTGTAGGCCGACTTTCTCTGCACATTCCTTGAGGACTTCTATCTGTTTCATTGTCTGCGAGTATGGCTAGGTCGTCTCCGAAGGATAGGCAAGAGATTTCTATGTTGTTTTTGGATCGTCCGAGTCGTATTAGTTTCCAGTGTTCTTGATTTCTTAGTTCTTTTTTCAATTCCCTTATGACTTTGTCCAGGATCAGGTTGGAGAGGAGTGGAGATAACCCGTCTCCTTGGCGTACTCCGGTTTTAATCAGGGAGGGTTCGGAAATTTCTCCCATAAATTTCACTTTGGAGAGAGGTTGTGTCGGTCAATGTCTGCTTGATCAATTGTAGTGTTTTGGGGTCGAGTCCTTGTTCTTCTAGGATATTGAACAGAGATTTTTGGTCCATGCAGTCGTTTGCTTTCTTGAAGTCCACAAACGTGCAGATGATTGGGACCTTCCTGATAGCTTTGTATTTTAGTATTGTTTTTAAGTTAAAGATTTGCTCAGTGCAGAGCGACCAGGGCGAAATCCTTCTGGATGGTACTGGCCAATTTTGTGTTCTAGTTGTTCTTGTGTTTTTTGAAGAAGACATGCTCAGAGGATTTTGTAAGTGACTTGTAGTAAAGAGATTCCTCTGTAGTTGTTTATATCTGTCCTGTCTCCCTTCTGGTGCAGCGGGTGGATAAGAGTAGATTTCTATTCATCTGGCAATTTTTCTGTTTACCAGATGTTCGTGATAATTTGCGTGCCTTTCCGGAGTGAATTTGGTTTTTCAATAGTTCCGCGGTTATACCATCTCCACGGGATGTTCTGTTATTCTTTGAATTCATTGATGACAAAGTGGATTTCTTCCTGTGTTGGTGGTGGTGATTGTGAGCGGGTATAGACTCAATTTTCCTTGGGGAATTTTGTGTCGCGTTCGGGGCAATTGAGTGGATCAGAGAAATAGTGTGCCAGCTCCTGACAATTCTCCTGATTGGTTACCGCTAATCTCCAATACCGCTTTCTGAAGCAAGGATTTTGTGGTATGTATCCACGGATTTCTCTTGCGAAAGTCCTATAAAAGTATGTCGTGTTATAATTGCGGAAATTCTCTTCTATAGAGTCTAGTTGTTCACTCATGTACTTCCTCTTAGTTTGCCTGATAACCTTTGCGGTCTGTTTTCTAGTCTGGTCAAAAAGCTGTTGACTTTCTGGGGATTTTTTAGTGTTGTAGTCCTGAAATGGTCGTTTGCGTCGCTGCAATGCAGTTTCGCATTCTGAGTCCCACTAAGTGTGTTTTGTGTTCTTTTTCAATGGGATTAGTTCCTGTGCTTTATGTTTAATTTTTTTGTGGGATTTTTCTCATGTATTTGCCTGTTCCTTTTTCTCGGGTTAGGTAGTGGTCTGTGTAAATGTTCGCGCCCCTGAGGACTTAAACATTTTGGAACTTTCTTTGTTGAGGGTATGAGATCGCAACGTGGTCTATCTGGAATTCACGAATCTGTTGTATAGATGATCTCCATGTCTTCTGTTTTCGTGGAGATTTTCTTATCGATGTTGACATGATTTTCAGGTTATTCGGTTGGCATAGTTCGATGTGTCTTGTGCCATTTTTGTTGGTAAATTTGTAACCGGGGAATTTGCTTACGGTTTTCTGATGGATTTTTTTTTCTACCGATTTGTGAGTCGCCCAATAAAATTTTAATGTCATCTTTTGGGACCATTGCCATTACCTTCTCTTGTATTGCCCTAAATTTGTCTTGGGGCCGTTCTTGTTGTCCCCTTTGTGGTGCATATATGTTGATTATGGTGTATTTTTTTATTGGCGCACTGTATGCAAATTATCATTAGTCTATTGTTTATGGGGGTGATTTTCTTAATACAGTTAACCATCCCACCGTGTACAACAAAGGCCATGCCCAGAGGCGGATTGCCCCTGGCGACTAGTTTGTCTCTACTGCTTTTGAATATGAGATAGTTCCCATAGTCCACAGTGTCCTCATCTGTGATGCGTGTTTCTGTGTAGGGCAAGCACAAGTATCTTTTGCCTGTCAAGTTCTGAAGTTAGGTTGTAAAGTTTTCCTGGTTAGATCAGCGTGTTGATGTTGAAGGTGCCAATGTACGTAGATGTTTTGTGTGGAAATTTGCCTGAAAGCCCCGACTTTTTTGAGATTGTGAAAGTGCCCCAGAATCCGAGTACCCGGTTGCCGTCTGTCGACAGGTGGATTAGTTACCACCTGGGGTATTATTCTAATTACTTACATGAATCATGTTTGCTTATAGGCTTATAGGTCCAGTGTTTCCACTGGGAGTTTAGAACCAGATATTGTTAGTTCCTGGAGCGTGGTGTACAGCCGCACTCTCTGGGTGAACAGACGCCGACCAGGTTGCCACTGAAGACGTAACCTGGGTTTTTTCTGCCAGACCCCTGTTAGCCGGGGTTCAGCCGTTGTCCGCTTCCTACGACGTGAACGAAGGATTGGAGCTGTAGGAAGGGCTTATATATATATATATATATATATATATATATATATATATATATATATATATATATATATATATATATATATATATATATATATTTATACTTTCCTCTTGGCTATTTGGAAAAAGGAAAGAAGATAACATGAGAGTATTGTGCTGCATTATTGGTCAAATTTCATGAAGAGTTGATAAGAAAAAGTCATCATGTGGGGAAGAAAAAATTTTTATTTTACTAAACCAATGTACTCGCCGCTTTGTTCGCCATTGCAACAGCAAAATTTGTCAATTTGCGTTACCTATTGATGCCGCATTCATCTTATTTTCCGAACTTGCTTCCCTCCGACTTCTTTCTCTTTTCAAATATGAAGAAATGGCTAGCTGGAAAGAAAATCAAATAAAGAGATCATTGCCGAAATTGAGGACTATTTTGCAGAATTTATAAGTCGTACTTTCTACAAGGCACTAAAACTTGGAAAATGGTTTGGCGAAGTGTATCGACTTAAATGTAGACTAGGTTGGAAAATTATTCAATTTTCGATAAAGAGAAAACAATGATTCATTTTAAAAGTACCTGATTTTTCAGTCTACCCTCATATTTTATATCAATTTTGTCAATTTTTCAATAAGCGGTGGTACGATAACATATTAATATTGTTGGAAGTCGTGAAGGAAACAACACAGGCTCTAGTAATGTTAATAAATGACAACTCAACAATTTTGTATTTGTTGGCTAAATTCTTTACTGTAAAGAAAATAATTTGTTATCAGTAAGTATCAGTATGTTCTGAATCAGTACTATTCTGTATTTAAAGACAGTATAAAAAAACTGTGTCATTTCCTGTTAATAGAGAGTGTCCCAATACGTACTTTGGGATTTCCTTTTTAATAACAGAGCTTGTTTATTTTAACAAAAACATTTTTATTTTATCAAAGAGATATGGCAGTTATGTTTTAAAAATAACACAGGTCGACATTATTTTTGTAATATTGATGAGAATGCTCTTTTTGCATTTTATTTAGGTAGTTATTAAAGCTTCTTTTCACAGAAATGGCCTAGCACGTTCCATTTTCAAGTATCTGCTTCTCCTTTATATCACGGAGTTATTGAAATTATTTGTACATGACTTTGGACTGGACAATGTAGAAATTACCGCAAGACCGTAGAGGGGTATTTCCATAATATTTTACGAATCTTTAAGGAAAGGTTTTTTGTTTTCTGTAGTTTAGTTTGTTTTTGTCTCGTTTAGAGTACAGTCAAGTGTTTAAGTTGATTTTATATAAAATGGCAAGTTCTAGTCGTCGATTTTCCAAAAATCCAGCAGATAAATTTTGTTATATATGCGGACGATTTATTTTACAGTCACAAGCTAGATCTATACCATCGCAATGCACCGTAAGAAAAAAAATATGCCGTTTGCTGTTTCTATGGCGTGGCGACAACCTACTGACCATCTAAGTGATTCCTACTTTTGTATCACTAAAAGGTCAGTTTCTCATAGCCAGGAACTAGCGGTACCAATTGCGCTTTTAAAGCTGGCAAATATGTTTTCCGGTGATTTTAATTCGTTATCAGGATCTGATTCCACAATTTCCTGAGAACACCAGTTGTGACCTAACTTTTTTAACAACTACGAGTGAACTTCACTTAATAACTCAATGAATTAAATGATTTGGCACGTGACCTGGGATTGTCAAAACAAAAATCGGCACTTCTTGTTTTCAGATTTCAACAGTGGAACTTGTTAGATAAAAGTACAACTGTTTCACCGAAAACACAATGTAACATTTTCAAGTTTTAATCAGATGGAAGGATTGCTATGTGTCTGTTGTAATATTGATGGTTTAATGAATGAGCTTAATAAGAAACATGTTTTCATAAATTCGTCGAACTGCAGCCTATAAACAATCTTGCTTCATAATGGAAACAAAAACCCATCTATTTCTTTAGCTCATTCAGTAACAATGAAATATACCCATGACTTAGCAACCATACTAAATCCCGTTAAATATGAACAGTATCAGTTGGATATTTGCGAGGATTTATAAGTGGTAGGTATATTGGTAGGATTTCAAGGTGATTTTATTGTATTGCTGTTTTTTGTGTTTATGGGGCAGTAGGGCAACAAGAGAAAATTACATTAAGAAAGATTGGCCTCCTAGAACTTTTTAAATCTTCTCCCACCTCTCTATATTAAGCTTGGAGTAATGAAAAACTTTGTCAAGGCCATGGACAAAGAGGGTAATGGTTTGAAGTACCTAAGTAAAGGAATATTTCCTAAATTAAGCGATGCAAAACTAAAAGAAGGCATATTTATTGGATCTCAAATAAGGAAACTTCTAGAAGATTTCCGTTTTCAAGCAAAAATAAATTAAAAGGAATTGGCAGCTTAAAAGTGTTTTCTAAGTGTAGTGAAAGGATTTCAGTGCAACGAGAAAGATGAAAACTATAAAAACCTCACAGATGAACTCTTGAAAGCGTATGAAATACTAGGGTGTCGTATGTCCTTAAAAATATATTTTTTAAACTCCCATTTGGATTTTTTCTTGGAAAATTTGGGTGCAGTAAGCGACGAATAAGGAGAGAGGTTTCACTAGGGCATCAAGATGATGGAATCAAGGTACCCCGCTGTATAACTTCTCATGTAATCTATTTTTAATCACATAATCCTCAGTAATGCCTTTGCATAGAACACGTTTTACACGTTTTATATTTAATATAAAAATAAATATTAGATTGCAAAAATATGTCGTCCCTTTTTTTCTCCCACCACCGGCTCCCTGTAATAAAAAAACTGCACTTGCAAACTGCTATCTACACCTATTTTCATCAATATTTCCTCAAAAAAGTTAAAATTTGTTAACCCGTAATATTCTCTAAATATCTCCCTCGGCTGTTTATATGAAAATAAATGTCAATAACAATTTGGTACAATTGCAGTACAATTTCACCAATAATCTGACGCATATTTGCTTCAGATCATTAATCATCTGCAGATTGGTTGAATAGACTTTGTTCTTGAGAATGTCCCTCAGGAAAAAGTCGAGGGGGGTTAGATCGCATGCTTTTACAGCCCACCGAATATCATCATTTCGAGAAATGTCGCGGTCAGGAAAATATGGCCGTAACACATCCGAAGTTTTTCTCGGTGTATGACATCTGGCGCCATCATCTTGATAGAACATACTGTTAAGGTGCATATTTTCCAACTGGGACCATAAAAAGTTTCTTATTTATGACATATTACTTTAGCGTTCGCTATTAACATTTACCGTTTCATCATCGTCATTTTGTTATAGGACTATTTTTCAAAATAGTCCTATCACCTCCAGTCCACAATGGACAGTACACTGTTACTCGAAGACGATGTAAAGGTTCTTGTGCAATTACTCGATGATTTTAACTTTCTCACATGGTACGATGTTGCTTGTTCACATAACCTGTGAGGTGGAAATAAGCTTCGTCGGAAAACATAATTTTATTGAAAAATTCTGCATTATTTCTAACTTCATCATAGATATATATAGTAAATAGATAGTAAACGAACGGCGATGTCCGTGGTCTGGCTATAATTTAATTGCCGGGTCTCAAGATGGCACATGCAAGATATAAAATGTCTAGGAGTCGTTGAAAAAAATGTATATCCCGAAGTGCTTATTGTAACACTCTTTATAATGAAACGATGCTGTTGATTCAAATAAATCCTAAATAGCATGTGTAAAATGGCAATAAAATAAACTTTCATCCGTACACTTACTCCACTCCCAAGTACCTGAAGGAAATAAAGCAGGACAATTTTTGCTATACAAATCAAAAATAATCCAGTAAACAAATTAAATATCAAATTAACAACAAAGATAGAATAATTTATTTGAATCAAGAGTTAAAACAAGGGAAATAAATCAAATTTCATTGTTTAGAATAATTTTTCATTTCCTATACATTAATTTAATATTATTCAAGTATACTTGGTATAACGGAAATGTCTTTCCTAAATATCCAATGATTCTTTTTCTTATTTGAAAGAAAAAAGTTTCTTACAAGTATCGATAAAAATTAAAGGTTTTCGCGAAAAAAAATTGCAAAGTTACTAAATCGACAATTGAGAAGTTATGATAAGAACTAAAAACATTTTAAGCAAATATGTGAAAAATATATTTGGCATATAATAAATGGTTATTATTTAGCGAATACACTACAAATAAGCTATTGAACATTGTTAAAACAATTTTTTGAAAATTAAACATCAGTCATACTTCAGCCAAAAAATGAATGTGGCAACGTATTATTGACTTATTAAGATGATCCAACGTGTTGGCTAACAAAAATTATTTCAGTGTGTGTATTTAAATTCTATTTAAAATCAAAATTTGTTGTGTACGCGAACATAACGATATGCTTTTTATTTACGGAACTTAATAAGAAGCATCATCATCATCAGCCCATGTCGACCCACTGGAGAATGAGGGCCTCTTCAGCATGCTACTAATTTTGCCGGTCCTGGGCTTTCCTCTGCCACTCGGGTCCAATATACTTAACGATGTCATCAGTCCATCGTGCTTTTGGTTTTCTTCGTGGACGCTTACGATCAAGCGGTATCCACCCGAGGATTGCCTTGGTCAATCTATGGTCCTATCGCATCGCTATATGGCCTGCCCATCTCCAGTTCAACTGCTTTACATTTTCGTTTGTTCCCTGATATATATATATATATATATATATATATATATATATATATATATATATATATATATATATATATATATATATATATATATAGATATTATATATATATATATATATATATATATATATATATATATATATATATATATATATTTCTGCTTTCTAGATACAATTATTAGGTCCCCAACATACTTCTCGGTCTTTTTTGACATCTATTTATGGAAAAGTAATAGAAACTTAATCTTAAGTAATTTTCTCACTTAAAAGTAATTTTCTCACTTTATCCATTTTTTTAGGTAACTATCGAATCCTAAATCGAAAAAAAATGACGGTTTTTTTTTCTGTTTCTTTCGAAAGGATCAAGTCTGGAGAATACTACAGGTATGATAGAATATCCCAGCCATACTAGATGATGGTTTCCAGAGTTATTTTGCTTGTCGCTGTTTTTTGCTTTGGCGTTGTCCTTTTTTTTTCATGCTTCACTTACACGAATTAATTGCTCAGAAAATGAATTAGTTGCTGACTCGACCAGCAATGATCGTTTGTCCAGATTGAAGCAAATAATATGGCATGAGCCCAGCTAATCCCATCATACACACACCAACACCATTTTGGCATGAATATTTGGTTTTACGATGCTGGTTGATGGTTCACCAGGATTAACCTTCGATTTGCACCTCTTTCGATTATCGCAGAGGATCCAGTTTTCATTACAGGTCACAATCTTATGTAGGAAGGTATTTTTCTTGAATCTGAAGTGTAATGACAGAACATCAAATCGTCTACTATTATTCTCAGCTGTCCACTGACTCTCTTTTTGCATTTTCTATAGCTTATGTAAACGTTTAGAAATGGTTTGTACGACAAGGATTGTCTTCCAGCTGTCCTTCCAATTCTTCATCCTCTGCTGTTTTTTGGTCATAAAATTAAGGTTCTGCATCATTTAACTTAAAATTTTCACGCTCCCTAATCTGTACAAATCATATCCTGAGCTGAGCTTCCACAGCTTTTTTTCAGTTGATAGACGTAAATAAGGCAGTGCCTAGAAATCTGGATTTTCGAACGACATCGCGTCTAAAACTAATTTTTCAGGTTATATTCACAGTATGCTCGTATATTATGCTTCGATTTGAAGCTGAAAGATGACGCTTTAAAAAAGCTGTACGGTGGGAAAAATTCAGATTTGAATAGGTCCTGTAGTCGATGAAATATACGAGCTAATAATGTGATATGACAGTAGTAAATTGTTTAGAATATATTATCTTCTATAATGATTATTATAGACAACATAGAACTTTGTTAAAAGTTGAAAGTGATCTGATATTCATCATAGTCGCCAGATATCAGTAGCAACGTCAAGCATACGAATATTTTGCTGTAATATAAAAAAATACTCTTTGAAGTTACTAGGTAGTCCACCATAACTGACGTTTTTCGAGTGTATAATACTCGGCAGGTAGAAGGAAAGGGGGACTTGAGGCAGCTGTATGTGGCTTCCCTATGATGATAGTCGCTTAAAATAGATGGGTTCTAGCGTCCTTGGTATCTTGCTTTCCCTGTCGCCCTAGTATTTCATAGGCTTTCAAGAGTTCATTTAAGAGGTTTTTACAGTTTTCATCTTTCTTCTTACCCAGAAATCCTTTCACTATACTTACAAAACACTTCAAAGCTGCCAATTTCTTTTCATTTAATTTTTCTTGAAAACGGAAATCACTTAGAAGCTTCTTATGACCTTAAAATAAATTCTCCGCATATATAACAAACCTTATACGCTGGATTTTTGCAAAATCGACGACTAGAACTTTCCATTTTATATAAAATCGACTTAAATACTTGACTGTACTGTAAATGAGACAGAAACAAACTAAACTATAGATAACAATAAAACTGCCCTTAAAGGTTCGTAGAATACTCCCTAGAAATACCCCCTCTACGGTCTTATGGTAATTACTACATCGTAGTCGTTCAGTCCAAAGTCAGGTACAAATAATTGCAAGGATCCCATGATATACAGGAGAAGCAGATACTTGAAAATGGTACGTGCTAGGCCATTTGTGTAAAAAGGTGTTTTAATAACTTCCTAAATGAAACGCTAAAAGAGGATTCTTATCAATGTTACAAAAATCATGTCCACCTGTGTTATTTTCTGTTAATAAACATGTTTTATATGAAATTATTGGAGCCATGCTTCTCTCGAAAGCATTTGTTTTCCGTGGACCCCCTCGTATAATAAAATATGGAATAACAAGTTTACTTAAAATAATATTAAAACGTATCATTAAAAGAACAATGCGCCGTTTCTGTAATAGTCTATTATTGGGAAAATGCATCAAGCGGCCGCCATTTTGGATATCTTTATGCGTAATTATAATGTCACGTGAGATAAGCCAGTGCCGACCAGTGCCAATTAAAATGAAACCGCCGTTAATGAAAAGAATACAGCAGAACGTGCTTATTTCTGAATATGCGGAACCATAAATTGTTATCTTCAGAAATTTCGAAATTATTGCAATTTCGTCGTCCATTTTCCGATAACTCGACTTACGGTTTATTGCTTTCGAGATGAATAGAACAAAACAAATCGCCACCATTTCGACGTTTATTGTTTCTCTTATCTGTAATTGTCGTTGCGGATGAGAATGCTCCACGGCACCAAGCGAACAATAATGAAATTTTAACAACAGGTAATTTTATTACAATGCGATGACTCTATAAGGAAATGAAATCAAACCTTCTATTAAGGTTTTTCCATAATGACAATATGAGAATAGATTAAAAAGTTTATGGGTTACTAGAAATCTATGTTATTATAAAGGATAACTAGTTAATAGAATTTTGGAAACAACTTATTGCAGTAGATCCTGCGTTTTATTTTGGGTTGTCCGGAAAGTCTGTAGATATTTATTAAAGATAAATGAAAACGCAAATAGTTTATGTAAATATTTATTTAGTCAATTAAGTAATTACTCTTATTATTTGCAACTTTTTAACAACATAGTGGTAAAGTCAATTTTTTGTCAAAATTAGCATCTTTATTGGCAGAAAAGTCAACGGTTGTTTTTCACATCTTGTTCCATTTTTAAAGATTGTTCATTTTGGAGGGAACGAAATAGATGGCAATCCGAATGTGCGATGTCCAATGAGTAATGTCGGTGGGGCAAAATAACCCAATTAAAGTTCAATAATTACTGCCGGGTCCTGATTGAAAAATGTACTCATGCACTTACTTCATGATGAAGTGAAATTTCATGATGAAGCACGACGCCTTTCCTGTTTGATATTCTAACCTGTTCTCTTAATTGGTTTCTTTCAACCTATCTAATTATGTACAGTAGAGGTCGGTCTTGATAGTGTGGTTGCGTGAAAGAAAGTCAAAGCCCATAGGTCCATTACAATCCCACCAATGCAAACTATCATTTTCTTCGGATGAAGGCCGTCTTTCGCCATACTTAAAACACTCAACAAATTTAAACATTTTTGAGGTAACATTGATGAAAATAGGTTTATATGAAGTATTTTGTAGTCCTAAATCTGAAAATGATAAGCTAATTACAGTAACATGTACAGTTTTTTTGTTACAGGGGGTTGGTGGCTGAAAAAAAGGGGACGGCATATTTTTACAATCTAATATTTATTTAAAATAAACATGTAAAACGTGTTAAATCTATGCAAAGACATTACTGACGATTATATGAATAAAAAATATATTTCATGAGATGTCATACAGCGATAAAAGCTTTCACTTTTTCCTCTTGTGTTCTGTAGCATTCTCTTTTTTTCAAAACCAGCAGTAGTCGCCCAACATAGATGGGTTCCAGCATCCCTGGCATCTTGCTTCCATCGTCCTGATGTCCTGGTGAAACTATCCTTCTTCGTCGCTTACTGCACCCAAATTTTCTGGAAAAATTCAAAATGGGAGTGTACACAATGCATTTTTAAGGACATGCGGCACCCCAGTATTTTATAGGCATTCAAGAGTTCATCTGTGAGGTTTTCATAGTTTTCATCTTTTTTGTTGCCCAGAAATTCTTTCACTGTAGTTATAAAACACTTCATTAAAAGCTTCCATATTTGAGGTTCAATAAATATGCCTTCTTTTAGTTTTCAATCGCTTAATTGAGGAAATATTTCTTTTAGGTACTTGAAACCATTACCTTCTTTGTCCATGGCTTTGACAAAGTTTTTCATTAGTCCAAGCTTAATACAGAGAGGTGGAAGAAGCACCTTTTTTGGGTTAACTAGCGGGCATATTTTATGTTTGAAGTACCAGGTTCAAAAGAAGTTGAATGAGGTCAATTTTTCTTACTGTAATGTTCTTTCGTTGTCCTACTATCCTACTGTTCCACTATCATAGAATACTTTGGGAATACCCCCTCTACTGTCTTGTGGTAATTCCTACATTATTCAGTTGAAAGTCAGGTACAAATAATTTCAATTAGCCGATGATATAAAGGAGAAGCAGTTACTTGAAAATGGGATTTGCTAGTCCATTTCTGTGAAAAGGTGTTTTAATGACCACCTAAATAAAACGCAAAAGGGCAGTCCCATTAATGTTACAAAAATAATGTCGACCTGTGAAACCGTTGACGCTGATAACCTTCATGATTTTTATTGTTGCACGTTGTACACAATCCACTTTTCATCACCACTTACCATTCGCTTCATAAAATAAGCGTCAGAATTTTTTCCAGAGCAAAAATCGCACGAGGAGTTCCTTCATCCGCTCTCCAGGCCTTCAGCTTGAACCCAGCTGATGCCGGCTTAAGGCCAGAAACCGGTCTTGGGAGACAAATTGGCCCTGTTTGTGAATTCGTAATAAGTTGAGTTTAAAGTGCAGATTTCAGTTGAGTATTTTATAAAATGTGACCCATCAATCTGTATGACTGTACAAAAATTTAAATCTGCATTCCTTCAAATAGCGAAAATAGGGGGTGCCTTTATCTTAAATGCGACAAACTTGGGAATGTACAGACGTTTCGTCAAGGTCACACTTGGCATTCTCAATGCGTGTTTGAAGGCTGAAAATCAGTCTTTTTTTTCAGTCTTCAGACACGCATTGAAAATGTCAAATGTGACCTAGACGAAACGTCAGTACATTCCCCACAAATGGGAATGGGAATGGAAATGAAAATAAGTTTCGTAAATTTAACCAACGATTCCTTGCATAATTTCAAAGAAAGCAGTTTATATGTAGAGTATGGAAGAACTATGATAAGAATGATCATTTTAAGCAAATATTTATAAAAGCATATTTGGCGAGTAATAGTTGGTTATTATTTAGTGAATAAACTACTAAATTAATGAACATTGTTAAAACGTTTTTTTCTAATTAAGGGTCAGCCATATATCAACCAAAAAATGAAAATAGCAACATCGCTGTGACTAATTCAGATGATCCCCACGATAGAGGATGTTGGCTACAAAAATTATTTCATTGTGTGTCAGTATGTGTATTTAAGTTCCATTTAATACCCAAATTGATTTTACGATGTGCTTCTTATTTACACAGAAATATACCAGGACTTTCTGAATGTGATATATATATATATATATATATATATATATATATATATATATATATATATATATATATATATATATATATATATATATATATATATATACTACAGAAAGGCCATATCAAGATCTATCGAAAATATGGCACTATTTGAATTGAAATCGACTTTCAAATCTGAAAAATGATCAATTTGGATAAAAACAAAAGCGATTTATTTGTTTTCAGAAAAAATATCCAAATTAATTTTGAAAATATCTGTTTATTCTAAATTAAATTTTTGTTTAGTTTGAAATAAAATTCCATTGAAAAAACCATTCCAACATAGAATACATTTGGTTTATATTTCTAGATACCTACCGAAATCGCGCGCTTCTTTTGATATCTTCCGAATCGACGTAGTCCTTTCAGATAGAAAATCATCATCCGGTTGTACAAACAATGGTATACAATCCTCCTCTTTTGGTCGCGACTTTAAGTATCCGGTATCGTAACAGTGGCGTATCTTTTAATTAATGAATCCTTGTAATTAACGATATGCTAAAAAGTCTTTGGTTAAGAAACAAAATATTTACCAGCTTTATTTTTGGCATAAGGTCTGAAACTTTTCCTCTTTAAATACCAGGTATGAATTGTGCGTGAGGTTTAAGGGTTGGGGCCTTTAAGTTGACTCAGGATGTTACCGTAGGAGTACCGAGGATTTTCATGTAGCGAATAGCTAATGACAACAAAACTAAGTCGAACAACTGGGAAACCGAAGGGACTCCAGTTTCTCGGCGGATCAAGTTATTTCTAATGAACCAGGTTTAAAAGCCATATACAGGAAGCTGCTTTGAAATCTCCAGATCTAAAGCATAGAGGTTTTGGTGAAAAATTCTAGAACATACTTGTATAATACAACAGATCTCACTAGAGCTTGATAGAGGATTTTTTATCCAGGAGATAACTTACTGGTTACTAGAATCTAAGAAATGCAGTAATTTGAGGATACCGTATCATTAATAAAACGTTTGTTGGATTGGTGATATCATTAACAAATTGACTGTTGGATTTGTGACGACTATTTTTATGGTCAAATTGTGAGACATACATAGACTGTTTTTATATAAAAAAAATCGTGTAGGACGATGAAATGAAATATTGTTGGCCACATTTTTGTGGGGTTATGTTAAGCTTTTGGTTTACAGAAATAAACCCCGAACAATTTTTGACCTTAGATGAAACATTCTGTCCAACATTGAAAATACACCACGCGAAATGTGTGAAAGAGTAATCGAAAATTGGGTTCCAGAATGCATTCCACCAGACGATACCGAACGGGGCATTTAAACGACATTATTTTCAGAACACAATGCCATTATTTGTTCTTCAAGAAAAAATTAAAAATATTGGATTATCACTTATACCTATCATTGTGCAGAATTTTAAAGTTGCGAGCTCTTATTCGCCTACCGTTTATTTGTGATTTTTTTTACTTATATAATTATTAATTTGATGTAAATTTTCAGAAATAAAGTGTAAAGAAAGGAGCGAAGATAGGTCAGGATATTTAATCTAGAAGATAACTTACTTGTTCCTGAAACTAGCGGATGCAGTAATTTGATGATACCCTGTCATTAACATATTAATTGTTGGATTTGTGGCGACCATCTCAATGTTTCAATTGCGAGTCATGTATAGATTGTATTTCTTTAATGAAAAATCGTGTCCGACGGTGAAAAGAAATATTGTCGAATTGAAAAAGCTTATTGGAGAAGTTCTACAGAATCTATATTAATTTCTCTGGGAAGTATATTAATTTCTGCTGGGAATGATCTTCTAATCTTCTAATTTCCATGGGAATTAATAGTAGGTTAGTACATTAGAGTTAAATTTGAACTAAACACTTTATAAAATTGTAGAGATTTAACATTAAAAACCAAATTACTTTTTGAAACATCTCGACTGGTGTTTCTAATTAGCGATGCTGTGATTTCAGTGTGGATGCTGTCCTTGAGTTGATGTGTGGTTTGGGGTTTATTTATGTAAACCTTTTCCTTCAAAAATCTCCATAAAAGGATCGGAACCGTTAAATCAATTTTGCATGGAAATTTTCCATTTGATGGAAGTGGTTTATGATGGAATTACATTATCTAATGGCTTATTATTGTCTGTAGGTAACAGGTTTTGAATAATTTGAATCTTATAAGGAAATATGTGCAAGTCACTCCTTAAAACTCAGCGTGAACTGCAAGGAGAATTTTCCAATACTGCGGGGCATATCCAATTATTCTATTCCGAATACTTGAAATTGCTTGAAAAACGATAAATGTCGTTTTATGAGGTGCCGGAAAATTTAAATATATTCGTCTAAATTCACGTTGAGTTGCAATAATTGTATTTTGTTTTTAATATAAATTTCAATAATTTTGTTGGGTTCTTTTACAGTGTATTTATCCATAATAAAACTTGCACGTTTGCATGACTCAAAAACCAATCGTAAATATTACGAAAAAAATACATTATACTTACCTCACCCGTTGTATTAAGCCATTTTCAATCACTGCAAATACTAATAGTCCAATAAAATGTTAATATATTACCAGTATTATATTTTTAAGGATTTTATGTTTCTTTAATTCAATATATATATATATATATATATATATATATATATATATATATATATATATATATATATATATATATATATATATATATATATATATCATACTGTATACCATGATATAAACATTATGGATTTATTCTGGATCTATACTGAAAATTACACTTTTGCAACTCCGCCTCTGTTTTAAACAAAAGAAAATCCTTAAGATATGTTAGACAGATTATATTTGGAACGCATCTTTTAAAAGGTATTAATTTACATGGTGAGATTCGGAATTCAATTCAGATTTGTCTTCTTCAGTTGTCTTTTAAGACCTCAATGAACATCCTGGTCATTTAGAAGATAAACTTAATAGGAGAATACAGAGGAAGTGCAGCATTATGTTTTATTTCATTGATATAAATCCTATTCGACAAATATGTAAATATATAAAGCTAATTTACGAAGAACTATTAAAAACAAAACGTAATTATTTCTTTTTAATGCACTATTTTTTCATCGTTATTTTATTTACATATTTCTTAATATTAAATTGATATTTTAATGCACAAGATTATTAAAAAATTACTTAAAACTTCGAAGGATTTGATAACAATACCTTCTATGTTTGTTTGTCCGTGTCAATTTGTTAATACAAGAAAGAAAATTCTTTGTAGTGTGTTGTCAAAGCTTCCAAATTGCATATATAGAGTTTTCCAATAATGGTCTCAGAATGCTGAAACGTAATATCGGCAACACTGAAATGTAAATGTCACTCATAGACTGCTGTGTTCAGTAAATTGTGTTGGAAGTTGGAAGGAGACCTCCCATTGAGGAAAAAATAATCTATTCCGACGAACCCCACTTCTAGCTTAATGATTTTGGGAATAAACATAACTGCAGGATTTGCGCCGATGAAAAGACTCAAGTGATTCAAGAGATATTTCTTCATCCTCCGAAAGTCACTGTTTGGTAAGATTTTTGGGCTGAAGGAGTGATAGGGCCTTATTTTTTTGAAGACGATGATGGAAAAAAACCATGATATTGTTAATGGTGGATGCTATTGGTATATATTAATAGAATATCTTTGGCCTGAACTGACAAATGTGGATATAAACAATGTTCTCTCAACAAGACATCTAACAATATGTCACTCATATTGCTAGATAATAGATTTATTGGAAGAAAAGTTTGCTGGGCTCGTTATTTCACGAAATCGTAATGTCAACTGGTGATCAAGATCAAGCGATCTCACGTCCTTGGATTCTTTTTTGTGGGATTATGTTAAATCTCTTGTTTTCAGAAATAAACTTCGAACAATTTTTAATCTTAAATGAAATATTCAGGTCATTGAAAATATACCAGGCGATATGAGTGAAAAAGTATTCGAATATTGAGCAGGCAACCTATCTGACAAGAACTTTGCTACGCATTTGGCAATTGCATCTCTTTTTAATAACCTTGATATTTGATAAACTTTTGAATATTAGCTGTCATTAATATTCGGGAACAATAAAATTAAACACTATGAAAAATATGTCTTATTAGATTAATTTTGTAATTTTCATTGTGTACATAATTCTTGATTTGATAGAAAAATTATTAATTTGTAGATCCACCTTGGATATTTAATAATTCTGTAGTTCTGTGATATATGGATTAATAAGATGATTTATGTCTTCTTGTGACAAAATATACCATGTACCTTGTACACATGCTTTAGGTTTGTTAACATTGCTGGTAACCGAAGCAATCGTTCGATAGGAGCAAGAGTTCGATCAATATTATACCATGTTCTACTGTCGACAAATCTTAATACCTTAGTGGCCAGCTGTCGATCGCTAAGCAAATTATTTTAAAAACCGTCTGACGTTATCTTGGTGAAATATGAGATTTGGATGAACTTGCAGGTACGGCGTAACAATGACTGCAATATTTCGATTGCAAAATAGGTTACATTTAACCTTTTTCTGTTTCTCGGGCATATAACACCTTAATATCCAGAGTATGCCGTTGTAATGTAAAATTTAAATTTCACCTCTCACCCCAAAAAGTCTACGACCGATGGTCTCTACGACCATCATGATCACATAAACAAAATTTAGGCTCTTTGCTAAACCAAATATTGTTTCATTCCAATCCCCCACCCCCATTTTATTAATGTGGATCAACCGTTGTTTACAAATGTTGTTCATATCTGTTTTCGTCGTTCGTCATAATCTTGGATACTTTTAGACCGACCAGAATCTCAAACTCTTGCATAACTCTGATCTCCAAATAATCTTATCCATATCCTCATAACGGTAGAAGCAGCAATGTCCAATCGTCTGGCTATTCCATGAAAACTTAGACCTGCTTTTTTTCATAGCTTGTTCCATTTCATATTCGGATAATTGCCTGAAACGACTTGGTGCACGAATTTGCGGCAGCAAAATAGCTCATAATGTGATAAATAATGTTTTTGGATCTATTTACTTATTCGAATACATAAGGCAAACAAGTAAAAAGCGTATCAGTTTTTGTGTTCAGGCTATGTAGTGTATTTTCAGTTGGATTCAAATATGTATCTTGGTGGTTATTTTATTTTGGATATTACTTGGATGTTATTGTGGTTTTAATGGAATGTCTCTAAATCACATAAAGATGCATTGCTTTGTTACATATCGAATTTCCTAAACATCGTTTTATTTTTCTTAGGCGCTGAAAAATATTACAAACGACGTTTTTCGATTTAAAATGTTTTATTATTGTCTTAGAGACTATACTAAATAGGTTTAAAATAATAAACCACACATAATTGAAGAACAAAAACATTACATCATGTTTTATTTCATTGATATAAATCCTATTCGACAAATATGTAAATATATAAAGCTAATTTACGAAGAATTATTAAAAACAAAACGTAATTATTTCTTTTTAAAATTAACTAAAATAGGTTTAAAATAATAAACCCCAAATGATTGAAGAACAAAAGCATTACATCAAGAATATCTTTATATATATTGTAGAGCTACAATTTCATGAACATTTTATTTAAAATGTTAACAAAAGCCTTATCAATTGTCATGAGGTATAGAACGAACGTTTCAGTTGATATTATTGTTAAAACATACGTTTGACTATTCATTTTTTTAATTTGTCATCAGTTGAGATGATATTTGTAGAATTTTATAATTAATTCACTTTTGTAGAAAATATTACTGAATTATTTGATTGATTTGAGCGTATTTGATGGTCTATAGGCGACATATGGTGGTTATTTTGACTGACACCGAGATGTCACTAAGTATGATTAATGTATATGATGTTTGTCAAGTATGATTCGTTATATGGAATGCTGCTATATTTGAAACGCATACGTTTAGTTGCTTGTTTGTAGCAATCGAGTAAAGTAAACAAATTTTGACATTTCCTGAAAAATATATAAACTACGAGCTGTTATAAGCAAAAAAGTTCGAGCTGTTATAAAGTATGTTGTTTGGATTTAACACCAATAAACATACAAAAAGAGTTAGAGTTCACTTTCAAGAATCCTTCCTATTCGTTGTCAATGGTAAAACATATTGACTGTTGGATTTTAAACGTGGTCAACGTGGTGGAATCCATTAAGGTGATGAGCACTCGTGAAATCCAGAAACCAGCAACTACCGATAACATCGTCTCAAAAATACACAATGTCATATTAAATGACCGCTGATTGAAGGTATGAAAGCTTGCTGACATTGTAAACATCTTGATCGACTGTGGCAATTAGATTTTACGTAATATTTTTGGTACGAAAAAACTTTCAGTCTCGTTTCTTAATAGCCGACCAAAGGCCCATTCGAATGAACACTTCTCAAGTCAGTTTAGACTTATCTAAAATGGTTTTTCAGAGTAAAATATCAGCAGATGAAACATATATTTATCATTACGTGCCAAATATGAAGCAGTAGTCCAAATAATGGGCGAGAGTAGGTGAAAGTGCACAAAAAAAGCGAAAACGATTCAATCTGTAGTAAAACTCATGGTTACGATTTTTTTGAATAATCATGGTATGATTCTCATAGATTACCGGCTAAAAAGCGGGATGATTACCTGCTTCACTATTGGAAGAACTAAACGAGGCGATTTAGATTAAATATTGACTTCCAGTTAACAAGAAAGTGCTCTGTCCTTGCTACGCCACACACCCGTCTTAGGTTTTGGCTGCAAAACTCCAGCACCTACGCTCCTATCATTAGTTGTTCTTGTTAAACCAGAAGATATGGCTCGTAGAAAGAAGATTTACTTCAAATGATAATGGCAAAGATGAGGCAACAGCTTATTTTGTAGGGTTGGATAAATCACATTATTGTGTAACATAATGTGTATTTGTACTATTACAAATTGGAACGTCGTTGATCTTGAAAAGTGGGAAAAAATTAGAAATTTCAAAAATATTGTGCTTTTTTTGTCAGGCCAAGAATTTTTCGAATAACCCTCGAATTCTTGCAGAGCAGTAGACAATACTATAGCTATTGATAAGCATCTTTTAAGACACTACATTATTCTCCTATTTTAATTAACGAAAGAAATTGTTGAAGTTAAGCAAATGTTTTAAGCAATGTTAAGGGAAAGATAACATCACATTGAACGTGCAAAAAATTATATTTTAGATTTTAGAACAAATATTTTTGATAACGTAGAATTCAATTACAAAAATGTGTATATGCAGGGTGTGCGTCATTACCAGTTGTTGAATAGTTAGCGGACTATTACCGTCGAGTTTTCTCAATATCAATTTATCTGTTTAAGTGATGATATGAAAAAGTAGGAAGAGGCTTTATACCTGCAACTGAACCAAGTAAATGATATTGTAGCAGGGAAATGCTTGATCACATACAGCAAAACGGACAAAGGACTTTATTTATGGGTTGGGTTGCGAAGTTCTCCTTCATTCGGCTTATTTATTACTTCTTCGACTACCACATTTACTTACTTTAAGAAGCTCTAGTTGATGTGTATTATAAAACAATCGACGCGGTCGGAACAAACGCAGATTAATAAATTCAGTTAAAACCGCCAATAAATTAAATTTATTAAATTAATCCAAAATAGTGGAATGAATTGAATCTTAAATATTTGTACACGGTGAGCAAGTGTTACGCTACAATATTAATTATTTATAACTTCAGATTATTTCAGCTTTAAATTTTGGGTTAATTTTTGAAAATGATATCAATTAAATGTAAGCTCCTTTTTAACACATTTTCTATAAGTTTTGTCAACATATCTGATGTTAATTAGCTGCATTAACACCAGATGATTTTAGCACGAATGCTGTCTTTGAGTTGCTGCATGGCGTGGGGCCTATTTATGTAAACCTTTTCCGCCTTCGAATTAGAAGATCTAGACGGCTGCAATAAATCTCCATTTCGGGAAATTAAACTAGAGAAAATATTCTTTAAAATATTTATTATTTCACATGAGTTGCTGGAACCACATATACTCTAGTTCTTGCTCTTCTTATTGAGATACCAACAGTTTTGAATCATGTGCATATAGCGTTCTCCGTTGATTGTAACTGCATTTCCATTATCATCTTCAAATAATATGGTACAATAATGTTTTAAGCATGATTCTGGTGGACATTATGGCGGGGATTATGTCTTGTCTAGAAACGTGTATTCTCTTTATTCCGTTGACTAGGACTTCGACTTCGACTAGGACTTCGTCGCTTCATATTAAATTTTGCATTAAAATTGTCAAATTGATGGAAGTGGATTTTGATGGTATTACAATATTCTAATCGTTTATTATTCTAAAGGCTCCTCAATACGTGCAATATTTTCAGCGCTTCCTACTGTTTTTAGACTTTCTTCTTGATATGATTCTTGAAATTGTTTGAATAAACGATAAATTGTCATTTTATGAAGCACCGGAAGATTATGAATAAAATTAAATTCACGTCGAGTTGCAATAATTGATTTTTTAATGCAAATTTCAACAACTGTGTTCTTTTGGTGTGTATTTATTCAGGATAAAACTTGCACGTCTGAACTACACAGCAGCCAAATTCAAAGTGTAACAAATATTACAAAAAAAATAGCGCCCAAACAAATGGTAGAGTGAAACTTCCGCCACCCACTATATTTTTCTGCATATAAATTTCGAATGTTATAAAACCTAAACGAACTTTGGAAAACCCAATAAACAAACACCTGTTCAATTGTATTACTCAATGTTGCACTTGTTCATTTGTATTACTACGTTTTTACTAATTATTCTTTCTTTATTTATTTATAATACTGAAAAATAATGTAGTAACATTTTCTAAGTTATGATTAATACCAATTAATATTTTTCCTGTTAATAATGGTTCGAAAATGCTGAGTAAAAATAACTCATTACCTTATAGATTCTAGAATGTTCTACATAATATTCGATCACGTGTAGCCTTTACCCTTTAGCCTCAATAAATTTCTTATGTTCGTTAATCACATGAAAGAGGCATTTAATTCCTAATCGTATTTATTGACAAAGCAATAAGCAGCCCAATGCCTTTGTTCTTTGCAATTTTTAGTTATCTGGAGGAATATCTATAAGACTGCCTTTTCATGCGGGATGCTAAGTTATGGAGGGGGTGACTTGTAAATCAGTGGACATGCGACCTATGGCACTCAAGGATATTTAAGTTGTAGGCCTGCTACTAAAAATATACTATATGAAATAGTTTCTTCAGTTATTTTTAATTTAAGTCCATTTTATTGAGAACACTCAAATAAAAAAAATATCGAAGATATTTAATAAAGGACAAATTATAAATTTATTGATAGTCATTGATATAAAAAATGAATGGATTAATAGTTGAAAATCAATTTATTTTTCATGTCTCCTTTTAACTCGATACACATCGCCCAATGATTTTTCAAACTTTTTTTAGGTGTTCCAGAAAGTACAACTTGCAATGACCGAACTCCTGTATTTTGGTAATCTCTTTTGAGATTCATTTCATGTGAATTTTTTTCCCTCCAGCTATTTCATGATGTTTGGATAGCGAAATAAGCCAGAGAGAGTCAAGTCCGGAGAATAGGGTAGGTGTTATACAATTTGTGGTCTAAATATGCGGATTTCGCTATTGTGACGGTGGACGAATGACGGGGTGCCATATGAAAGCCTTTCTTTTTGTCCTCTTGGTTAAATTTTACCAATAATGCAGCTTTGCCCCATACTCTCTTGTAATCGTTTTTTCCTTTTTCAACTAAGCTAATACCTTTTCAGCTAATACCTTGTTAAGCCAGGATAACAATGGCCATTAACTTTCCAACCGATGGGAGCGTCTTCGCCTTCATTGGGGATTGCTCGCCAGGTAAAACGCACTGTTTTACCAAGTTTCATCAATAGTCACAAATCATTGCAAGAATTGCTTCCGATTGCTTTATAGATGTCTAATCACCGCTGTGATACCCATCGCTCTGATAGGTCGATCACTCTGTGGTCGACCAACACGATATAATAGATTTTGTTGATCAGTAGAGACTTCGACACAGCGTTCTGATCAGGGAACGTCACTCGTGGTGGTTCGACCACATCGAAATGCAATAAACTACTTATATCTATGATGTGTGAAATATCAGTCCTTTTTTAGGTTTTTTTCGGTTTTCACACATTTTGTATGACATATTAATATTTTTGAAATGTTTTGATTCGTTTATAAAAACTAATATATTATACCAGGTGTCCAGAAATATCGTTCATATTTAATTACTTGTTTGCTCCTAAGTGGCGCAGAACGCGCTGGTCGCGTTAACTTTACATCGAAGCTTAGTTCAGGGAAAATTAGTTTCCATGGAGCTTTTCACCCGACAACAACGTGCTTTCTGTGTTCGAGCGTATTATCAAAACAACAATTCGTTTATTCCGGCTCGTCGTCTTTATAGGGCCGAGTATAATTTACACGACATAAAAGGAACACCAACTGTTAATTTAATAAAGAAATTGACAAAAAAGTTTGAGACTACAAGATCAACTCCAAATTTACCGTCTGCGGATAGTCCAAGGTCAAACAGAGGTTCAAACAACATTGAATGTATGCGTGAGTCAGTTAGAGAAAATGCATCCCAATCCGTACGGAAGCTCAGTAGACAGGTACACATCCGTTTAAAATTCCAATTGTGTAAGACATGAAAGAAACTGCTTTTATTATGGAATTATTCCCAGGAAAAGTGATATCCCGTAGAGGTGACATAAATTGACTCCCAAGAACTCCAGATTTAACTCCACTTGATTTTTTCTTGTGGGGTTATGTCAAGAGCAATTATGAAAATAAACCACGTACTACATTACAACTAAAGGAGAATATTGTTCATGAGATCCACTCGATATCCAGACATATGTATGGCAGGCTACCTAAGGCCGCCATTTCGACAGTACTATTTTTGCTAAATAAATTTCCAAACACTTCCATCGACTTCTATTAATTATATTTATAAAAATGACCAACAATATTGGACACCTTGTAGCTGTAAAGAGCATGTAATAGATAGTATACATATCGTTTTATATCAGGTAAATACAAAATTATGCGATGGTATTTGTTTAATTTTTGACCAAAAATCTTCAAACAAGAAAATATATTTGGAAGGAAATATTGTAACCGTGCAAAATCGATGCCTATTCTTTTATTTGCCATTAATTTAAATAATTACAGAATACTGATTTCCTAACTGAATTGATATTCAGCTAATATGTTGTGAAGTGAAATATCTTTAAATACCATATATCGGGTTTTCCGTAACGTTTATAGAGAGTTTTTTTAACAGCAAGAGAAACGCAAATAGTTTATGTAAATATTTATTCAGCCTGTTATCTAATTACCAATATTATTTAAAACTATTTGCCAACATAGTGGTAGGTCCATAACATCATTTTGTCAAAAAAAATAGCATCTTTACTGCCAAAATATCAACAGGTTGTTTTTCACTTCTTTCTTTTTAAAATGTTTCCAATTTAAATAATTTGAAGGGAGCGGAATAGGCCAAAACTTCCCAATTGAATCCAACAATTTTTATTAGGTCTTACTTGAAACTTATGGTCTCGCATTATAATGATGGAACACGACCACTTTGCTATTTGCTATTTCTTTCCTTGTTTTGCCGTTAGCCGAATTGTAAATAGTAGAGGTGGGTATTAAGGGTTTGGTGGTGTGGTTAAAGCCCAAAGTGTATGTGCCTCTTACAGTCCCACTAAATGCAAAGCATAATTTTCTTCGGAAGAAGGTTTGTTTACAGTACCTAAAACCGTTTACCCTGGCAACCCCCATGATTTTTTTTCATTGCAGATTGTTGTACACAATTCACTTTTTCATCACCAGATAACATCCGCTTCAGTAATGGAACCTCAGATTTTTGTTTCATCTAAACGTCGCACGCAGAAATTTCGTTCAGCATATTTAGCTTACGAAGTTCGTAAGGGACCCATACATTGCATCGATCGACGTACCCATTTATAATAAATACTCAAAAACAGTCGATTTACCAATATTTATCTTATCTTCTATTTCATGAACTGTGGTGCGTAGACCTTCATTTTTTTCCCTAAAAAAAAAAAAAGGAAGCCTGTCCTGACGGTTCAGGATGCTCCTAAATCGACTAAAATACTTTTACCTCTTGACCACCCCGACAAAACCCTCTCTGTAAACGGTACAAATCTTACTTTTTTTTGATAGCATTTTTATCCTTTTTGAAAAAAAAGAAACATCAGTATATTCAGTTTATCGACCGATATTTTAAATTTAAATGTACTTAACTAACCGAAGGCAAATCAAAGGGAATCTGAACGTAAACACTGTAATGACCACAGGAATTAATACTATTAAAAATCTAAAAATTGTATACATGATTTATTAGATAATACTTTCACGAGATACTCATTTGTCAATTTTACCACGATTGTGCCAAATAATGGAAAAAATTAAGAGATCGTTCATGAAATCTAATAACGATAGTATATTCCTATAATCAAGTCCAATATTAATTTGTTTCAAGCCTGGAACTTACAGAGCCCTTGGATTCGCGGAATCTAATAGCCGGCAGGACATGCGACCAAATCGCAGGACAATCTCGCATCGGCGACACAAAGGACGACAATATGGCGGAACTCGCGTGCGATGGCCAGATTGCGTGTTTTATATCTTACATGTGCGCTTTATTACCTGACAGCTTTCCTTTGACGAACGCCTTTAAGAGCCGATGTGCTTTTCTTGGGTCCGGCTTAACCGGGGGTTAAAGGAAAACCGGATGAGGGTGAATTCGAATATTGAAACCTTTGTATTGTTGTCTTATGTTAAGAAAAGGGTGGGAGTATGAGTAAAGTATGAAACAAATTTCATGATAAAATGAGCTGAGAAGAAGTTTGGGTTTATTGTAGGTTGACTCTGATCCCGTTTAGCTTTATGAATCTAAAATCCATAATTGTTCTCTCCATAAAGCTCATCCATAAAGCTCTCCTCAATAGTGAAACTTTTCTTGTTACATTTATATGACAACGATCACAGTAAGTGAAAATAGGAAGATGCACATTTTGAAAATATGGATATAGTAAAATATTACAATTTAACGATAACTTTTCCTGATAAAAGACGACTCTCCTTAGATTTGTTAGTGCAATTTCCAGAACTACAAATATTGTTTGGTTGAATTATTTACCTTACGTCATATCTCATCTCAATTAGATATCACGTTCATCGTGAGTGGAGCATGATCTTCTTCAGAGGCAATCTCGCCTTCCAGTTTGTTCAAGTCAGTTCCTTGTCTTTATGATCCATTAGCCACTACCTGAAAGTAGATCCTTTATTTTACATATGCCGTGACGTTGAGCTTCAAGATATTAATCATTATTTATTATTTTAATTAAATTGTTTTCTGTGATCGTGTACCATTTGTTGAGCTTTACGAGAAAATGATGGTCCTGAGAAAACGTTTTATGGTAAATTTTATAATGGGTTGACCGCATCACAAAATTGCGGGGCTAATGGGAAAAAGGAAGCCGAATCAAACCAAATGCTTCAGCTAATGTTCACAGAGTCACTATTTTCATTTTTGAAAATAGTGACTGAGAGTGAATAGTTATTTTGAAATACTGATACAGGGCCGTAATATAGCGAAACAATATGTTTTTGGGTGGAATTAGAACATATGTATTTGCAGGGTATAGTATTTCAATAGGATGGTGCTACACCACACATAAGTTCTAAAATAATAGATTTTTTATACCTTTAATTCCCCGAACACCCTTTTCTTCATGGGTGGGTTTTCATCAGTGAGCCTTGCTGTTCAGCTTTCCTTGCTGTCTAGCTTTCCAGCCATCCCTTGGCACTTTTTGATGTGCAATAATTTTTCAGCACCTCTTCTCGCATTGTCCTGCTACCGTGTCTTTGGACTACCTTTCTTTCTGTTATCCACTATTCGTCTCTCCATGATTATCCTTTTTATACGGCTTTTTGGCATTCTCGCCGCTTGTTATAAGCATCTGAGTCACAAAATCCTCACATAGTCACAACACCTAGATCTTTGTATAATTGATTGAGTTAGTGGTTATACCTGATCGTTCAATTTTCAATATTACTCACAGCGTCAAAAATTCTTCTGAGTACTCTATACAATTCGGCTCTCTTGTTCAATTAGTGGTCGCCATTAGCTTTGTTTTGTCTAATTGATTTCTAGATCGATTCTTTTGACTTTCATTTTTATTTCATCAAAGTCTATATTGATTTCTAGACCGGTTCTTTTGGCTTGCACTTTAATTTAATCAAAAAGTCTGTTTTAATTACCTTTTCGATCGTGTTAAAATGTTTGAGTCGTTTGCATACCCTACTATCTGTTTTTTTTATTTATCACTGTTTTATTTACGTATATGTATTTACGTATATGTTTGCTTATGACCTTGTTCAATATTTTGATCAACAGGACTGGTGCCAAACCTTGTCGCAAATCTTCTCCGATCTGCAATCTACCATGGTGTGTTGTTAGATTTTTTGTACTGTCAATTCTCTGAACCTATTCGTTTTTAAATGGTAATGAAAATTTGCCACCTAGATACCACCTAGATGCCACCTAGATGTGGTGTACACCGTTGGACCATTTTCTCTTAGTCAATGTTGAAAATTATAATATAAAAATAATCAACAAAATTGTAATAATATAAAAGTAATTAACAAATAATATAAAAATAATGTAATAATATAAAAATAATCAACAAAATTATAAAAATATAAAAATTATGAAAAATTCAGTAGCTAAACGGCAACATCCAATGGTCTGATATTGTTACAATTATGTAAAAGCGTGATTAAATTTGGCTATAAAAAAGTAAGAGTACGTTTACATCAGACGCGCTTCGTTTAAAGCCACACGCCTTACTTACAGCCTATAAGAAAGCCCAGGAGAACGAAACATGAGTTAAAATGGTTTGTGTTCGAACCACGCGCACGGAGTTAAGCTGTACGCTTAGCGATATGATATGCGGAGCGGAAAGTATTGTGATGGTTTTGCTTCGTATGTTTTAGAACTTTCGAAAGCTATCTGCGTGTTGTTTTTGTATTTATAATGGGAGAACAAGTTATCGGTACAGTGTTTAAAAGAGAGGCTGTCAGGAAATCTAAGCAACCATTGCATAAAAATGTACATGCATTACAAAAAATGTGAAAAGAAGTAGGAAATAAAGTTGGATAGGATGGATTTTGTACTTACCTAAGTGTTAAAACTAAACGTTGTTCTGCTGAAATCCTGTCGCAGAATCCTTTGGCGGAAATTGGTTCCAATTTCAGATAGATGGGGTTCTAGGTGATTAAGAAGGAATTCAAGAGATTCCTTTGATATCCTTAGAAATTTGTAAAAGTTTTGTGGCTATTTTCTAGCATCTTGATAGAGATGATAGAATTTTCCGCGTGACTGCCTACACACATTGATTTCAAAAACTCACATGCATTTTGGGCGTTTTTTACTATTCATTTTCGACGCAAAACTTTCGAGTAATAATATTTTCTTTATAATTCGTGAGCCATTGTGCACCTTTTCAGAAAAGCTGTTTCCAAAGAGCGTCCGATATGAACACATGGAAGTTCGTTTGACGCTAAGTAAGGCGTATGGCTCTAAACGAAGCACGTCCGATGTGAACGTACCTTAAGTCGTACTATATTATTTTTTTAAGAAAAATTGCAAGTATGCCACTTTTGAATTGAATATATTGTTTGAAATCAAAATGTAAAACAAACCCGTTTTAGAAAGGCTTTGTATGGGCTTCAACAAAGGACGTTTTTCCATTTGTCCATTCCATCTGCCGAATGTGGTTTCCCAGAATATAGAACATTTTTGATTGTCTCTTAATTTTGTCGACAATTATTTTGGCAGAAACTTTGATCTATAAAAGTTAGTTTTCTGAAGAAAGCCAAAATTAAGTATTTGAGTATATCCATCTAGAACATGGACGAGCATAACTGAAAAGTCTGATATTTTTCCTATCGATGGCGGTGCTATCGCTAATGTGATTGCGTTTCTGAAAAGTTGCTTTCAGTCTAGTTCGAAGTGTTTACTATGATGGAAAAAATTCATGGATGGAGAAATTCAGTGAATTTCGTAACTTGATTAAGCAGTACTTTTTGCGTGGAAAAACAATAGCGCAAATAAAAGAACAGCGGAATGAAATATTATGGGGACTTTGCATCTTTACATTTTATGGTTCATAAATACCATGTAATGAGTTTCGATGTGGTCGAACTAGCATGAGTTCATCTGTATTCAGGATAACCCGTTAAAGTCACTACAGGGGAAATAATTAACAGAATCTGGGATATTGTGTTGATCAATCGCAAAGTGAAGGTTAGAGAGATTGATGGAGATACATCTAGGACGAATGCATACGGAAGATCCGACACAATATTTTGGTCTGAAAAAGCGATTTCGCGATAGGTGCCGCGTTTGTTTACTACGGACTAAAAACGGAATCGAGTGACCACTTCACAGCGGTGCTTGCAATGTGAAGAAGTTTCTGCGGCGCTTCGTAACTGTTGATAAAACTAAAACTGATTCATCATTACAAATGAAGGAAAGGAAGGTAAAATTTCATGAAGAGTTTATAAAATAGCATCCCCATTTGGCGAAGAAAAAAATCTGTTTCACCCGCCTATTCGACAGCCATTAAAAATGCAAAATTGTCCAATTTGAAGAAATGGCAGAATGGGGAACGGGGGAATCGTACTTTTTCGAAGGCATAAAAAGTTGGATAAAAGGAAATTACGTTGAATAATAAATAGACTTTTGATAAAAAATGCAATATTTCATTTAAAATGTATCTGACTTATTATTGTACCCTCGAATTATACATATTTGTCACGAATCATGTATGTCATAAACATTACATGTTTTGTATATCACTAAAAGCAAAGCTTTGTTGAAGTTCATGATACAGACTTGATATTTGGTGTCAGCATTGTCAACAGATAGGCTAAAATTACCTGACACCTTTCAAAACCTAAAATGAAGTGTCATAATTTTATAGTAGATAGGAATAATATATTTAAATAATAAATAAGTATTACATTTACATTTAAGCTGAACCTAATTTATTGTCACAACTAGGGTTTTGAAAAACTAATTGTCATAAATGGAAATATCATATATAAGTTTTATAACAAAACTATTTTATTTTTTTTTTATTTATAATTAAAAAGTCACATCAAATTTACATCAAATCACAAAAAAGCACGAGTACACGCGCTCGGGAACGGAAAAATTCCCGAGCGCGTGTGATTTTGCAATGTTTATTTTTCCTCGACGTTACAACACGTGATACGAGTATCTTAGATTTTAATCATCTTGTTATTATCATCAGTGTATTGATAAATTTATTGAAAATGTCAAATCTAATTAGTTATCGTGCCTGTCTGGAACTATTTTGTACGAATACTACAAAAACAACTCCCGAAAAAATGTCCCACAAGTTTTAAATGCGCCACAAGATGTTAAACGGCGAAATCAATGGTTCCAAGCAGCCTGACGTATTAATTCTAAAACATCAAATTTTTCAACCACCTGTCGTTAAATATATACTAAAGATTATTATTTATAACATTACATCAATTTTGTATGTTTGAATATTTGTTACCTCCTGAAGCTACACAATTGTGATATTGAGTGTGTTGAACTTTTCTTAGTTTTTCATTAATAATTAAGATAACTGTATAAGCTTTACTCAGAACTTTATATTCTCGACATACACATATTCTCGACATACATTTTTGCGGTTAAATTGAACATAACCTATAGCCTCACTATAACTTTCGCGTAACACCCTAGAAATAATTTAATTATATTTAATAGAAATATTTTGTTTCTTATTTAAATTTACATTATTATTTTTAAAAAAATTAAAACTGGTGCTTTAGCACCTCGAACTTCAGCTGAACTGAACCGAATGTCATTTTTGAGAAAATCTGTGAACATAAGAATATCAACACTAATTATATTATTAGAATTGGTCTTTATGAACCCTTTGACATTACTGAATTAAATTAGTAACCAACAATATTTTTATTGCACTAAATTTCAATAATTTTGACAGTAAATACAATATATAATTTTGACAGTAAAAGCCATTGACAGTACTTACGTGAACACACTTTAACATAATGACGTTACAAATATGACAGTCAATCGCCGCGCTTTCGCAGTCACGTGATTTTATTTTAAATTTTGTTGAATTGAATTCATTTATAATTAATTGCAAAACATTTTTTAAACAGTTTTTCGGATCGATTATCAATATTATTTATGATAAAGTTTTAAAATAATGTAAAAAAATCAATAATTATTTTTTATTCAAAACCCCAATTATAGGATTGATTTTGGACTGAGTACCGTTTTTGGCGCTGGGTGGTATTGCATTCCAAAACCGAGGTATTGTTTACTATACTTCACACGTGTAAAGTTTTCACGTTTGACAAAAGGAATTTCAGTAAGCAGTAAGCATTCAGTTGTTTCAAAAATATGTTGAAGGTTAAAAATGACAGGAAAAACCATTTTCGGCATATTATACATTTTATTTCTGAAAAGGCAAGAATGCTTCCTAGACGAAAAAGAAGATATCTGCGCCGTATGGTGGGGCCATGGTGCCGCTGACGATTTCGCGTACCGTAGGTAGTTCAGAAAGTAGTTCGGTGGAAAAAAAATAGTTTTAGCGATGTACCACATCCTGGAGGACTGGCCGAGGCTGATGGCAATGAAATACTAGCTTTAATTGAAAATGATCCACATTGAACAACTCGAGAGATAGGAGAAATGTTTGGAATCAGCCAGTCAACTGTATTAAGATGGTTACGCCAACTAATAATGGAATGGTTAGCAAGGCCGATGTATAGGCGCTGCATGAGTTAACGGAGAAAAATTGTATACCTAATTTCTGTTTGCGATTCTCCATTGAAGCGCAATGAAATCGATTCATTTTGAAAGCGGATAGTTTCAGGTAATCAAAAATGGAATGTGTATAATAATGTTAACCTTAAGAAATCATAGTATAAATATCAAGATGCACATTTAATGAAGCTAAAAGCTAGTTTTTGTCCGAAGAAGGTTACACTATGTATTGTGTGGGTCTAGAAGCGAATGGTTTGTCAGTTCATAACAAACAATTTGCTTCCAGACTTGAAAACCAGGTTTTTGAAATTCGGAGAAATAAATTTCACAACAAAGAAAATTAAAGTGAACAATCGATCAGAAGCGGCCTAAATAAATCCTCAAAAATAATTCCGTTCCTTTGAGAGCATGCTAGACCATGTAGCGTGGCAATCTAGTATCTTTCGCCACCCAATATAAACTTTTACTACTTGACTTTGATGTTTTGATCTATCTACCAAAACGGGTCTATCTTCCGACCATACACCCTCCGATTATCATTTTATAATGATCGTTTTTCATGATCAATTATCAATTTATAGATCGCTTAAAACAACTTAGATAGTAAAAGTTTACTTCCTTGAAGGATCCGAAAAATCATCTGGATTAGTTCTTTAGCCAGAGAGATGTAGAAAAGTCATTAAATTAACCAAGCCGATCAAATGTAATTTTTGTAAATACAATTTTTCTCTAAAAAATTGGACGAATTTTTGCATCAATATAACGCTTTATCACTAACATTAAAAAGTTGGTCTTATAATATCTTACCTTAATCTTAGGCACAGTGGCGGCTCGTGGGTTTTTAAAGTGGGAGGGCGTAGAAGAAAATAGTGCTGCTGAAGATTTTTTTGCTTTCCCTTTCCTCCTTTTTACTTTTCGTGCTATTGAAACCCTATACAGGAGATGAACAAGGAAAATGACTTAAAGGAAAGAAACTGAACGGAAATAAAGTATGGTGTTTTGCTCTGAAAACTTGTTTATTGTAATAAATGCTGAAAGGGGTGGCGCTTCAACAGCCTCCCTCACGAGCCGCCACTGCTTAGGTGTTGCATATACGTCACGAAGTTTTTCGATGAATAAGTTTCGATATCAATGGATTAAGTGCTTGTTTATTTCATTAAGCTATGAGTTTTTGCCTTCACCTAAGTATTCCATGAAAAATTTTGCTTTGTCTTCTCCTACACTTGAATTTATGTTAGCTCTTTTTTATCTAAACATTTTATTAATTTCAATGTGAACAATTATAATTCCACAAATAACAATTTTCTCCCTCCAAAAATGTTATTCAATGTTTCTATCTTTTATTTCTAATTATCAGTCATTGTATTATTCCCTAATGCTGCAAATTGAAACCACAACAAGGATATGCCACGATAACAAGGGAAACATCAGACGTTGTGTTATATTACCCCAGATTGCTGTGCGCTCGCGAGGCAATTTAGATACGATCGTTGTCTGTGTGAAACTACCCTTAATGATCCTTTATTGCCGTTAAGTAACGCTGAGTGCTAGAATTAATTTATATTTAGACTTCTTCATTTTCGACAGAAAATAAATAGACTTTTACATTAAATGAAAATCGATGTTACGTTAATTTTACGACCGTTTCCCCTCTTCATGTGATTTAAATAGTTATGAGATATAAGTTTCAGTTTTTTGTGTTATTGAAATTGATCTTGCTGTTTTATAACTGTTTTCTTATTATTAAAATAAAAAAAAAATACTGAAAAGAAATAAAATCACAACAACCTAAACAAAAAGATAAATAAAACATATTTACAATAATTATTGTTAGTTTATACAAATAAAGTGTACTGAAAGTCTTTGTACATCGATCACAACAGATGTAAGTCTTGTTTTTAACGATTTAAAAAACCGATCTTTAATATTACTAGGGTTTGGTAACAAATTATTTGCATTTTTTCTTTGTTTATGAATAAAGGATTATACTTCACTTCTTAGAGGTTTAATCCGATTTGAATTTTTTGCACCGACAAATAAACATTCCTTCTTCAGAATTAAAGTGATTTCAATACAAAATACTCAGTCGACTGTTTTTAATAAAAATGTTAAATTAAGTGAAATAAGTGCGAAATTAAGGCGATTTAAAAAAAGGCTTCAAAGCGATTGATACCGAGAGTGACGTTTGAGAAGTAGATAGGGGAGATGCCGTATTAGATGCTCCACTTAGTTCTGGTTCAAAATGTTCCCGGAAGGAAACATCTTGGAGATATTAGAATATCAAGTCATTCACGTTCTCTGGATGGCGGCGCCGTAAGAGCAGCTGTGGCTGCATGTCCTAGAACAAGCACTAGGAAACTTCCAGGGGAATTAGGAGAAGGTCAAATTTTACGAAAAGTTGATTAAAAAACGTTCTCATTTGGCAAGACAAAAAGGGCTATTTCACTAAGATAGTACACCCTCTCATTTTAATAGTGAAATTGGCATTGGGGGCTCGTGGGTTTTTAAAGTGGGAGGGCGTAGAAGAAAATAGTACTGCTGAAGATTTTTTTTTGCTTTCCCCTTCCTCCTTTTTACTTTTCGTGCTATTAAACCCTATACAGGAGGTGAACCAGGAAAACATTAAAATTTTGTATTGTTGCTAGTTACAAGAACACTGGAGGATGGGTTGTTGATTGTTGTGCAGATGAAGGAATGGATAAGTAGGTACTTACTGTTTTCCGAAGAGTAAACCATACAAACAACGACCAAAACAAACAATAATAAATTAATAGAGACAATTGGAAAAAGTTCATGAGAAGTTCTAAAAGTTCAAAAAAATATCAAAGTTTTATGACAAAAAAGAGTTATTGTACACATTTTTGTCGGCGAATAGCACCTCGCCGTTTCCTAGTTTTTAAAGTGAAATTCCATTCGCCTGCTTTTATTCAAAATTAATTTTTCATTAACTTTTTCAATTCTTCTATTGGAACCTTTGGTGTGAAACACTAAAGTCTTAGTAATGTCTGAATGATTGTGGCGTGTTCATATATTTTTTTTTCCTTTATTTGGGTTTTTCAACTAAATATTATAAAATATATAAAATATTATAAACTAAATATATAACACTAAAGTCTTATCTTATTTTGGAAGCTATGATTTGAATCGTTAGGAATGTATCTCGAAGTGGTGGTGGTTTTTCTGAAAATATTAATATTTAACCTATTTTTATTATTTCTAATGACTTACAAATTTACTCATAAAATTTTTTATGACTAAATTTGAAACCGAGGCAAAAGATGAATTCATTTACTTTCCGAAGGTATTGTTAAGATATGTGGATGACATTTTTGCCATTTTCGATTCGAAAAATGAAAATTTAGATGATTTTATTAAGAACTTAAATAGTAAATCCCAAAATATAATATTCACGCACGAACTCGAAAACAACGATAGTTTACCCTTTCTGGATGTGTTAGTCATTAGATATAACAAAAATAGGTTAGATTTTGATATTTTCAGAAAAACCACCACCACTTCGAGATACATTCCTAACTATTCAAATCATAGCTTCCAAAATAAGATGGCTAGTTTAAATTTTATGGTAAATATATTAATTCATTTTCCTTTAAATAAAAATAATTATAACAAAGGATTAAAATTAATTAGGGAGGTATCTGAAGTGAATGGTTATAATAAGACCATTGTAGATAAACTAATTAGAAAACATAAGTTCAGAAAATTATTGAAAGAATCTTCGAATTTTCAAAAAGATCAGAACACAAAGAAATTTATGGTAATACCATTTAATGCCCAATTGACAAGAGGACTAGACAAAATTTTGAAAAAAGTGGACATTAAGGTTGTGTACAAACCATATAATAAATTAAGAGAAGTTGTGGGTAATCCAAATGATAAAGTAGAGCAACATGAATTGGGGGATTTACGAAATTAGTTGTCAAGACTGTGATCGAAGGTATATTGGGCAAACATTAAATCATCTCCTGATGATGCTAACATGGTTAGCGAAACGTGTAACGTTTAAATCTCTTCAAGTTTAGTAAATCTCTTCAAGTTTAATAATAACTTTTTCATTAAAGTCCGGAATTTGTTCGACCATAGCATTCTCAATATTTAATATGCCTAAAGCATTTAGTCTATCTTCCCCCATTGAATATCTTAAATATGTTTTAATCAAGTTCAAAGTAGAAAAGCACCTTTCGGCTTCGACCGTGGTCATCGGTATAGTCATTAGTATTTTCAATGCCTTAGTGATTTCTTTAAAAGCTGTATCCAGTCCCATATTCAAAATAAAATTTAATGTCTTTAAGCAGCCTTTAATGTCTTTATTTTGGCAAATCTCGGGCCATGAATAAAAAATTTCCAATTCGATCTTCAAATCTTCTTTTTCTATCGTCGAAAAACTTTCACGAAATTTTTCTGTTATTAATTGGAAATGCTTTTTGAGATTCTGGATAAATATCAAATTAGAAAAGTCTTGTCTTGAAAGATGGTTCATAAATTTGAAAAGGTCATTAATTTGAAAACTTATTATATCACAAATTCTCATCATTTAATTTTCGCTTTTTTCTTAAAATATACACTATCCTGGTCAAAAGTAGGTGTTTCAGGAGATGGTAAATTATTTTTGACCTCCCTAATTTTTTGTTCAAAATAATCTATCGCCATTTGAATTTTTAAAGAATCTGTTTGAATTAACTGTAATTGATCATTCAAAATATTCACATGTGGCATAACCTTTGCAAAAGAATTTAACCAAAACAAAAATATATCGTTCTCCAACCATTTGAGGAACCCAGTGGCTTGCAAGGTAGTTTCTGCATTATATTTTTTGTTTCCCCTTGTTGCATATTCTCAAAACATGTCTTTTTCTTCTTTAAACCTAAAAATCGTGGCTGTTGTACGGGGTTGAGAAACCCAGTGTGTTTGTGATATCTGGGTATTCGTTTGTCACAAATTTGTCGTAATGCAGCAGTTCTATCAGGTGAGTGTGCAAAAAAACTGAAAATCGCATTTATGTTATCAAAAATTATCAAACTTGGTGTGCTTGAAACAGCTTGCTCCAGCAATTTATTAAGCTGATGAGCATAGCAATATACAAAGTATGCACATTTTTATATACATACGATCTTTGAAAGTACCAAGCGGTTTTTTTTTTTCATTTTCATTATGTTCGCTTATTGTTTTCGCATATGCAGAACTTATTGATAAACCAACGTTTACTTTTCCCAACAACTGGAAGATCGCTAGGTTGCTTTTATGTTTAGGTGATTTCTCGTGCTTTTTAATTTTGTCTAAAAAATGTTTTAGATCCCTCACTCCTTCGCGAGTCCATTGCTGCTCACCACCAAACAATAAACACACTAAACAAAACAGAAACTTAGTGTCTTCATAGCCGCATAGCCACAAAATACTATTGCATAGTTTACGGTCAAATTTTCGCGTAAAACTTGCCCAATTTTTCCATTTTTTTTTGAACTTGACTCAAGACTCAAATTCAACTCGGGCGTGGGAAGACGGTTAGTTTTTAATTCAACTCCTCCTCCAAACTTAAATTAGTCATTAGTAACTGTTTCAAATCAGATACCTACATGTTTGCAATTAGACATTGATTATTTATATTTAAAAAGTACTACTCAGTGTGTACATACGTAGCAAATCACAAATCAAAATAAGTATTCGCGAGACGAACGAATATGCGACGCGAGACATATCAAACGCTCCGTACTCGTCAAATCAGCGTTTAAAACGAATTACCGATATGCTCGGTTGCAGGGAATCTACGTCTAATTCGCATAAACGCCCGAATTCTGGCAACCAACAAAACATGTAACGCCAACGACGAGATAAGATGCCGTGGCGTACGGTCACTGGAGATAAACGTCCGACCATCGATGTAAATCATTATTTTATGTGATTTGTCGACAGATGTTCTTCTACATTTGGAGATTTTAATTTTTAATAATATCTTAAAATGAATTAAAGGAATGCAACTGAACGGAAACAAAATATGGTGTTTTGCTCTGAAAAATTGTTTACTGTAATAAATGTTGGTAGGGCGGCGCCCCAACGTCCTCCCTCATGAGCCGCCACTGGAGATTGGTCAATTTTCAATACGAATTGATACATCCTATTTTCCCACATACACCCTATTTTCCCACTTGTTTCTCTTTCCAAACATGAAAAATTTACCAGCTAGAAAGAAATTCACATTAAATGAAGAGATCATCGTCAAAATAGAGGAAATAGAGCACAGTTCGACAAGTTGTACTTTTTGAATAGCATTTAAAAGCATTTTCATTTAAAAAGTACAATATATCTAAGTAATTTAAGTAACCGGAATAACAAATGCAAGCTATGAAAATGTGAAAGTGTACATACATTTAAATTTTCTCTTATACGATCAATACATCCAACCGTCTCACGGGCCTGTCAATTATTTGTCAGTTATTATTATTAGGAACGCTCGAAACTGAACAATGTCATTATAAATTCATAATTCAGTAACGAATATTGACGGTTAAAAAGTCATTGTTATTATTGAGGTCTTATTTAGGATGGAACTGGGGATAATTGGCATGCAAATAATAAATGTAAATTGAATATACCTGGATGGAAACGAGAATATTGATTTGGTGTCTATTAAAACAGATGTTGAGAAATATGATGTTTATACATTAAAACTATTAACTATTGGCTAATATAATATTAAATCGTCATCAGAAAATGTTATAAATACATATATTATAGTGTTATAATAGTTATATGTTATAATATCATAAGAGTTTTCCAATGGGAGTATCAGAACTTTGAAACGTAATAGCGGTAACAGTATCTGAAATGTCAATGTCATTCATAGACTGCGTTCAGCAGATTATGTCAATTCACCATGGAAAGACATACGATTCAGTAGCGCACGCGTATAAATTGGAAGCTTGAAAGCGACCTTCACTTTAGGGAAAAATAATCTTTTTCGACGGAGCGCACTTCTGACTTAATGGGTTTGTAAACAAACATAACTGCAAGATTTGGATCGATGAAAATCATCAAGTGATTCAAGAATTACCTCTTCATCCTCAGAAACTTACTGTTTCGTGCGGTATTTGGGCTGAAGGAGTGACAGGTTTTTATTTTTTTTAACACTAGGATGGAAGTAATTTGTGTGGTTATGTGAACACTATAATAATATGCTAACAGAACATATTTGGGATGAAGTGATAAGTGTGGGTATACAAAAAGATTTTTTCCTACAAAGCAATCCGACTTGTCACACATCTCTCTAGACAATCGATTTATTGTAATAAAGGTTTCTTTTTCGCTAATGTTAATATCAACTCATCACCAAGATTATGCGATCTCATGTTCATGGATCATTTTTTGTGTTGTTATGTTAAATCTTTGGTTTATATAACCCCGAACAATGCTTGATCTTAAAGGAAACATTCAGGCCGCCATTGAAAATATTATGATGATACTGTATTAGGCTACTCTTCATGATGTCGACCACATCCGGTGTCGCTTAACTTCAATTAACTCAACTGATGTTCGACGATATGCGGCTCTTTCTTGGGGAGCTATTGAAAATATACCATACCAGTGTAAAAGAGTAATCGAAAATTAGGTCTCTAGAAAGGATTCTACGAAACAAAGGGGAGGGGGGGACATTTCAATGACACTATTTTCAAAACATAATGCCATTATTTTTCCTTATCATATATCACTTGTTCTTATCATTGTGCCTCATTTCGAACTTCTGATACTCTTATCAGACAACCCTTTACAAATGAATCACTATAGACATATTCTAGGTTGGTCACTCGCTTTTCGTGAAACTTAAGATTAAACACAAACCAGGGGTTGATAGGCCGACGGGGCTGTTGGTCAGAGTTAATCGGTAGCTGATGACTGTGCTTCGAAATAAGCTGTAGGTCCAGTCGCTTAATAGGCTCAGTTGCGGATGCGCCTCTAATCCTAAATCCTTGACTATAGTCATACTATACTTCTTTACTATATATACTTCATCCATCCATCTATCATCAGCCTATTGAAGTTCATTGGTGGATGTAGGGCTCCCACTGTGTTTGGTCCTTCACCGCTTGCATACAGTTTGTCTTGATGCATTTTAAATACAGTTCCCGTTGAAAGACAATTATTAAAGAGAATTCTCAATATTTGTGATAGTTTCTTTCCTCCCATTTTGATAGCTTCTGTGACTATTCCATCATCTCAGTATGACATAGGGGATGTTCTCTGATCCTTGTTTTGAAACTCTGGTAATTTGGTTATCTAAGGTTTGTTCGGTTTGTATTTTATATAGCTCGGCATAAAACATTTCTACTATATTTAGAATTTCTTCACGGTTAATTTGACATTGCCCTGTTTTGTCCACAAGCTTACAAATGTTTTTCTTGAGAAAATTTTCGTCTGAGAACTTTTAGGCCCTTATTCTTCTCTATGATAATATTTACATTCTCGGAGTTAAATTTTCTTATATCCTTTCTCACAGCATTCGAAATTTCTGTATTTAACTGTCGTAGTCGTGGATAGTTTAGTCCATATTTTCTCTTTAAATCGTTTTTCCCCTCTTCTCTCCCAAAAGATCTTTGGTGTTTTGACTTATCTTTTCGTCTTTCTTCTTCTTTCTGGAGCAGCAGATTTTTTCAGCCTCTTTGTTACTATTAGTTATAGATGCATTTAGTACTTCGATTCTTAAATTTTTATTTTCCATGTGTCTTATTCTTTCCAAGTTCTCTTCTATTTTATTTTGGTAAAACTCCACGTTCTCAGGTGATATCGTTGCTCAATATTAATGTAGCACTTTCTGTAGTTGGTCTTGTCTGTGAGTTTCGTTCTTTCGTTCTTTATGGTTAGGGTTAACCTAGCTCTCACCATTCGGTCACCGATGCCTAATTGTAAATGACATCGCGGCATGACCACGTCCATTTATTTCATGGTTTTTTGTTAAAAAAAAAAAAATCGCGAAAAGGTCGTGTTGTTGTAGATAATCTAACAATCTACCACCTCTCTCATTTTTCTCTGCATAACCATAATAACCGAGTGAACTTTCCGCCTCATCTTGTTTCGTCCTATCATTTCATTAAATTCGCCCATCATAAGAGCGTAATGGTTTGGGCTCTCTTGCAAAGCTGTTCCAAGATCGCCGTAGAATGCCTCCACATCCTCTTCGTCGGACTGTGATGTTGAGGCGTGAGCCTGAATAATTTTCAAACCGTATATTATGTTTAGTTTAAATATTAAGTAGATGATCCTTGGGCTGATGCTCTTTTTCTCTTTTATATTTTTAATGTGCTTCTTGTGAATGATGAAAACCACACCGCCCTCAGATTTACTTTCATGACACTTGTAGTGGAATAGGTTCCCAGAATGAAGAGTAATTTGGAACTTCTTTACTATATTTCGAATTTAAAGTTATAAAAACAAGGTTTTTTAAAAGGATTAATTTAGTTTAATAGGTAAAAATTAAGCCCCGAACGCCTTGTGAATGCCTAGTGAAAGGTCTTCGATATTGATGATTTTTAAAGAAATTAGTGGCTAAGCCCATATCAAGAGTTGATTTGGGCTTCAGTATTTTTCTCTAGGGTTTGCACTGGGAAACCACACAGGGTTGGTCCACTCTGCATAACACTGCTAGAACTCAAATACCGCAATTGTCATAATTAATTAGGTGATCGGTTAAGGCCTTTTCAATGTTCTCAAATGTCCAAAAAAATGTCCCAAAATGGTGTCCTTTCAGATGATTTTTCAATGTTGGGAAGAGGAAGAAGTCTACGAGGAAGGGGCTGCGGAGCACCTCGGTATTCTTGATGTTCGATCTCACCCAACTCTTTCAAAAACTTCTCGGTGTAAATATTTGGCTTTGAGACACACGTTCCTTATCTCCTGGCAATTAGATAAGTAAATCAGCATACTTTTCACCATTGACTTGCTCATTCTGGCTTTTTTGGTCATGGTGAGGTTAGAGTGTTTAATTCCTGGCTGCTGGAGCTTCATTTCCTGGCCGCATTTAAAAATCCAAGATTTGTCACCAGTAATGACTCGTTCTGGAAAATCAATAACATTTTCAATCCGCTCCAAAAAATCAAGATATGTTTCTCCCTTGTTGTTTTTTTGATCTTGCAAACGGTTTTTCGGAACCATTTTGCCGCAGATTTTCTTCATCTTCAATTCACTGGTTAAAATCTGATGAACGATTATGTGAGTTAAATTCAATTTATGCTGATCGTCGGTTGACAATCCTGGCTTCTGTGAACGTTTGTATCATTTCTTGCCTGCAATCAATAATCTTCTGAGAATGCCTTAAATCACCTGACAACCTTGACAAAGCACTCTTTTATTGAGTTGAGTTTGTTGAGGATTGTTGAAGTTTTGGAAAAGTTTTCGCCGCTTGTCACTCAATTTCAAAATGCACTAGAAAAATCCGGTTCACAAAAGCATTTGTTACGGACCACCAAGTGACTCAAACGAGTTCAAATTCGAACTGAAGACGTATTAGATATTGGCCAGTCTCCCCTTCGAAGGGGAAGCCAAAAGTGTTGCCAGATTAAATGTTATGCCACCTGTCTCATTACTTTATTTGCACAACTCGTACATATATTTTGTCATACTATATATTCTAATGTCATATAAACAAATCTTGTTGATAATTCAACTTCCAATTTCCATTTTAAAATTGAACTTATTTAAAATATAATTAAAAAATTCGCCATTTTTTAAATTTTTAGGTAGTACGAAAATAGTACCTAACTTGAGTGAAATTAAATATTTATAGAAATGTAGTTCCTATTTAAGAAAAAAAAAACGTGTGAAAGGAACGTTTTAATATTTATTCATAGCTCCAAGCTCAATAGCAATGTTGGTTTATTAATGACTATATTAGTTTTACAGTATGAGATAATATCGAAGGGTGAAATATGTATCATATTTGTGGATCATAACATGTTTGGTGGGTTTGCAAATTGATTGAATATCTTAAAAAGGGCTGATAGTAAGGATGAGAAATTTATTTATTATTTGGTGAAAAGGTAGCTAAACATATTCATGAATATGAAATAGGGAATAGCAACTCGTGTAGCGAGAGCTCTAAAATAAACAAAAAAGAAACTCGTTAGAAATATGTATATGATTTTTAATCCTTTATTGACGCATATTAAAACATTAGTATGAACATTTTTATTAAGAACATTTTTGAAAGTATAAATATACGTCTAAGTATGGGAAAATTCGAATACATATACAGGGTGATTTATAAATTGAGATTTGTTTTAACAGCGTATAAAACTGGATAAAATAAATATTTTTTCTAATACCCTTTTTCAAAAAACTGAGAGATATAAAACTTACCATATTAATGAAAGTAAGCGCCTTGTACTTAAAGAAAAGGTTCAAAGTGGTCGCCCATCCGTACTACGGAAAGTTGGGTGTGACGTACCCAAGAGTCGGTGCATGCGCGTAATTGGGATAAAATAATTGTCCCACCAGTCTGTTCTATGCGATTAATAAGTTATTATTATTAACACAAGTGTTAAAATCTGGTGACCTAAGCGGCCACGCAACTGGCCCTCCATGACCTATCCACTGTTTGGTAATGTTTGTTTCTTTGTAATGTTTCTGGTAAAGTTTTGATTCGTCTCATGTTTGTGTAAGAGCTACTCGCAGAACTAAACTCCGTTAGGGTGGTCTTGTGGCTCTAAGGCTTGAAGTCATACACACATTTTTTTTGGCTCTGTTCGACTTGCCGTGCTCTTTTTCCGTGTCGTGCTATCGACAAGATTCAAATCGTTGCTATCGACAAAAGTTTTCAGGTACTCTCGGTCTTCCCGCGTGCCCTCCACGATGTTCCATCAAATCACACGTATATCTGGCTCTTTGCACAACCCGAATAAATGATTTTGGAAATGGGTGACTTTTTTTAGGCAAATGTCAATAAATGAGAATTTTTAAGATTAAACAATACGAATAAACAAAACAATTAGGAAAACTAGTTTGTGAAGCTTCATGGTACCTGTCGTTTTCTGGATTATATGTGGCCCTAGAAATTATGGTAAAATAGATGACCATTGTAGAGAAAATATGATGAATTTGTTCATTGTATAATTTATGATATGGTTAATATGATATAGTTTATCGGGTCAGTTTGTTGTTGACATTGACTGACATTGAAATCAGGCTACAGAGCGTGGTACTTTGGCAACGAAACATTAAACATGGTAATAGAAAATGTACTGAATATAACTTGTTATTAAAATTGACAGTTCTAAATTAAAAAAAAAAATGTTTTGACAACATCGCATGATGATATCACAGAAAAAGTTAGAATTGAAAAAGAGGTGTAAGGGAGCACGATTGTCTTAATATTTATTATGGTACTAGAATTACAATAGTCAAATCTTTAGATTAATATTATTGAAAAATATCAAAATCACCTACGATACGCAGATTACTGATACGATACAGATAGACGAACAACAACTAAGACGAATGATATCAGAATTATATGTAGAATTAAAAAAAGTAGGTCTAAATAAAAATAAATGTCACAAAAACAAAAATATTTGCAGAATATTACAGAAATATAACAAGAAATAAATAATATATCTAGGACATAACATACAAAAGACTAATCAGGACGCTGATATATCTGGATCATGGCATTATTACAAAAGCAGATCAAAATGCTTTTGATCTTTGATTTGCTTATTTTGGCTTTTTTTCGCGAGGTAGTGGGTGCTTCGTTTCCCGGTCGTATTAAAAAATCTAAGATTCTTCACTAGTAATGACACGTTTCAGAACATGAGGGCCATTTTCAATCCGCCTCAATAAATCAGGACATGTTTCTCTTCTATTGTCCTTCTGATCCAGTGAAAAGTTTTTTGGAATCATTTTCGCGTAGATTTTTTCTTCCCCAATTTATTGGTTAAAATCTAATTAATGGATGTATGAGTCAAAATCAACTTTTCCTGGATTATTCTGACTATTAGTCAACGATTTAAAAAACACAAGATCCTGGATTCTGTGAACATATTCTTCTTGCAGCTGAATGCCTTCGCGGCGAGGTTCATCAATCAAATCTGAAATAAAACTTTACAGCGCACCGTTGTTCGAAATTGTTGACACTCATTTTCAGAACGTACTAGAACAATTTTATTCGTGAAAATAATTGTTACGGACCACCAAGTGAATCTATGGAGTTTGAATACTGAAGTCGCCTCAGATGTAGACCTCCCCTCCAAAGGGAAGCCAACAGTGGCCAGGTCCAACGCTACGCCCTCAGTTTCATTACATATTCAGTATCTACTGATATATTCAGTATTCGACTGTCAGTGTAATTTTGAACGGCAAATATTTTATAAAGAAGTAGACGTAGTAAATTATTGTGTGAAGCTTTTATTTATCCAAGTAAAAGTAGACGAATTTTTGCTGGTATTATAAAAAAGCGCATCTTGTGTATACTGTTATATAAAAACAAGCAATATTAACCTACCGCACACAAGTATAATTGCATTTACTGTATACATATATGTTATCGAGTTGGACGCAGCTGCAAGCTGGACAATAAATATTTCAAGATCGAAACAAGATCGACGAAAGGATAAGGCATTTAGAAACAAAGGCCTTATTTAGAACGAGGGGGTCAACGCAATAGAATTCCAGACACCGGAGAGTGGTTTTTATGCGTCAACTTTTAAGTTAGATCGAAAGCGATTTTATTTCGACTGAATATTGAAGAGTTTATAGAAAGAAAATCGACTGACTTTTATCGTTTCATTTCGATTGTGAAGTGGCTTTATCTAGAAGGGTTGGTTTTTTATTGTTTTGTTGGAAGGGTCGTTAGAGGAACGACGAAAGAGGCCAAATCTAATGATAAACTGACTGATTTTAATGAATTCAGTTAGGGTTGTATTTATTTGTCGGAATGAACGTATTTTAACTTAATACACAAATATTATGAGTGATTTTCAAAATCCTGTGTTCAAATAAATTCAATAATATACCACATATATATAGTAACATATTATTTTCATTTTATAACAGTATAAACTGAATTACAATATGGGTGTTGGTGTGTAAAATTTTAAGTGTTGCTGTATAAAATTGTGTGACCTCTATTCGGTCACAGACATTATTTACATATCATCATGGGGTTAAGAAAACAGTCGGACATGATGGATAGTCAGAGATAGATTTTTAGAGCTGTGTTTCTAGAAAATAATGGAAATACATCCAAAAATAACTATTATAACAGATATTTAGAAGGAAACCAAATTTTCTAAATTATTATAGATGGTATCATAGTATTAATCATAGTCATCATTAATAACAAAAGTGAAAGGAGCCCCTCTCCCTTATATTTCGATATATATATCGAGCTCAACGCAGTGAGACAGCTGAAACGAAACGAACAGAGCAAGACCAAGTCAACTGGTCATATCAACCGGTCCAGTTTGTTTTGTTAACCTGTTTCCATATCAACCAAGTCATATCAACCTGTCCATATCAACCAAGTCAACTGGTATATATATATATATATATATATATATATATATATATATATATATATATATATATATATATATATATATATATATATAAATATATATATATAGATATATATATATATATATATATATATATATATATATATATATATATATATATATATATATATATATATATATATATATATATATATCATAGTCGATAAAAGACAAGCACAGTGGCATGGTATATTCGTTGTGCCTTTCTATGGGCTGCTGTATAACCTGGACGTAATCCATTGTACTGAATCCACTTCTGAATCCTGCTTGTTCTCTTGGTTGTGCGTCATTCAGTTTTTTTAATATTCTTTATGAAATTATCTTCGTGAAAGCTTTTGTACATTACGGATAGGAGGCTTATTGGACGGTAGTTCCTTAAATCTTCCTGTGGTCCGTTTTTATGTAAAAGGGAGCACAGGAGATTTTTGTCTGTTTGAGACATTTTTCTTCTGGTGCTACTGAAGCAGCCATTTGAATCACATTGTTGGCGATTTCTTCATATTGAACTGATAGTTCCACTTTCTCCAGATTTTGTAACACAGCAATCCGGTTTGACAAAGCAATCTCAAAATTATTCCCTCTTCCCAGCAGTTTCCCAGAATCCACTTTGCCCTTCTTTAATCTTACCATTCTTTCGCATTCTCTTCGACAATTAATCCTAACTTTTGCTCGTACCATTGGATGGTCACTTCCAACATTAAAATTGTGAAGGACAATACAATTGGTAAATATTGTTTTATCGTTGGTCATGATGTAGTTAATTTCACTTGTGAGCCCAGATGGACTTTTCCATGTCGATTTTTTGTGTATATTTTTCTTATAGAACGAATTCATAATATATAGATCTTGTCCTTCAGCAAAAATTAACCAATCTGTCATCTCCAATATATATATATATATATATATATATATATATATATATATATATATATATATATATATATATATATATATCATCATCATCATCATCATCATCATCAGCCCGTATCGATCCACTGCAGGATGAAGGCCTCTTCAGCATGCTTCCAACCTTCACGGTCCTGGGCTTTCCTCTGCCACTCGGGTCCAATATACTTAACGATGTCATCAGTCCATCGTGCTTTCGGTCTTCTTCGCGGACGTTTGCGATCAAGCGGTATCCACTCCAGGATTGCCTTGGTCCATCTGTCGTCCCATCGCCTCGCTATATGGCCTGCCCATCTCCATTTCAACTGTTTTACTCTTCCAATGATGTCACAGACTTTTGTTTGTTCCCTGATCCATGCGCAGGACTTTCTGTCTCGTCTTGTAATGCCAAGCATACATCTTTCCATTCCTCTCTGTGCCACCCGAAGTTTTTGGATTGATTGCGATGTGAGTGTCCAGGTTTCACTTCCGTATGTCATAACGGGTAGAACGCACTGATCGAATACTTTTCTTTTCAGGCAAAGTGGGAGTCTGCTCTTAAACACTATGTTGAGCCTACCAAATGCCTGCCAGCCACATTTAACACGCCGTTCCACCTCCCGGGCGGTATTCCCCTCCATGGAAATCCTCTGCCCAAGATATACAAAGCTGTCCACAATCTCTAAATCCCTTTCTAAAACTGAAATTCTTCTGTCCTGAGCGAAGTTATTGAACATAACCTGACTCTTTTTCAGGTTTATTTTCAAGCCAAATGGTTCGCCTGCCCTTTGCAGTTCTTGTATGCGTCTTTGCAGCTCCTCTGGGTCTTGTGAAATGAGAATAATATCATCTGCAAATCTAAGATGGTTTAAGTTTACACCATTGATCTTTACCCCATCCTGTTCCCAATCCAGTTTACGGAATACTTCTTCAAGGCCAGCCGAGAAAAGAATAGGCGATATTGCGTCACCCTGCCGTACACCTCGTTCTATATTAATTCCCACTTCAAGATCATCAAGGTGAATTGTGGCTGTAGCTCCATCATATACCGATTCTAATAGGTTTACATAGGCTCTCTCTACACCTTGGCTAAGCAGTGCATCCATTATCGCATGCTTTGAGATGGAATCAAATGCTTTTTCGTAGTCGATAAAAGCCAAGCACAGTGGCATGGTGTATTCGTTGTGCCTTTCTATGACCTGCTGTACAACCTGGATGTGATCCATTGTACTGAATCCACTTCTGAATCCTGCTTGTTCTCTTGGTTGTGCGTCATTCAGTTTTTTTAATATTCTTTTAGAAATTATCTTAGTGAAAACTTTGTACATCACTGATAGGAGGCTTATTGGACGGTAGTTCTTTAAATCTTCCTGTGCTCCTTTTTTATGTAAAAGGATCACTTCTGCATTTTTCCATAAGTCAGGTACTTTTTGTTCTTTGAGGCATTTTGAGTATAATTTTGCCAGTGTTTTATGTAACGTCCGACCACCAGCTTTTAGCATTTCGACAGTTACACTATCCTTTCCTGGAGCCTTGCCGTTCTTCATCAATTCTATAGCATTTGTTACTTCCTCCACTAGGATATCTGGTATTATATATTGTTCTTCCGTGGGTATTGCTGTCCCTGACTGGCTCTGATCTTCATATAACTGGGAATAAAACCTTCTGACAATCTCTAACATTTGGGTACGCGTCCTGCACACTGTGCCATCCTCACGCTTTAAAGCATATATTTGCGTTCTTTTGTTTCTCAGCTTCCGTTTAGCTTTGTTAATTCCTTTGTTTTCTTCCAGGGTTTTTTGCACTAGCTGCATATTGAATCGGTGCGTGTCCTCTCTGATACGTTTTCTTATAGCTTTGCAGAGCTCAGTGTGCTCGACCCTGCCAAAAGGACTACCTGCATTTCTCATTGCTCGCCGTTTTTTCATTAAATCAATGGTCTCACTGGAGATTTTTGTTTGTTTGAGACATTTTTCCTCTGGTGCTATTGAAGCAGCCGTTTGAAGTACATTGTTGGCGATTTCTTCATATTGAACTGATATTTCCACGTCCTCTGGATCTTGTAACGCAGCAAACCGGTTTGACAAAGCAATCTCAAAATCGCTTCCTCTCTCCAGCAGTTTTCCAGAATCCACCTTGCCCTTCTTTGATCTTACCATTTTTTCGCGCTCTTTTCGACAGTCAATCCGAACCCTTGCTCGTACAATTCGGTGGTCACTTCCAACATTAAAATGGTTAAGGACAGTACAATTGGTAAATATTGTTTTATCGTTGGTCATGATGTAGTCAATTTCGCTTGTGAGCCCAGATGGACTTTTCCATGTCAATTTTCTGCTGATATTTTTCTTATAGAATGAATTCATAATATATAGTTCTTGTCCTTCAGCAAAATCAACTAATCTGTCACCTCTATTGTCTCGCTCACCAGTTCCATATGGGCCAGTTGCATTTTCGTCTGTTCTTGTTGTTCCAATTCTGGCATTAAAATCACCCATCAGGATTTTGTACCTACATTTCTCCTTGTATAAAAGCTGGGCCACATCATCCTAAAATTCCTCAATTTCCTCATCTTTATGGCTTATAGTTGGTGCATAAGCTTGGACGATTTGAAGCCTAAACTTTTCATTCAGCTGAATGACGCATTGGGCCAATCGGTCGGATGTACTTTCAAACTTTACCACACTGTCCTTCAGCTTTCGATTGATGAGGAATCCTATTCCGCCACATCGGCCATTTTCCGTACCTCGAGTGTAGAGTACGTGTCCAGTTGGTTCCAGTTTGATTAACTCTTCACCCTTCCTTCGTGTTTCACAGAGCCCAATAATATCCCAATGTATGTTGTCAAGTTCGATTAACAGTTCTTGCAATCGGGCCTCTGTTTTCATAGTCCGTATATTTAACGTTGCAATGTCAAAAGTCCAATGGCAGCCTGATCTAACCCGGTGATTCTTAGCACCCTCTGCCTTGGGGCAGGTCTTCCCGCTGCCGTAGGTAGTTGCCCCTTGGCCTCCGGGGAATGAGGGCCGTGTTTGAGGTTGTATTGTCATATTTCAACATACTGAAATACCATGTTGAAGGTATGGACCGTAATCTGCCACGCTGGTCCAATGCGGGTTGGCAGATTTTGGATCATGTTAGTCTGAGGCCTCCGCTTTGACCTGTCCGCCAGGGGTGACCCTCCCAGGAGCATAGACTCCAGACGGCATAGCTCAAAGCTTCATTGCCCTAGTCAAACCCCTTTACCACGTCAAGGTCTGATCCACAAAGGGGATATATATATATATATATATATATATATATATATATATATATATATATATATATATATATATATATATATATATATATATATATATATATGTATATATATATAAACCATATATATGTATATATATATATAAACCAGGCAAAAACTAAATCCACTTAGCGTCTTTATGCAAGTGTATCAAGCGGTTGAGTGGTCAGCGTTGTTGACGGCTTGTGTGCGGCTTTAATTTCTGGAACTAATCCCGCCAGTCTTAACCTCTGAACCGTCATGGTTCAAACTTTTAATTCCAAGTATAAGATGAAGCGTTCTAGAAATTACAAAATTACCCCAAGAGGTAAACAATCCTCTGCCAGCGTTGCTGGTACAATCAGACTTTCGGATTCTGGGGCGTCTGGGCTTAAACACAACATTTTTCAGGGGGAGTCGGAGATCTCTGGCAACGGTCTTAAACAGTTCAGTGTGTTCGCAGTTTAATCTAAAAATAATGTCAACCCGTTTTAAAAAGCAAATAACAAAACAAAAGATCTGGAGATAGAAAAACACGTATATGGGTGAATTTCAAATTGACCATGTTGCTATTTCGTACCCCAATTATAAAGAGATTTTGAATGTTCAAGTTAGGAAAGGAGCTAACATAGACACGGATCAGTACGTGACTAGAATCAAACTTAGCTTAAACCCTCGAAATTTTATACAAAAGAGACATCTAATCCTATAGTTCGACTTTACGAAAATAAAACCAACCCTAGCAAAACAGCTTGATAAACACTCAGCACAGAACTGGCAAGAACTAAAACAAAAAATTATTAAAACAACCCTAAAGTTGGTCCCTTTACAAAAACGTAGAAAACATCCGTGGTGGGATGCACGTCAGTTGGACTCTTCAATCGAAGCGGACAACACTTGAAAATGCCAAATGCGATTTTGGCGAAACGTCATGACTCTTCACAGGATCAACGGAGTGACACCCGGAATGATTTAGAAATATATATATATATATATATATATATATATATATATATATATATATATATATATATATATATATATATATATATATATATATATATATAGGTTGTAGAACCACTTATATAAAATTGCAAAATTAATAAGTTATTACCAGTTACAAAATTTGAAAACAGACTTGACTTTTTGATATTTCCGACAACTGCGTTGTAAACATATAAAGTATTTGGTTACTGCTGATACTGGGTATGACTATTTTTTTGTATTATTGTACGATATCTCTTTTGAGTGTATATATATATACATATATATATATATATATATATATATATATATATATATATATATATATATATATATATATATATATATATATATATAATCCGAATAATTTAAACATATCAATAGTAAATATAGGTTTGGAAATACTTTATTGATAACTTAACCTACGTTTTACAGCTGATTTTATTGTAATAGAGCAGCAGTAAACCATCACTACTGCCTTTTTTTACAACTTAAGAGATCAAAATTGAATACCAAAATTATTTATGCCTCTTCTCATATTATAATTTTACTCAGCACGAAATCACTTTTAAAAAGTAAATCGTTTTTATATATGGAGATGCTTATAAAGCCATACTTTGTTAGATTTAATGTTCTCAATAGAAAGTCGGTTAATACAAACATCTGTCTGTATTGCACCTTTTGCTTCTTTGCCCCAACTTCTGATCGAAATAATACCGTTTTCTTATCATTTCCTTTGGTTAAACGTTCGCGTGGCACGCGTCTGACAGCCTTCCTATCCTACTTCCGGGACTGCCGGCATCCTTGACAATCCCATTTCCGACCGATCGTTTTATTCTGTCTAGTATTTATCCTATTCGGGCGTTGGATATCTGTGATGAACTGACACACTTAATCAAAAATTGATTTAGTACGTTTTTTATATAACCAGAAAAGGTCAATAAATAATGTAAAATGTAATGTTATTGATAAAAATGATAAAAATAAAAAAAACTTTGTGACATCTGGAAAGTAAAAAAAAAAATGAATGGTAATTGTGGTTTTTATATTTGTTTATTATTTCAGCGTTACCTAATGGATAGTAGAAATGTATATTAACCTTAAATATTCTACAAGCTGTCAGACAATTAAAACTACATTGCAATCATTCTTCTAACAATAATATCATTATTCAATTTATGTAATATTTGAGAAGTAATTTGTATTTTAACTGCTGATCTGGTTTTGTATCGTCATATGTGCAACATTTATAACGGTTACGTAAGAACAATTACCATTATTAAATGTAGTAATGGGTTTTCCGGAAAATTTCCTAAGGATTTTTTATGAGAAAGAGAAACTCAAATAGTAATATTTATGTAATATTTATTTAGTATATTATGTCATTATCATTATTATTTACAACCTTTTGTCAACATAGTGGTAAGTGTATAATGCCTTTTTGTCAAAAATTAGCATCTTTATTAGCCAAAAATTTGAACAGGTCGTTTTTCACGTCTCGTTTCATTTCAAAAAATTTCCTATTTAAATAATTTTAAAAGAAGCGGAATAGATGATAGTTTAAGTGTACGATGTCTGATAAGTAAGGTGGATGAGGCAAAACATCCCAGTTGAAGCACAACAATTTTTGCTGGAGCCTAATTGAAACGTCTGGTCGTGTGTTGTTATGATGAAACACGACGCCTTTCCTGTTTGCTAACTGGGTTTTTGAATAAAAAATAACTATCGATTCCTATACTTTGTTTTAAAACTGTATCATAAATAATATTGATAATCGATGCGAAAAACTTTTAAAAAATTGTTTGCCATTAATTATAAATTAATTTAAATTTATAAAATTGAAAATAAAATCACGTGTTTATGAATGCGCCTCGATTGGCTGCCATGTTTGCGCCGTCATTATGTTAAAGTGTTTTCACGTAACTACTGTCAACGGCTTTTACTTGTGTATATACTGTTAAAATTATTGAAGTTTAGTGCAAAAAAAATTGTTGGTCACTAATTTAATTCAGTAATATGTGACAAAGGGTTTATAAAAGCCATTTCTGGTAATATTCCTGGTGTGGATATTTTTATGGTCACAGATTTTCTCAAAAATGACATTTGGTTCAATTCAGCTGAAGTTCGAGGTGCTAAAGAACCAATTTGAGTTTTTAAAAAATAATAATGTAAATGGAAATAAGAAACAAAATATTTCTATTAAATATGATTAAATTATGTGTGGAGTATGTAAAAATTTGATGTTGTTTTAGGATTGATACGTCGTGCTGCTTGGAACCATTGATTTCGACGTTTAACATCTTATGGCACATTTAAAAAAAAAATTTTCGATAGTTGCATTTGTAGTATTTATACAAAATGGTACAAAGCAGGCACTATAACTAATTAGATTTAACATTTTCAATAAATTTATCAATACACTGATTATAATAACAAAAATAAGTTGGTTAAAAACTAAAACACTAGTATCAGCTGTCTGTAATGTTGAGGGGAAATAGAGATTGTGACGTCACACGAGCTCGGATTTTTTGGGAATTATCGGTGCGTTCCCGGTACTAGGTTTATAAAATTTATTTTCAATTTGATATAACTTTTTAATTATAAGAAAAAAAAAGTTTTGTTATAAAACTTATATATGATCTTTCCATTTATGACAATTTTTTTTTCTAAACCCCAATTCTGGCTAGTTTTCTTCAATTGCTGCCTTTAACCCATTTACTTGTAAACAAAGATTGGTGTTGGTGTTGATGGTTTCGTTGCATGGAAGATGCGCAATAATTGTCTCAGGATGAAGGCTATCTTTCGCCATACTTAAAACTGCTGACCCTGGTAACCCGCATGATTTTTTTATTGTACGTTGTTGTGCAAAATTCAATTTTCACGATCAGTTTCCATCCCCTTATGCAATCTGAATTTTTCAGAGCCTCAGAATTTTAATTTCAGATAAAGATTGCACGAAGAGATTTAGCCCAGCAGCTTTTGCTGACTTTGTGAGGGACCTTCATTCTTTCTATCTATTCTTTTTCAATTGATCAAAAACGTTTGATTTGTCAATATTTAACTTATCTGCTATCTTGTGAACCATGGTGCATGGATTTTCGGTTATTATGGTCTTTATTTCCTTGACATTAGTTCTTGAAAGATGGCCAATGCGATGCCGGTCCTCCAGTTGAATATATCCATCCATGAACCGACGAAACCACTGTTGCAGCGTGGTCTCTCCAATAGAATTCTCTCCGTAAACGGGACAAATCTTGTATTTTGTTTGGAAAGCGTTTTAGCCCTTTTTGAAATAAAAAACATAATGTAGCGTAAATGCAGGTTTTCAAGTCACATTTTTAATTTGAATCAGCTTGACTAACTGAAAGCTAATTAAAGTTAAACCAAACGTAAACATAGGTATACCAGCTGAATTAATAATATGTTTATAAAGATTACTAATCCAGCACAGATTTTTGTTTACAAGCGTTAAAAACCAACTAATGGAAAATCCTACGAACTTTCCAGATAACCCGATAGACACTAGAAGAGGTTTTTTTTTTGTGTCAAAAAAGAAACATTTTGTCTGACATATTAAAAAGTAAGTATATTAATACATATTCAAAATACGGTATATTTACTTTGAACGTGTTTTCTCGGTTCTGCTTTGACACATTCAGCATATGTTCCTTTCATATGTTTTTTTAGCTGAAATTACACACTTTCGGTGGTGTTATCACTCCAGCCATATATATATATATATATATATATATATATATATATATATATATATATATATATATATATATATATATATATATACATATATATATATATATACATATATATATATATATATATATATATATATATATATATATATATATATATATATATATATATATATATATATATATTTTTTTTTTAATGCCAGAATTGGAACAATAAGAAGTGATGAAAGTGCAACTGGTCCATATGGAACTGGTAAGCGAGACAATAGAGGTGACAGATTGGTTGAATTTGCTGAAGGAGGGAATTTGCTGTATGAAAAATATCAAAGGAAAATAGACATTGAAAAATCCATCTGGATGCACAAGTGAAATCGATTACATCATGACCAACGATAAAACAATTTTTTGTAATTGTACTGTCCTTAAAAATTTTAATGTTGGAAGTGACTACCGAATGGTACGAGCAAAAGTTAGGATTAACTTTCGAAGAGAGCGCGAAAGAATGGTAAGGTCAAAGAAGGGTAAAGTGAATTCTGGAAAATTGCTGGAGAGAGGCAACGATTTTGAGATTGTTTTGTCAAATCGCTTTGCGATGTTACAAGATCCGGAGGAGATGGAGATATCCGTTCAATATGAAGAAATCACCAGCAATATGCTTCAAACAGCTGCTTCAATAGCACCAGAAGAAAAATGTCTTAAACAGGCAAAAATTTCCAGTGAGACCATTGATTTAATGAAGAAACGACGGAAATGAGAAATGAGTACTTTTAGCAGGGTCGAGTACGATGAGCACTGCAAAACTATAAGAAAACGTGCCAGAGCGGACACGCGTCGATTCAACATGCAGTTAGTGCAAAAAACCCTGGAAGAAAACAGAGGAATTAACAAAGCTAAGCAGAAGCTGAGAAATAAAAGAACGCAAATTTATGCCTTAATGGGTGAGGATGGCACAGCGTGCAGGTCCCGTAAGCAAATGTTAGTGGTTGACAGAAAATTTTACTCCGAGTTATATGGAGATCAGAACCAATTAAAGACAACAATACCTACGGAAGAACAAATGTCAGATATCCTAGTGGAGGATGTAACAAATGCTATAGAATCGATGAAAAACAGCAAGGCTCCAGAAAAGGACTGCTAAACGAAATGCTAAACGAAATGCTAAACGAAATGCTAAAAGCTGGTGGTCGGACGTTACATAAAATACTGGTAAAATTATACTCAAAATGCCTCAAAGAACAAAAAGTATGGAAAAATGCAAAAGTGATCCTTTTACATAAAAAGGAGCACAGGAAGGTTCAAAGAACTACCGACCAATAAGTCTCCCATCAGTAATGTACAAAGTATTCAATAAGATAATATCTAAAAGAATATTAAGAAAACTGAATGACGCATAACCAAGCGAACAAGCAGGATTTAGAAGTGGATTCACTACAATGGAGCACATCCAGGTTGTACAGCAGGCCATAGAAAGCCACAACGAATACACCATGCCACTGTGCTTTGCTTTTATCGACTACGAAAAAACATTTGATTCCATCTTAAAGCATGCCATAATGGATGCATTGCTTAGCCAGGGGGTAGACAAAACATATGTAAACATACTAGGATCGATATATGATGAAGCTAGAGCGACAATTCACCTTGATGATCTTAAAGTGGGAATTAATGTAGAACGAGGTGTACGGCAGGGTGACGCAATATCGCCTATTCTTTTCTCGGCTTGTCTTGAACAAGTATTCCGTAAATTGGATTGGGAACAGGATGGTGTAAAGATCAATGGTTCAAACAAATCATCTTACATTTGCAGATGATATTGTTCTCCTTTCACAAGACCCAGAGGAGCTGTAAAGGCGCATAGAAGAACTGCAAAGGGCTGGCGAACCATTTGGCTTAAAAATAAACCTAAAAAAGAGTCAGGCTATGTGCAATAAATTCGTTCAGGGTAGGAAAATTTAAGTTTTTGGAGATTGTGGATCACTTTATATATCTTAGGCAGATGATTTCAATGGAGGGGGATACCGCCCAGGAGGTGGAACGGCGTGTTAAATGTGGCTGGCAGGTATTTGCACGTATTGCATATATGTATATATATATATAATATAGATATATATATATATATATATATATATATATATATATATATATATATATATATATATATGTATAATATATATAAGAATATATATATATATATATATATATATATATATATATATATATATATATATATATATATATATATATATATGTATAATATATATAAGAATATATATATATATATATATATATATATATATATATATATATATATATATATATATATATATATATATATATATATATATATATATATATTAAAAGGTATAGGCTTTTTAGTTTCGATATTAATATTTCACCACATAGATACAAGATAGAGATATAACTAGAAGTTAAAAATAACAGACAGTATTCATATATTAAAGGAACCTTTTATAAGTATTTTAATAACATAAATCATTTAGGAAGATTTGAAATTAGTAACAGTACCAAATTACTCTCGGTTGTTAATTAAAACGAACATTTTAAAGAAACGGTTGATGAAAATTAATTTTGCCGTCGTTCTTTTATCCGAACACCATCCTTTCTATAGGAAATACTACAAGATCCAAAACGACCTCCGGATATAATCAAAACTGTTTTACACCGCAAAATTTCAATAGAATTCAATTATCTTCACGGGGAAAACGGTCGACTGTCAACTGAAAGGGCGAAACCATAATAAATTAAACTTAGTGACAGAGTTGGCGAGGAGAAGCCTTTACTTTGACTCGATTTTCACTTGTTTTAGCAGCTTCAGAGGGCCGTAGGTTGTTACGGAAACCGCGAAACAATCGAATGACGCCACTGAGGCTGAAATTAGATTGGCTTATTGCGTTTATGGGTAGATTTTAACAGAAGGGGGTTAATAATATATGAATTGAATCATAAGTTTTTAAATTTAGAATGAAGTAATTAGAATTTATATGTTTTATAAATTATGTTCATATTTATTGTTTTAATCGATTAGGTTTTTATTCACCTTAATTTGAGATAATAGTCAGTGGAGAATTGATGACAGAATATTTGTTGTATATCAACTATTTCAAGTTTGTACAAGATTCTGTTATCAGCAGTTTTTCATTGTAAATACCCAGCGACTAAATGATACCATAATAAAAAATGTGTAATAAGAATATATTTAATTTAATTAAATTTTGAATTAAAATTAAATTGAATTGACTTTTGTTTTAAAAATTTGCGCGTTGTACGCATCATTACAGTTATTTGGTTTTAAATTGGTATGACTGGCTTTGACATATGACAGAAGTTTCATATAATTTCTTTTGTTACATTTGAAATTATAGCGTCTTTTATAATTGTTCAGCGATTTTTTAAAATGGATAAATTTACCTATGAAATAATTTGGATTAAATTTTGTATAAAAAACGAAAATTCTTATGCTGATGCATTAAAAATATTAAGAAAATACTACGGTGATGAAGTTATGACAAACAAAGATAAGAAAGATACAAGGACTTTGGTGTTGGTAGAGAAAGAGTTAAATATGAACCTCGTTCAAGAAGAGCTTCCTCGTCAACCAATGAACGTCAGCCATTATCAAAATCAAGAATCTTGTACTAAGCAATTGCCGATTAAGTATTAGAGAAAAAACGTTTAGATTTCTGGCAAAACAAATAATGGTTTTTGCATCACGATAACAACATCGTACACTGTAATAATTATTCGTAAATTTTTTGCAAAAATTCAAGAAAATATCATTCCTCAAGTACCATATTCAGCAGATTTGGGACTGGATGACTTTTTCTAGCTATTCAAGAGAGTTCGCTGGTCGCTTTGAAAGAAATCGAGTAAAACAACTGTTTCAAAATAGCATAAACATTGGAATAAGCGTAGTGCAGTGAGAAAGAATTTCTTTGAAGGCAAAATAAATTTGGATGACTAAATAAATACTTTGTGGTTTATTTGAAAAATAATCTTAGTTTTTGATAGTATACAGTAGTAATAACAGTATTGGTAGTATATATATTTACTATGTATGTGTTCTGCTTTCTACGCATATAACCTCCAATACTATAATACCTACTAGAGTGATAGTTGTATGCCATTCTAATACAAAAACTTCCAACAAATTTTCCGTTTCATATGATAAACGTCTGACTCTTTTCCATCAGCACCACCTACATCAAATTCGTCGATTATTCCTCGCCCTAACATAGCAGCCCATAAGCGTGACTTTAGGAGAATGTACGGGTTTTTGATACTTGTGTTTCGGGTTCGTTGAACTCCAGTAACGTCAATTCTGCTTATTTACATAACCGTTGAGATAAAAATGAGCCTCACCCGAAAACAATACGTTGTTGAATGCGCGGTTACCTGATTAACGAATTGAATCATCTGACCGGCATCTTGGGGCTTTAACTCTTGCATCAGTTGAATTTTGTATAGGTGCGGATTGTCACGAATGGACTGATTTACCATTTCCACATTTTCGTCACTTCGTGATAACCTTGGTCGCCTGGACTTGCGCTTATCCATAGTTGAACAGGTTTCTTTAAAACTTTTTAACCCATTTCCTGATGACGGGAATATTTGGTGTACATTTAATGTTACGTAAATCACGATGACTGCAGAACTTTTTCTGCACTAAAGTTGCTGAATCATTGTTTTTGTAAAATTCTAGCACACAACGCCCGGTCTGCACCTGAGAAACGCTCCATACCGACTAAAACCCTAAACGTATAGCTATCGATTGACATGCGCCCCGCGTCCCCCACAGTTGTTGCGTTTGCGCAGTGAGCCAATGATTAAGAAACTTTCTTATGAAACACTTTGTAATAATTGTGGTGAATCTACTCATTATTAATTCTTCATATCAATTAATTTCGTTATCATTTTTCTATCATTATATAATACCATCACGGTGTATACCAAAATAACAAAATTAATCCTAAAAATTATATTTTTCATAGTGTTGCATTTTTTTGATTTTCAATCTATTTGATTGTCCGGAAAGCTCGAGGGATTTTTTTAACAGAAAGAAATGCAAACCGTTTATGGAAATATTGATTTGGTCTATTATGTAATTACCATTATTATTTAAAACTTTCTGTCAATATAGTGGTAGGTCCATAATGCCTTAAAAAATGTCACCTCTGCTTTGGTTTGTTGTTGTTTTTCACCTCTTCGTTCATTTTTAAAGATTTCTCATTTAAATAATTTTGGAGGGCGCGGAATAGATGATATTCAGAGTATATAATGTACGTTGAGTAAGGTGGATGAGGCAAAATATCCCAATTGAAGCTCAAGTATTTTTACCGGGTCTTTATCATTAAAATTAATGGTCGAGCATTGTCATGATGAAACACGGCGCCTTTCGTGTTTGCTAATCCTGGTTGATTTTCTTCAGCCACTCTAATTGTGAACAGCGGAGGTCGATGTTGATGGTTTAGTGGCGTGAAGAAGCTCGCCAGTTACCATCGGCTTCAGAAATGGAGCTTCAGAATTTTCTTTTCACCAAAAGATCGCACGAAAAGATTCGGTCCAGCAAATTTCGCTCATTAAGTTAGTGAGGTGAGATGACATAAAATTGTCGATGTGTCAATATTCATATAATCTGCTATTTGACGAACCGTAGTGCGTGGATTTTTGGCTGTAATAACCTTTATTTCCTCGACATCAGTGCTTGAAGGAGAACCAGAGCGATGCCGGTTTTCCAGGTCAAAATCATCGCCTTTGAATCGTCGTAATCACTTTTGCACCGTAGTTTTCCCAACAGAAGCTTCTCCTGAATTGGCAAATCTTGTTTATCGTTCGGAGATCGGTTTTGCAATTTTTCAATAAAACGCACAGCTCTGTATATCTTCTCCCGATATGTGGGTCTATCGTTTGCTGTCTTTTCCCATTCGGACACGCTTGACATGCACTTCTTTAGAGAATATTTTATTACGTCTTTATATCTCCTTTTTGGACATCCCATATTTCGTTTCTTGTTTTTTAATTCACCATAGAGAATCTGCTTCGGCATCCTAATGTCCTGCCTTATCTGACAATGACCATCTCAGTTAAGCTTTCATGATCTGGGATTCTATGCTCAAACTGCTGGCTTATTCAAATATCTCCACATTTGTCCGATAGTCTTGCCATTTTATTCTCAAGATTTTTCGGAGGCAGCCTTGACAAAATATCTGAATCTGAATGTAATCATTGTAAATACCACAGGAATTAATAATATGTAAATAAACACATATTTCTATTTACAAGCGTTAAAAGAGCAACTACTGGAACTTAGTTCCCTACGAACTTTCTAGTCAACCTAATATATAAGTTGTATAATGTTATGATGTTTTAAAGAAATATACTAGGATAAATTAAAATAACAAGATATTGCAAAAGAAATCGAATTTTGAAGGGTAACAAAACTACTTACTTCCTGTGGTATATCCTAAAACCTAAATTTATTCAGAGGAACATGAAAGTTAACCTCTATAAAATACTTGTTTGACCAGTAGACCAGTAGTGACTTATGGCTGCGAGACGTCGACCCTTACATAGAAAAGAGAAGATAAGCTTGCAGTATCTGAAAAACGAGTACTCGGAAAATTTTTTGGTGCTCTGAATGATAATGGAAATTGGAGAATCAGGTATAATTTGGAACCTGGATATTGGATGAATCTCATATTGTCTGATCAATCTGGATATTGTAGACAATATGAGCGTTCAGCGATTTAGATGGGTGAGACACGTGGCAAAAATACTAAAAAGCCGAATAACAAGAAGAATCATGGAGAGAAGAATAGTGGGTAACAGAAAACGAAGTATACCAAAGACATGCAGTCAGGACAATGTAAGAAAAGATGCTACAGAATCACTTCACATTAAAAACTGGCAAGAACTTATTGGAGATCCATCCGGATGGAAGCGAAGAGTGAAGAAATTTTTCAATAAAACTGCATACTGTTTGTTCATAATTTAGAATGATGCAGGAGTTCCGTTTCTTGCTTTTTCTTCAGTGCATTGTTTAAAGTTCCATCGCAGACTGCTAGAGCTCCTTTGAAGAATCTTTTACATTCTAGTTCATCTTCCATCTGTCATCTTGGATAATATATATTCGTGTTCTTCCTCTGCGGCTATTTTCTTTTTTAGTGTATTTCCTGACAATATTTGAAACCTGCATTTGACCAGCGAGAAATGCTTGCTTCATGTCCCAATTCATATTGTAGAATATTTCAAAAATCTGCTTTCTTCTATCTTGAGATATGTAGTGTAAACAACGAAGTTGTTTTGTTGAAACGTCCTCAATCTGTCATATAACAGGTCTTTTTTGGGATGATTTTTCCTGTTCTGGAAACATATTCTTCACTCATGTTTTTGTTTTCTTATAAATTTATTGTGTGTATGCAATTTCGCCCTTTCTGCACATTAGCCCGGTTTCTAGTCGTATTATCCTGACTTTGACTTTCATCTAATAAAAAAAAAATTGAAATAAAAAAATGCCTAATGAATTTCTCGCAGGTCATTCAGGGACATATATGCCTATCTAACAAAATGGGCTAATATGACCCTAATAAATAAGATATTTATATAGTATCTAACAAAAACTGACCCATACTATAAATTGAGAACTTATATTTTGTTTGTTCTGAATATTTTTTTTTTAATATTTTTGGTTAAAAATGTTATGCATATGTTTTCATTTTAAGAGACTGATAATATGCCTAACCATCATTTTCATTATAAACCATAAAACAACAAACGAAAATTACAAATAAAACATCATATACAGAAAATATTCTTCTTATCTGTAGTTTCGTCATCTGGCACATAGTTTTTGTCGTTATCGCTACCATCACATGATAAATCAGACAAACGAAAAACCTCGACGTTTACTGCCGCCAGATCTTGTTGTTTAGGCAGGACTGGCTCTAATTATGCCACGACAAGTTTTGATTCATAATAAATTTCATCACAATTATAAATTTTCTCTATAAAGCTTTAATAATTTAATATTTTTCTTTTTGTCCTATTTACAGAAATATACATTGAAATAACATATTTATAAAAAATACTGAATATTAGTATTAGTAGTAAATTACTTCTATTAACAGGAACATGTAAAAGTCAGGACCATCATGTAAAATATATTTCAAAGTAAACAATTTAATCAACATTGATTACCTTTGTTAACAGAACTAAAGAACCTTGCTACTCTGACATGTTCGTATATTTTATAATGCAACAAATGAAAATGGCACATGTTTATTGGTTTCCTGTACAAGAAAACAAAGCGAAACGTGGAATTGAATTTTGAATTTGCCACACATTCATACGGGAGGGGTCAATCGGAAACGCTGCCATCGACAGTGATCAACCCAATTCCACAACCGCCCCCGCTTTGAATAAAGTCCGGACCGGCCACTCAATCGCTAACTTTATGGAGTCGAACTTCCTGCTTTGTGATGCGGACGCTGCCGTTGACGGGATGACAGTTTTCGGACCGCAAAATGCGCGCTTCGAAGTTTCGAACAAACTGACCAACGTCGCACGTACTGTGCCTCTGCACATCAGTTTTTGCTTTTAGGGCGACAATGAACTTCGAAACCGTTTCCAAATGGATTGTTTCATGGTGGAAAATCATTTTCGTGTCATGTTTGGCAGAATGCCGGAAACGGACTTGTATACGGTGAAGGTAAATGCGTTTGTAACTGATTAAATTAATCTCTATTTAGTTTTAGGTTTAGTTTTAGTTTAGATGCTATGAATAACATCATTTATTGCGTGGGGATAACTGAAGTGGACTTAGCTTTTTGAAAGATACCAAGACCATATTATTAATGAAAACTATCAGAATACGCCAGAAGAATACTTTATACTATGTTTTGTTTACTATATAAACTACAATCTGAATATTGTCTTTGAAACGTATTTTATTTCAATTATCCTTTAACAGAATTGTGTTTTTGTTTCACTTTCTCGAATGGGTTCAAAAAGTTAATTAGTTACACGGTCGCTGTTGATCGTCTTAAACAATGGTTTGCTTTGAATTTATCAAACAGGTAGAACTTACATATTGCTGAACCTGAAGAAAATGTACTCGGAAATTTTAATTTATTTTGGCATCATGATAAAATATTTCAAATGCAATGTTTACATTTATTAGAATTTTTAAGCCATTATTGATGGTTTACATCAACAATGGTAATACAACAAGTATTACGAAATAATGCATGCAATGTTCTATATTTATATATTCTGGAAATGTAAACAATGAACAATAAAAATTTTCAATATTAAGGTTTATTCTTAAAATGTGTATACCAGGGCGTAACAAAAGTATTTTAGTTTCTGATGTACTTAAATATTCACTGTTTAACCTGGACACTGTTTAATATTTATACCTGGAGGTTATTTTTCGAAATCTTGGCTGTTGCTTTCAATAACCTCAATTAATCTTGCAACTATATTCCTCTTCAGAACTACGATGAGCCTTTAGTCGTGAAAAACTCGGTCCTGAAGTTGTTTCTTCGCAAAAGTGAGCCATGGATCAGAACAAGTGGTAAATTCGATGCAGTGAGGTCAGAGCTGTACGCTGTGTGAGGAAGAAGTTCAAAATCCAATTTGTTAATTTTTGAGGTAGTCAGATGCAAAGCGTGTGGTCTTGCCTTGTCTTGCTGCAGGAGGACTTTTTTACGGTTGACCAATATATTGGATATTTTTCGGATAGAACGTGTGTAATGTCTCAAGTTGAGCTGAGTAGAATTCTGAATTATCGCCCTACCATCTACCTGAATTATTACGACTTGATCTTCCCCTATCTTGAAGACATATGTCTCCCTCCCGGAACTTTTTGAATCAGGACTGAGCGGTGCGAATTGACACGGGACCTTCCCCCTACTTTCGCAAATGTCATGAGCGGCGTCAGTCATGGCGTTTGGAAAAACCTCTATCGACCAGAAAAGTCAAGGCCATTATTGTTTTTTTCAAGGCAGGATATTATTTTTGTCGATTCTTTGGGAGGGAGTTTTCAGGAGAATATTATATATATATATATATATATATATATATATATATATATATATATATATATATATATATATATATATATATATATATATATATATATAATATTCTATTCTAAACAATGAACGCTGGTCATCAAAATTTTTGCTCAATAATAATAAGTTTCGCAGCTGGCTTAGCTCGACTTTATCGAGTCATGCATGTTGAAAATGTATCGAGTATATTCTTGAACTTTTATATCTTTCTCCAACAAATAGTTTGAATAGTATATTAAGTGTATATTTAACCAATTTATGGTTTTACATTTTGTCTTAATTTATATTGATTTATTTCTGTATTTAAGTCATAATAATGTCTTCATTATAATGCCTCGCATTTGCAAAAGGAATCCTAACAATATTTTGCTACGAAATAAAAGAGTGAAAAATTAACTCCACGAATTTGTCGGGCATAGGAACTTTGCTTTGGTGTCGCAGTTAAAAATCAAGATAAACTGGGGGTTACGCACATGATAGGCTCGAGCTGTAGGTTTGGCTGCTCGGTCGTCGGTCACGTTTACCTTTCGCAATACCAATGTTATGGAAAAAACAGAAGGACCATGTTAAAGATTATTATTTTAGCATGAATACAATTTCAGTGCTCAATACCCGTAAAGAAAAATATCATTACATTGGTACAAAATCAGCTCAAAGATCTCAACCACACGATCGATGAACATCATTTAATCCCTACACGTTTTGACGATTCTGACTATGATACTAAAAACGATCACTCCAAAATCAGGACGTCGTTATTCCCCACTCATGTGAACCTCATTTAGTCACTCAACCTGAATTAAATGACTTGGTTAGTGACCTAGATATATAAAAAACACCAACAGAACTTCTGGCTCGCGTCTTAAGTAATGAAATCTAGCAAAAGGCACAAAACTTACCGTTTTTCGAAACCGCCAAACGATCTTGTACACTTTTTTTAATGCTGGTAGCGATGTACTTTATTATAACAACATCGATACCCTATTTGAAGGTTTCGGTATTAATCACGACCCACACGCTTGGAGATTATTCATAGATTCGTCTAAAATTAGTCTAAAAGCAGTATTGTTATATAATGGTAATAAATATCCTTCCATTCCCGTGGGTCATACCGTTTCCATGAAAGAAACTTATGATAATCTGAAGTTTTTACTTAAAAAGATAAAATATTCTTGGAATATCTGCGCAGATTTTGCTGTAATTTTGGGTGTGCAACAGGGTTACACTAAATACTGTTAGTTTTTGTGTCTTTGGAATAGTCGTGATAGAGAAAATTATTACATCAGAAAAGTCCGGCCACCTAGAAAAAGTTTCACTCCAGGATCAATAAACCTACTTCATGTTAGTGCAATAACATAAAATTATTGTGCCTCAATGAATTTAGCAATGAAAAACTTTGCTAAATCTCTTAACCGCTTTTCAATATCTTAAAGAAAAGTTCCCAAAACAAAATTTTGGTGCAAAATTAAAAGAAGATATTTTTTAGGGCCTCAGATACGAGTGTTGATTAAGGACAATACCTTTAAGTCTAAATTAAATAAAATATAGAATAACGCTTGGATATCAATTCATGGGGCGAGTTTTTACCAATTTTCTAGAAAATATGAGAGCTGAAAACTATAAAACACCAGTAAAATCTATCATTCAAGCCTTGTACGCTATTGGCTGTAAAATGCCCCTAAAAATACGCATTTTGGACTAACATTTAGATTGCTTACCTCAAAATGTGGCGATGAGCACAGTGAGGGCTTCCACCGGAATATATTAGGTATGGAATGACGCTATCAACGGGGTTGACGCTAATGACGGGAATGACGCTATCAACGAAGTCCTGCTATGCTAGCAGATTATTGTTGGACATTAAGGGCAGGTTCTACAATGCAAGAATACACCAGGCATAAGCTATCCTTCGAATAAAATTTGAAGCGCCCGTTCTAGAGAACGAACTTTTCATTTTATTCCAAGTATAGCTTATACCTGGTATATTCCTGCATTGTTGAACCGGCCCTAAAAAGAGAAACTGTGTGTATTAATTATAAAAGAAGAAGTATTTCAATTGTACATTTTTAAAATTATTAAAATTTATTTATCTAAATAAATCCTTAACTGGGTTATAAATCTTGTTATTGATATGAACAAAAAACCTGAGCTAATAAGAACATGATATGAACAAAAAACCTGAGCTAACAAGAACATAAAATTAGTACCACTGTGAATGTTTTTTAATCCTTTCTCAAAATTAGTGTACGTTATTTCATGGGCTTATAAAACTAACTTGGTCATACAAATTAAACATAGTTTAGTTTTAGAATTAGAGTGAATTATATCCTGATGGTGCCAGGAATAGGTCCAGGAAGGACCAATAGAATAATCGAGCGAATGTTGATTGATCACAATTGTATATTTAGATCCTTAGGCGCAAAAAGGCGAGTTTTAAGTGCTTTAATTAGGCTTTAGCAGTGACGTGAATATTAATCACAGGCACGGATATAAGCTGATAATATTTTATTATTATAATATAAATTAAAAAATTTCCCATGAAATAAAAAATAATTCTCTCTGATATGTTATTAACATAATTTTTTGGTAATGTAATTACTTATTGCCACGCTAGTTTTTTTTCTCTATTACTGTACGCGCACGTGCCAAACGGGATCATAATTTATAAAAAAAATAATAGAGGTCTCTTGTTAAATGTATGAGGCCTAGGTCTCATTAAGCTATAACCGCCAAACAACACTAGAAAAAATTAGTCAATAATCCTTCGAACAAGGGGATGGATCACGTCTGTTAGGGAGGAAGGGGGTGAGTCGTTTGAGAAGATAGTTTAATCGGGGGTGCGTAATATACTGGAAAACCATTGACTTTATATCCTACAGAAAACTATTTAGTTTCTTTTAATGTTTTGGTAGTATTTGTTAGTGTACATATAATATTTTCGTATATTTGTAATGGTTTGTTTTTCCGTATGTACTGGTTTTCAGTCATATTAAAGTATTAGCTATTAAAGTTCTTTCTCGCCTAACGTATACATCTCTCTGAAATTGCTATGTAGGAATATATGGTTGTGATTGGTATTAACTGATTGATATGTTTACACATAATGTATAAAATAAATAGTTTTTGTAAATAAAATACATGTAAAATTAATCTATGTACACTCAGTATCAAAACGTTAGATACACCAAAGAAATTTAAAAAAATTTTCATCATAATTATTCAAATACAATTTAAAATACTAGGATTTTAAATGATACACTTGTAGCTTTTTAATGTTTTAAACGTTTATTATAGATTGGACTTAATGATGAAATTAAGTTCTTAGACATGAATATAAAGAAAATGTCTAATAAATTACAATTTGATATTTACAGAAAACCACCTACAACGGACATGGTTATATACTTTAGTTCTAAACAATCTTGGAAAGAAGAAGAAGAAGAAGCAAAGGGGTCCCACCATAACCCTCTCCGCCGTCTGGCCCTGAAGGGGACAGACGGTGCCCCTCTTGGTCTATGCTTATTAATTAATGAATTATTAATTGACAGTATTACGGCTAAAGGTTTAACAAAGAGATCGGACCTTGAACGAGGTAATCTTAAAAGAAAATTTGCTTCTTCTTGTTCTGCTAGTTACTTTATTTATTAAAGACAAATAATAGTGCTGTCCGATTCTTCGATTGGTACCGCTAAACAATCTTGGAAAGCCCAACTATCTCCTTTTCATAGTCTAATAGCAGTGGCGGCCCCTGAAGGAAGGCGTTGAGGCGCCGCCCCTCCAGCATTTATCGCAGTAAACAATTTTTCAGAGCAAAACACCATATTATATTTCCATTCGGTTTCTTTCCTTGAACTCATTTTCCTGGTTCACCTTCTGTATAAAGTTTCCATAGCACGAAAAGTAAAAAGAAAGAAGGGGAAAGCAAAAAAAATTCACTAGCACTATTTTCTTTTATCCCCTGCCACTTTAAAAACCCTCGAGCGGCCACCGTACATAGGTTAGTTAGTTTTCCACTAAACAAAGATTATTTTAATAAAGAGCTTTATACCATTAAACGGATAACAAAAACAACGGCTACAAAGAAGGATTAATTGACAAATTGTTAAAAAATAAACAAATAAAGTTGAATTTTATAATATTAAAAAGCAAAAAGATAAATCGTTTAAATTTATTAATTACACTTCTAAACTTAGTAATACAGTGTGTAAAAGATTAAATAAATAGTGTTGTAAGACTATCTGAGTAAATAAACTTAGTGTAGGTAGAATGTTAGTTAATAATAAGGATAAAACGGATATTTTAGATAAATCTGGTATATATAAAATTAACTGTAAAGATTGTGAAGCTGTATATATCGGTCAATGTGGTAGAAATACAGGTTGTAGAATAAAAGAACACAAAAAAGATATTTTAAATAATATAAAATGCACCGGAATATCTACACATTGTATTGAAAACAATCATTTTATAGATATAAACAATGTTAAATTATTACACTCAGAAAAGAAGAATAAAAAATTAGACTTACTAGAAATATTGGAAAATCCCTTATAAATAGTCATATAATAACCGCGAATGACTTGCTAAATTTCCAAAACACCCCGGTAATAGATGAGTTCTTATTGTAATGCCCGGTTTTTTTAAGATACTAAAAAACTACGATTTTATCAAAAATCAACTTAGATTGTCTTGAGGCACGTGTTATTTTTGTTAAAAAAACTCGTATTTTTAAATAAGTTAAACTTCTCTCGTATTTTTTCATCAAAGGTAGGTTTTTTGGGGCGTCGGAAAAAATTTTTAACGACCACCCTAATATATATAACTTTTATATGTTAGAGAATAACGCTATGTTAGTGTTTCTTTCTCTTCGAGTTTTTTGAGGAATATAAAAAAATTATTAGAACACAGAAGTTTTCTTTTAATGATATGTCAAGATAACGCTCTCATTCATACGACAAACTTTACGAATTGGTTCGGAATGGAATTGGATGTCTTTCCAGATTTGAATATAATTGAAAATGTCTGGGGGATGCTTTCAAGACAAATTTATAGTGTATCAAGACAACTTACAAATACGGAAGACTTGAGAAGTGCTATTTAGGCTTCATGGCTAAAAATTCCACAACAAAAATTAAAAAACATTAACTGCGGTAGCTGATACTTAATGGAAATTCATTATAAGTAAACAAAGTAATATATAGCAATTGTTTTAACATACAGTGCCCTTTTCAAATACGAACAATATTAAACTAACAGTATAAAAGTAGTCCACTAGAAATAGATAGTAATAGATAACTACTTAAAGTACATTCAATTTTAAATGTATACATTCAATTTTAAATATAGTTGAAATTAGATATAAATCTTTGTTTGTTGAACAACGTTGTTGAACAATTGTTTAAACAGTTTACAAAGAATTTTTGATTATATAAATGAGATGGAAAGACCACAAAATAATACAATGTTGCTTGTTTATATTTTTTTCTTGTTAACTTTTCTCCTTCCCATAAATCTGTCTTTTTGAGAGATTTTGAGAAACGTCTTCAGTTTAAATTAAGATGAGTACAAATTCATTTTAATGCAGTTTACATATTAATATAATATTTTGAAAAGTCTAAAAAAGATATATAATCGCTTAAGTGTGTCTAACATTTTGGCACTGAGTGTGAAAATTGCTTATGGATGCACATGGCTAAAGATTTTTTGCTTTCTCCTTCCTGGAGGGGGGGGGGGTCGCCCCAACGCCCACCCTCATGAGCCACCACTGGGAGTTATCATTCTAGCGTGGAAAAAAAAAATTACTGGATGCCAAACACGAAGCATTACTGAATTGAAATTTACTTGCTCTTAAATATCTGCTTTTTATATATACGAGGGTCATTCGAAAAGTGCTCGGTCTGACAAATAAAATACAAGAATTATGCAATTTTAAAAATTTCTCAACAATGTCATTTTTCAATTCAGAACATTTAGACTAACGACGTTCTTACTTTTAATACAATCAATATAATTGGATTTGTTCAACTCTGCTAAATGCGCGGTTGTCTCAGCTTCGACCTGCATTGTTTCAAATGAATTTTCATCCAGCGAGCCATTTTATTTAGGTTTGGAAAGAGGAACTAGTCGCTGGGTGCCAATTTCTGGGAACAGTGGAAGAATTTCTAAGCGTAGGTCATGGTGACGGGTGTGCGTATGTATTATTAAACAGTTAAACAGATTGAACTGTTTTTGCTTTCTTTGGTCCATTTTGATCAACTCTCACCCACTGTTTGGAGCCTTTCTTCGTTTATGGTCGAGTGGTAAATCCATTATAACTCGAACTTCAATTTTATCTGTTTTTAAAAAACGTTAAAACTTGCTTTAGTCGATCGCCACAAACAAGTAGCTAAACGCACGTGTCTAAAACTTCGAAGCACTCCATCTAGCGAAGCATACTTGACAAATATCATAGACAGTTGGTCACTTGCTCCATGTCTGCATCAGACCGAGAACTTTTCAAACGGCAATCGTAGACTGCAACTTTTGCGTTATATTTTAATTTTTTTGACAATATAAAAAAAACGGATAAGAATTCATACAAGTCAGTTCATACAGTAGTAGTTCATCAAAGTTTGTATAACTGACGACGTTGTTTGTATACACGTGGCTGGTGGTTGGTGTATACCCGTGGCATTTTAGAACTTTTAACAGAATCTCAAGAACATCCCTTAGGTTAGTAGCATACGTATAACAATGTGATAAAAAAAAAAAATTATCCGATTACTTTACTAGATCGACTGTACATCACATTCAGAAATATAAATGTTAGGCTGTCCTTTGTTTCTCAAATTTGCTTTTTTCACTTGGGTATCCCCTAAATTAGTACTATTAATAATTAATTAATACTTTATACTCTTTACAGCCTAAAAACAATTTTGAAAAAAAAATCCGATCCCGTTTAACCCGGCCTAAATTACAATACGTTTCCCATTCATTTATCTTGGAATTTTTGCACTTTCGCACTTTTAATTTTTTGATATATATTTCTTTCTCCTTTATATTGATTACACATATCAATAAACAAACTTTTTTAGGGTAACGTTGATGAAAATAGGTGTATATGAAGTATTTTGGTGTCCTAAATCCGCAAATGATAAGCTAATTACTGTAACACGTACAGTTTTTTTGTTATATCGGGTCGGTGATAGAGAAAGAAAAAGAAGAGGACATATTTTTACACTCTAATATTTATTTAAGATAAACATGTAACACATGTTAAATCTATGCAAATACATTACCGAAGATTATGTGAATAAAAAATATATTACATGAGATGTCATACAGCGACAAAAACTTTCACTTTTTCCTCTTGTGTTCTGTAGCATTATCTTTTTTCAAAACCAGCAGAAGTAGCCCAATATAGATGGGTTCCAGCTTCTCGGCTATCTTGCTTCCATTGTCCTGATGTCCTGGTAAAACCTCTCTCCTTGTTCGTCGCTTACATCATCCAAATTTTCTGGAAAAGGTCCAAATGGGAGTGTAAAAATGTTTTTTAAGGACATGTGACACCCTAGTATTTCATAGGCTTTCAAGAGTTTCATCTTTCTTGTTGCCCAGAAATTCTTTCACTACACTTACAAAACACTTACAAGCTGCTAATTCATTTTCATTTAATTTTTCTTGAAAAGGGAAATCACATAGAAGTTTCCTTATTTGAGGTCCAATAAATATGCCTTTTTTAGTTTTGCATCTCTTAATTAAGGACATATTTTATTTAGGTATTTGAAACCATTACCTTCTTTGTCCATGTTTTTGACAAAGTTTTTCATTAGTCCAAGCTTAACAGGGAGACGCGAAAGAACACCTTTTTGTATAAAGTACCAGGTTCAAAAGACGTTCTATGAGGCTAATCTTTCTTACTGTAATGTTTTTTTGTTACCCTACTGTCCCATAGACATAAAAATAGCAATACTTTGTAAAAACCCCTTGAAGTCCTAGCAATATACCTATCACTTTTAAATCCCCACAAATATCCTACTGATACTGTTCATATTTAACGCGATTTAGTATGGTTGCTAAGTTGTCATAGGTTTCTTTCATTGTCACTGAATGGGCTAAAGCAGGGGTAGCCAACTTTTTCAGTGTGTTGAACTACTTTAATAATATTCAAATAGAGACCTATCTAAGCTTGTTTAATGCAATAATGGAAACACATAACAGACTGAAATTGTCCACTCGAGTTACTGATAGCTCGCGATGGACGGGTTGGCGGTAATCCCTGGGTTAAAGGAATAGATTGGTTTGTTTTTTGTTATGAAGCAAGACTGCTTTTAGGCTGTATTTTTACGAATCTATGAAAATACGCCACTCGGAAGATACATGTTCCATATTTAGCTCATTTATTAAACTATCAATATTACAATAGACACTTATTTTGTAATTCTTCTATTTTGTAAAAACTTGAAAATGTTACATTTACCGTTTTAGGTAAAGTGCAACACTGTACTAACAGGTACCATTATTGAAGCCTGGAACCAACAAGTTTGTTTTGACAATACCAAGTCACGTACCAAATCATTTAATTCATTCTGAGTTATTTAGTGAGGTTCACTGGTAGTTGTTTAAAATGTTGGCCACAACTGGTGTTCTCAGGAAGTTGTGGATCAGATCCCGATGAAGAATCACAATCATCGGGAAATATGTTGTCCAGGTTTAAAGGCGTAATCGGTACTAGTAGTTTCTGGCTATGAGGAATTGACCAGAAGTGCAGAAGGTAAATTTGCTTTGCTTTTTTGAAATTTCTTCTATTTTAGTGATAAAAAAGTGGCAATCACTTACATGGTGAGTTGGTTCTCTCCACACCATAGGACCAGCAAACGGCATAAAATTTTTCTTGCGATGCATCTACTGCACTAAATTTACCTGACAACTCACACAGCAAACATGAGGAGCCCAACTTTTATCTTGATCTCCAATTTGGCACTTATAATATCGAAAATATTTTTTTTTACTTTCTTGGACATAAATCTAGCTTGTGACTTTAAAATAAATCGTCCGCATATATAACAAAACTTATCTGCTGAATTTTTGCAAAATCGACGACTAAAACGTGCCATTGTATTTACAATCGACTTAGACACAGACAAGATACCATTTCAAGTCGTATTACGAAAGGCGGAGAGCGCAGATGTGCTTTGGGTCAAATTTCAACGAAGCGTTAGAAGGGTTGGGAAAAGTTAGAGAACGGTTGAGAAGTTAAGAGACTTAGAAGAAAATGGTCTGAAACTCTTATACTTACGAAATTTTACGTGAAGATGTGGTTTGAGGATAGAGCCGTTTCTTAATGTTTTGCTGAGATGGAAGGGAAAAACTGTCTTGATCTTTTTAAAGTTTTTTCTCGGCGTAGTTTTTGGAAAATATTGTAGTCTCTGTATATGTCAGTGCTTCTGAGGTACCACGGATATTTTGTAATACGCTGGATAATTTTAGTATTATTCTCTTAGTTGATGGTTTGTAATAAAAAAACCGAGCTGGAGAGGCATAAAGGTGTGTGGGATAGAAGAAACGGTTGAATAGTATGATGTTCTTTTGGGCGTTTAGTTTACTGTTTCTGTAAATAAGTTAATTGATGATGGAATGGGTCTATTGGTACTTTGTATTTTCTCATGTACAGGTTTTCGCTCAAATTGTTTTGGATGTAATATCATGCCGAGGTAACGCTGGTTAACGCTGTTTATGAGAAAAGAATTGGTGAATTTTAAGAATATTCTTGTGAAAAAGTGTGTAAGCCATTTTCCTTTTGGGCCAGTGTGAAATCTTGGAGATGGTTGTGAATAATCGTGTATTTGCGTGCGATTAACTTTATTGTGGTGTTATCTACATAGATGTAAAGCCTGGTGAAGTAGAATGTAAAGGTGGCAGGGGGTTGTGGAAAACATTCAACTTTCTGAAAACATCGAAAGAATAGGTCTAGCTTCGAAGAAGGATTTATTGGTTTTAACGAGAAAAACTCGAGTTTTGGGGTATGAAGCCATAATTTGGGTAAAGGGCATTTTTGAACTGGATAAACAGTCTGACAATAAGATCTTGGTGACAAACGCGTTCGAAAGGTTTTTGAATCTTAAATAATACCATGCTGATAAAATCTCTGTGTTTCTACTTAGGGTAGTATGTCGATGGAACAAAAACAATTCTAACCGTCCCTCGGCCAAGCCGCGTGAGACGGCGATTCCGTAATGTCCTGGTCACGTGTCTCGTCCTTTAAATTGCCGGGCGGTCGCGTCAGTATCACACAGTGGAGGTGAAAAATTGGTCGCGCCGCCTCACACGGCCGGCTTACGAGGGTGGAAAGTGTAAAATGGACGGGAAATGTGCGACCAAGGGAAACTTATAGCTTTTAGAACAAGGATTTTATATTTCCGAGATTGCGGTGCAAAAGTATTTTAAATATCTAAAATGTTTTCCATTGTCATTATATCGTCACACATGTGTAATATAAAGTAATTTTTCTATAGAACCAAATATTACAGTATAACAATATCGAGTTATGTGACCTTATTTAATTATATATGAGGGGAGAGCGGAGAGTAAAGTACTTTATAAACGAAATATTATTTTTTTATTGAAAGACGATTTACTTTTCAACGTAGTCTCCTTTTAGCTCGATTCACTTCCCTTTGTCCAATGATTTAATACCTTTCAAAAAGTATGACTAGTTGAACTCATTTGATTGTATTGACTTCATTTGATGTAAATTTCTTTCCAGCCAGCTATTTTTTCGTGTTTTGAACGATACATCAGAGAGGGCCAAGTCCGAAGGATAAAGTAATAAGTAATGCACAAATCTATAAAAAACTTCACGCCAAGTTCGGCAGTAATATAACTACCAATTTTTCGGTCATTCTTCAAACAAGTGCAAGACAGATCCCAGCTGTGTTAAGTGTACAGGCAAGTACTCCAGAAAAGGCTACAAAAGGGACCCAAACGGGACCAGCCACAAGTACTTTAACCTCGCAGCGGCCACCAAAGGCAGGCTCACCGCCAGCATCAGACCCCGTACAATAAACCTTCGTGTGGTGACCGGAGACGAACGAAATCCCGTCTAAAATTCCCGAGCTGCAAGCCAAACTTTCTGGCCTTGCGGGGCAACTTTCACCATTTCTCACCATTTTTTATCAACCTGGTTTTTAAGATAGTCCTATTGACTCCTACTTTTATTTCATTAGATTATTACAACTTGTTTTGGGGGTCTCTAGTTGACCTAGGAAATGTCGGAGATTTTGGTCCCGAGGGACGGAGGTCTGACTATTCTTGAAGCGTTTTTTTTGCTACGAAATCCAGGTGAACTTCGCGGCGGTTAACTTGAAGTCCGATGTCCGATGGATTGGCATGACTGAGCTATTTCTGCCGTTGTAGGGCCGACGAATTTAGAAACCCAGATCTTGATGCCGGAAAAAGGTATCGGAGGATTGCCCCCTGGCTAGGGCAGGAGATCCGATAGTTCTCGCAACAGTGGGTTGCCGCTTCGCGAAGTTGTGAGTATGAACTTTACGAGCTGGAGATGATAGAGTTGGGCGATCGGTGGAACACCTGATTTCCGATGGATTTGATTGTTTCTAACAAACCAGGGTGCGTTCAAAGCCATACGAAGTGATTTGTTCTGGAAAGTTTATAATCTCTTAGCCATGGTAGGCGTAAGAAAGCGATAATAAGCCTGGAAGCCATATAGAAAAACGGATCTCACCAGGGCACAGGATTTTACCACACACCAGGAAAATAGTCATTTTTATTTTCGGAGCGAGAGTGCTCGTTCTGTATGGGAGTGGGTACAGCAGGTTAATAATGCCGCATGGGTTGACTTACAAGCGCCAGAACTTGAGCCAGCTAATGACAGCGCAACTTTCACTGTAAATACTCCTTCCATGCCACAAAATTTTCACGTCGCCAAAATCTGTTCGTTCGACCCAAAAATTGAAATTCAGCATATTAACTTCCATGAAGTCGACCAAGACTTCGGTTTAAATTCCGCACCTCTATAAACAACTTGATCTCTATATCCAATAATCTCCAAAGCTTCGTCTGTTGATAAAATATTGAATAAAAAAATTGATTAATTTGATTTTCTTTGGTTTTAGCTAATAAACCATACACAATATATTGACTGCGTGAAAAATCACGTAAGAGTCCTTCCACCCTTTGTACGTGATAAGGGTAAAGTAATTTTAGTGTTTTATTTTTAATTTTAGTTTTATTTTAATTTTAGTTTAATTTTAGTTTTTAATTTTAGTGTTTTATCCAACCTGTTGCCCAATACTTCGAGTACTTCTGGTAGAATCCTCTTCAACAAGATGTATATTGAAATTTTAGAACCACACTACCCGTATCCAAAAGTTTTTAAGAAACTTGGACAAATATTTGCCGAGCTAGAAGCGGTTTTTCTAGGTATCGTTGCCGTAAATACGCCTAGTCCGTTTGGAATTACGAATTATATAGGTTATTCGCGCACATAATATATATTTTGGTTTTACCATGTGTGACGGTTAATAATTAATATATTTTTTAACTAAAAAAAAAGTTTAAATTAGGAGAAATGTGAAAAATAGTTTATTCAAAGTATGCTATCGCTATGACATCACTAGTTGCACATTTTAACCATCTCTCTAGCAATTTGTGGATGCCTTCCCAGAAAAACCGTACATCTTTTGAGGTGGTTCAGTTATCAAGCCATTTTTCGACATCCTCGTAATTGTTGAAGTGTTTTATGGAAAGTGCGTGAGACATCGATGAAAATAAGTGGTAGTCGTAGAGGGCCAAGTCTGGTGAGTACGGTGGGTGGGGAAAGAGTTCCTAGTAAAGGGCAAAAATGATATCTCTGACCGCTTTCGCTGTGTGTGATGGGGCGTTGTCGTGCTGCAAAATCGCTATTTCGTGTCTTGTAGCCCATTCTGGCCGCTTTTCGATGAATGCATGATTCAAATTGATCATTTTTTGACGGTAGTGAAGGGTATTAACTGTTTCACTTGGTTTCAGAAGCTCATAGTACACGACGCCCTTCTGATCCCACCAAATACACATTGTCAAATGATCAACTGATGATTTTCTGAGTTTTAGTTTCTCAAAATATATTCATTTTTCGTCTTCAGTCACGATCCGATGCAAAAAAGTTTATCTTTCATGCCACGATAGCAAAACATTGTACACCGTTTTTTGCTTTTTTAACCATCTGTCGTTCAGCTGATACCTATTTTCCTGCTTCCTGGATCTTTCTCATGGTATGCAAACGATAACAACATTTAACCTCTCGTCCATTTGTTGTTGATTTTGCATATCTTATCTTCAAATTTTTTGCTTAACTTGGGCGTTATTTGTTTTTCAAATCGAAATAAACACTTTTGAATCGTCTAAACCAATGCTCACAAGCGTGTTGTGCTGGGACATTGTCACCGTAAGTTTTCACAAGTATACGGCGGTTTTCACGCGCATTTTTCTTTTGATTAAATAACAACAGCAGTACATGCCGCAAATGTTTACACACGAAAAAAATATGATGCTAACTCGAAATTGTTTAAACATCATAAAAATAACATAAGAGAAAATGACATAAGAGAAAAAATGACATAAGAGAAAATAAATAAGATAAAAAAATGACATAAGAGATTAGTAAACTCGAAGAGATTTACCACTAAATACCGAAGATTTTTAGCTTCTCGACGTACGTTTCGCTAACCATGTTAACATCATCAGGAGATGATTGAATCTAATTCTAAAATTAAACTATGTTCTATTTATATAAATAAAAAACAATAATAAAAAAAGTGATTTGGTGTTTGAGGTAAATCTCTTCAAGTTTAGTGTTTTACACCAAAGGTTTCAATAAAAGAATTAATAAGAGATTAGACTGTGAACTAACATCCTAACCAAACCTTTGGTTAAATTTCCGAACATAATTTGCTGTACACCCTGTATATTAACGATAATAAAAAATATTATTATTTTATTATACCCATCCCTTTTAAATGTAAATAAATTCAATTAATGCAAGCCGTTTGAAAACACATGAGAAATATTTATTTAAGAAATATTATTTTCATAAAAACCTACGAAAGTATTATGAAAACACTACCTTATTAAGACAATTAAGACAACTGCGAAATTCCATAACTTGTCATTATCAAGGCAGCGTCTTGAACCCTTTTGACGCAAATTGGTCGTATCTCTGCCCAATTTTAATTAGTAGCGGCAGCCTGTCATACTTTATTGTCACTCCAAGTCGTCATATCGCCAAATCTTAATTCTTACTGCTTATAATTATCGCCTGATGTTGTCTCGAAATTATGATCAGTCAGCCTGTTAGATGGAGGCCTTAAATTGTTTGATAATTTTAATTTCGGATAAGGAACGGATTTGCCCGTTGGACTAATTTAAATGGGGCAGTTAAGGACGATGTAAAACTTTACGATCGAAAAAACTTTTATGTTCGAATTGGAAAATTGCAGCAGTAAAAATAATTTCCATGGAAATTTTATTGAACATTGGAAAAAAGAAACATATGGTCATGGTTGATGTTGAAAATTAGAACAGAGTAATACTGTGTGTTGTAATTTTTTTAATTAGTGATAATCAATTCGATTTGGATCGTGTGAATATTTCATGGCTTTATTGCAATTGCTGTTTTAAAATACGTAAAATAGTACGACGTGTGTAACGTATTGAGACTGATTTAATAATAATAATAATAATCTTTATTTCAGAAGTATGTTAAATATACATAAAACGAAATAGTGTCAACAATTTTACATTGAAACGTACAATTCTGATATTCTATATAATCATCAACACTATAGGGTTGTAAATGTAATAAAAAATTAAACAAGCATTTTTTCAGTTGGCCAATATCCCTGATAATCTTAACATAATGTGGTAGGAGATTGTACATTTTTATACAGTTTTAGTATGTTCCCTGCTGTGTGAGTGTTAACTTATGTAATAGGTAATTATAATTTACGTTTCTCGTTGCATATGTTGTCTGGGGTTTACTGCTCCTAAATAACTTCCGATTCTTGCAGAAAAACAGTATACATTCCTGAATAAAAATTGCCGAAAGAGTCAACAAACAATTGTTTTAAAATTTTCCTCCGCATATTTTTCCCCGCAAAATACTGCGTAATGCTCTTTTCTGACATATAAAAAGCTTCTGCACTTCATTGCTACTCCCAAAAAAGATCACTGCATATCAAATATGACTTTCAAAATTAGAAAAATACACAGTTTTTAAGGTAGCAATGTCCAAGTATTTCCTCAATACAAAAAATACTGTAAATAGATCTGCACAATTTTGTTGTAAATGTTCAACGTGGTAAGACCAGGTCCTATTGTAATCTAGGATTACTCCCAGAAATTTTACATGTTGTTGCCTTTTTAAAGTAGTATTATTCAGTATTAAATTATCAAATTCTTTAATTCTAGATTGTTTTGTCTTGAGTTGTATTACATTTGTTTTCTCTTCATTCAGTATTAATTTGTTTTTTTTGCAAACCATTTATCAATACAATTTAATTAATCAGCAGTTCTATCCATTAGTCCTTGCACGTCTGCACTTCTCACCAACATAGTTGTATCATCAGTATACGTTGTTATTTTACTCCAGTGTATGTTATCATTTCCATTAACTATGTCGTTTACATAAAGAATGAATAATATTGGCCCTAGCATGCTTCACTGGAGTATTCCAAGATGTATGGTGAGCTCATTTGACATAGCGAAATCGATCGAATTTTTAATTCTGACTTTTTGTTTGTGATCCTCGAGATATGATTGCATCCATTTACATGTTTGTCCTCTAATACCTTAAAGATCCAATTTTTCATAAAGAATACTATAATTTAATGTGTCATAGGCTTTTGACAAATCAAGGAATAGTCCCAAAGGAAGTTCATCGTTCTCCCGTGACCTCAGTATTTCATTTGTGAAATGAAATAAAGCTGTTTTTATTGATTTTTTTTCTAGATATCCATGTTGGATGCTATTAAGTTGCTTTGTTGTAATCATGTAATTTAAGAGGTGATTACACATAACTTTTTGAAAACTCTCCGAGAAGGAGGAAAGTAGGCTATTGGATGATAATTTTCAATTTTATATCTGTTTAAAAAATGGAACAACTAAAGTCAGCTTCAACTGATCAGGAAATATGCCATATTTAAAGGAATTATTTATTATAAAGCACAGAGGTTTGGCTAGTAGGTCCATTGTACATTTTATTAAATTCCTTGAAATTTTATTAAAGCCTGCAGTACACTTATTTCTCAGCTTTTTTAGACAATTATTCAACTCACCAATGCCCACCTGTTTTAGCTGTATCGATGACCAATAACTTTATAGTTTTGTGGAAAATGGAATCTGCTGTAATTCATTGAGTATAAAATATGTATTAAAATCATCTGCTATTTTTTCAGGATCTCCTTCAATTTTCAGTTTGTTATTTTGCTGAGATGTTCCTTGTATGTTTTTTACAATTAACCAAACGGTTTTAGATTTATTTTCTGATGCTTTTATTATATTTATATAGCTATATTTTTTCATGTCTCTAAGTATTTCATAAGTCTTTCTTACACCTTTCTAGTGTTGGGCTTCTTTTAAATCGTTTTGTACAGCTGATGCTGTTTTTTTTTTATCAGCGGAGAATGTGTATTGAAATGAAAAAGGATTACTCTTATAAAATTATTCCATTGTGCATTTAGATTATTTAAGGGTAAGTCATACAATTGTGACCAATTAGGGGAGAGTTGCCTATTTTGAACCCAAATCTAAATTGAACCACCCAGGTATTTTCTACATTTTGCAACCTGGAGCCATCTTGCAATGAGAGTACAAAGCTTATCGAGAATTATCTCCCTCTACCAAATTTCAAAGAAATCGGCAGTCGGCATTCAACACTATGCACGTGTTTGTGTTTTACGAATGTTTCTTTTAGTTTGTCTTGGGTTTTCCTAAAGCTAATTTTTTTTATATTAGTACCGGTAAGTAGTTTATATATTGTACGTATTACGGATATACTGTTAGCAACATTCCCACCCATTTTAAATATTGAATTAAGAGTTTTAAATAAATGAGGTTACTTGTAAACGAATTGATCCGTGGTTCCCAAATTGAACCCATTTACGTTTCGGAAATTGAACCGGTTGAAATTATGTTACTTGTTTCAGGCAAACCTTGAAAATGCCAAAGTGAGGTAAATATGGCTTTGGACGGAAGTTGACATATAAAGAGGATGGTGTAGGATTGAACGAAAGCGCCCGACGGTAAAACATTAATAAATGTACCCTTTTAAGATACATTAGAGAAACCAATAAACATGCCACTGGAAATGTCAAGAAAATGGGCACTACGTGTGTTTTTTTTTAATGAAACTGAAAACGCACTAATTCAGCACATTATTCAATTTGAAGAAATGCTTTATGGTTTTACTATAAGAAATATACGAGGTCTTGCATTCCTTTGAAAAAAGAAAGCTAATGCAATTTTTCGATATTTTAGAGCAACTTGTTGACAAACACCATATTACCGTAAATGCAATATTTAACGTTGATGAATCTGGCTATACAACAGTCAGAAATACAGTGCAGAAAAAATGAAAAGGGGTTTAAACACCACAATGGTTTGTTGCTGCAATGCCGCAGGCCTTTATATTCCGCCTATGATTATCATTAAACGAAAGAGATTTGCACCTGAACCGTAACTCCTCAGGTCTTTAGTCAGGGTTCATTTCAGAAAAGTATTTGGAGAAATCTCTCCAGAGAAATTTAATCAAAGTCTAAATGAGCTAGCACCTGTTCCTCAAACAAGTAAAATTGTTCAAAAGCGTAAGTAGTACGTAGTAGTACCCCTTACAAAGAAGATCTTAAAGAAAAAAATAAAAAAATACAGAGAATAAGCAAGCAAAAGCTAGAAACAGTAAAGCGAAAAATGACGCCAGTAGAAAAAGCAACTATGAATTTATTTTCCGGCAATGAAAAGAAACCAAAAATACAAATGGGAAATCCATCACCAAGATCAAGTGATTCAGAAGATAGCACTGATGATAAAAACAGTAACGAGTTGTGTTTATACTGCAGTGACAGCTACTTTAATTCTAAACCAAATGAAGGTTGGGCTAGATGCCAAGTATGTTGTAGGTGGTCACATGAAGAGTGTGCCAGTATTGAAGAAAACGAAGAGTTTATTTGCGAATTTTGTTTAAGTACCGCTTAGACCGACCAGCTCTTAACCCTTAAAAGTTGAAACTAATGTTCCTTAATTGGTTTTTTGTTTTTTTACTTGTTTAGAGTTTATATTTTATTTGTTTATTTTTTTATACTACCGAAGCGACGTTTAGTTAAAATAAAACATGTATATTCAACTGCATTTTATTTCAATTAGGTACCTACTTAGCGGTTCAATGGGAAAAAGGTGTTTTTAGTATATGATTCAATTTAGGAATTGGGTGGTTCATTTTTGGACACCGGTTTTGTAAACTGAAACGATAGCATGGTTTTTAAAAAAACAAAGTTGACCCTTAACATGACAGGATAAAATATTTCTGTAATCATTGAAAGATTCGCTACAGTTTAGTGAATAGATGAATAGGTCATTCGTACTTGGATATTACAGCAGATGTTCGAAAAATGATTCAATATAGGCAACCAGCTCAGCGATTGCAACATATGAGTTCCAGCCCTGCTATCAAGAGTAGACAAACTGTTTCCAGCGCTTTATGGATTGCCAATGAAGCCACTTTGAGGAGACAATATAGAATTGCAATTTCAATTGAATAAAAAATCAGTCCCATTACTTTATTTACACACCTCGTATAAACAACAATTTTTCGTGAACCTTGAGTTAATACAAAAATATATTAATGTCTATTAGCATGCAAGAACAATACAATATATTGCAATTCGTGTGAATGAAGAAGACGAAGAGCAGTATTTAGTTTCTTGGATGATGTTGATGAGTGAAAATAGATTTCCAGTATTTAAAACACAGTTACGTGGTAGTGTTAAGATGCTTTTAAAAATACTACATAGATAACATTCTTTTAAGAATGGAGCTCTTGGTCGTAGCTGTCTTAGTGCTTTTTTAATTCGTCACCCACAACTTTCTGAACGTATTGTTCAAAATTTAACTATATCAAGAGCCTCTGTTTCTCAATCTAGTATCCGAAACTGGTTTCCTGAAGTAGAAAAAGAGCTAATCGAAAAGTTATTACTGAACATTAAAGCCAGTCAAGTATTCAGCAGTGATGAGCCTGCATATATGCTAGCTTTCAAAAGTCAAAAAGGGTTTGTGAAAAAAGGTGAAAAATGTGTTTATAACATTATTCAAAATGATAACAAAAAATGTTTGACTACTCTGTTGCTAGAGCTAATCTAGCTAATTAGTCATATTTTCGAACAAACGAGTTCCAAATAATATTCGAGAAAATATGCCAGAAGGCTGGGCTGCTGGTAAATCTGATAACGGCTGGATGAATGGAGAAAATTTCTACGAGTACATTGCAAACATATTTTATCCATGGCTTTTAGAAAATAAAGTTAAATTTCCCGCAATACTTTATTTTGATGGACATTCATCTCATCTGACGATAGCTGCGAGTGATTTTTGTCGTGAGAAACGGATTGTTTCAATTGCATTGTATCCTAACGCAACACACGTTCTGCCACCATTGGATGCTTTATTTTTCACCCTTTAAAAGTCACTTGGCGGAAAATTGTGACTGATTGGCATATGAACAATAATGGGAATAAAATAACAAAAGAAAATTTTGTTAAACTGCTAAAAAGTGCTGTTGATACTCTTGACATTCAAACTATAATGACGAATTGATTCACAACTACGGGTTTATACCCATTTTCAGCAGATGCTGTGAATTATAATAAATTGAGAAATAAAACTACAGGAAATGAAGAACTGGATGATACGGAACTACAAAATGATGATTACAATGCACTATTAGCTATGGAAAAACATATTGATTCAATTATATTGAGAAAATTTGAAGAAGTCGGTGTTGATGGATAGTGGGGTGGTGATTTAGAGGATTCAAGTCTTTTTTCTTGGTTTGGAAGTTCATGAAAAGTAATTTCCTTTAACTTATATATTCTTTTCTAATATTATATCTAGTATTATTTTTTTCTAATTCAACAATTTGGCTTTTTTTTACATTTTATTTTAATCCTTGCTCACTTATTTTAAGTGATTGTTTTTAAAGTTTCATTCTTGAGTACACTTTTCTTTTTTCTTTTTTTCCTATTACTTATCTTTTTTTTTGTTGAAAATAGATTCCTTGTCTGCCTTAAAAAATAACTTAAATGGGATTGTTGAAAATACTTCGGCTCATTACCCTGACACGGCTAATATTTCTCAACACAACAATATCACAGTCTTATACATATACTGGTTTTTTATATTTAAAATATTTTGAAAAAAAAAGTTCGCTTAACTGGCCGATAGAGGGGTCACTTACCTTATAATAGCCTTATTAATGCAATTTAATACAAAAATCTGAAGTTTATCAAACGCCTCTTAAAGTTTATTGTAAATATATCTTCATCAAGTGTTTAACATGAGTTGCTACCAACAATGTTCTCAATTGATGAGAGTGAATAATCGAGCAAAATATTATTAATCAACAGAAAAGATGCATTATTTAATGATGATTATAGTTTGACATACAAGCTGACTCGTAATTTTATGTCGCAAAACTTACTATTGTAATAGTAATAGAAAAGATGTACATTCTCTTAATTAACTTTTGGTGGTTAGAGGTCTCATAACTCTCTTTCAAGTTCAAGAATAAAATTTGAAAAATTTTAATAATCTTGAAACAGTTTGAAATAAACAAAATAAACTGACTGATACACGTCGCCAAGGGGCATAATTTCGTAGTATTGCTGAAAATATACAGTAAAAATATATAAAATATACAGTGGCAGAGATAGAGAGTAATGATAAATAAAAAAAAAAGTTTTTTTGTCCAAAAAAAAGTATTTCTTCTAAAATGTTAGTAGGAGGCACGGTTTTTGAGATTACAATCTTCGATAACTTTGCAGCGCACTAGCAAAAGAGTGTACAAATTCATTAGTAGTCTATGGATATTAGATATAACAAATCGTGTCAAATAAATGAATAGTTACTTTTTAAAGTTCCTCTATCAAACACATGTTAAAAAAGATTAATTATTTTATTAAAAATATCACAATACCCGCCAATCGGATAGACGAATATTTTACTAAGCGGATAGGAGTTTGCGTGAAAATGAAATTAAAGATCAAAATAATAATGCTGGACGACCGTGGGTCTATTCTACGAGTATTACATGACCAGCAGTTATGACAATATTATATTCAACCAGTGCAGGCATTACACCAATGGTACTCTATTAGAAGATTCATCTTTTCCATATAGATTTTTCAAAAATGCGCTGAAAATTACTTTTTTACTCGAGCCCAGTTTTATTAACAGATGAAGCTATGTTTACCAACAGCGGCATTTATAATATTTACAATAAATCTGTGTGGTCAGAAGAAAATCCATATTCTTTTATACAATTGCACCGTCAAGCAATCAAGCAAGCATCGTAGCAAGGCAATGTTTAAAAGGTATGTTTCAAAATGGATGGATAGGAAAACGCGACCATGCCTTCACATTCACGACAAAAAACTGTTGTTGGCAAAAAATTAAAGGGTGTTCAAAAAACACCGATTAACTTTTTTTACGGATAATAATGGCACCACTACCCCGTATCCACGCCACTATTTATTTCATTTTTTCAACAATACGATCAAATTATGCCTCGTAGTAATTTGTACTACACCTGTAAGTTTCAACTATTTATTATTTTTTTAATTTCTTAAGCTGTCCAAAATTATTAAGAAATTTTAAATTTTATTTTAGAACTTTGTATGGCCATACTTCTGTCATTAGACCATAAGGACCAAAAGTTAATTAAGTTAAAAGTTAATTCATTATGTTCAATGCTAGTAGATTTTCCAACAAATAATTACGGTCCACCCTATATATGAGGTTTGATTTCATTCACTTAAGCAGCGAATCTATAGGAAAAACGACTTTCCAAATCTAAGACTTGAAATTCGGTAATTGTGACAAAGGATATGTAATTGAACTATGCTCAAAATTTGAAAATTATTCACTGTCTAGTTTTTAGAAAAATTATATTTTCAACCGTTTTTATACACAGTTTCTTATAGTAGAATTATTTCTGCCATGGATTTTTCTAATTTTTATTTTTGTTTCACCATTAATCTTCCAACTTTATAGAATAAAAAAATATCACATGATAAAGTTTAATATTTGCGGAATGTTATTATATATAAATAATATTGGGTTATGGATATAATTATTTAAATAATTGAAGTCAAACTTTTTTTTCAACTTTGGATTATTAATAACCGAGCACTCGAACAAAAGTTTGGTAAAGTCGCGCAACCAGCTGAGAAAAAAAAAGATAGAATTATAAATACAAAGAGAGATTACTATGTAAGATATTCCTGAATTTGAGCTTAAAAATGTTATTTTTCTTACAGAATTTTCTTTTTGTCTAGCATACATATTTTTTAATGTAATTTTCTATCTAGTAGCGTCAAAATTTTCATACATATACACAATATACACTGATATATTTACATGTTAACACAAATGCGCTGTTGCTACATATTTTTTGTCAAACCACGTATTAATAATAACAAAGTCAATTCGTTACTTTTTATAAATAAATAATAATTTATTAATAATTATAAAGTTTGTTTTAATATCATAAATAAAAATTGTGAATTTCTTTAACTATTTCAAGTTTTATGAAGACAAATAAATTTCATCATTATTTTGACTCATAAGTATCTCTCGTACTTCCTTAATTCATCTTATATTAAACTGTTTTATCGTCATTCTGGCATTTAAGCATTTAGACTGAGAATTTTATTTGTAAAACAAAATTGATAACATATCTGGTTATGTATCGATAGAATTAAATACAATTTTCAACAGCTGATAAATACAATTTAGCACTCTTCTGGTAAATTGGGATTTAATCGGATCGGTCGTTAAGTCTAGACCGATATTTACAAGTTTTACGACTTAAGGCTAGAGCGCGCGACATCAAAAAGACATCCCTGCGATACCGAAAAGGCCAAAATCCTATCTTGACCACTAAAACAAACAAACCAAATCGATCCCTCGACCCGACACAAATTTCGATTTTGGTCCGGTGCTCTGCCCTCTAATAAAAAAATATTTACGACAATTCCTCAAAACCAATATATCGAATTTCTCACAATTTTTAATCTCTTCCCCACCGTCGACATATGGGCACATCAAATTGAGCAAGAAGAAATCAAGAGGCAGCGTTAGAACATGGTATTTACATGCTTAACACCTAATATCGACCGAAAGGATATCGTATTACAAAAAGAAAAAACCGCAAGATTTACGGATAGGTTATTGGTTCCTGGAGTTAGAAAATCGTTAACGTACATAAATAGTTGCTTAAATAAATGCCAAATATAATATTCTCATAATATAAGAAAATTTATATATTTTTTCATTCATCGCATCAATAGCCATATATAGGCCTTCAATTCGGCCAATTTGGACAAATTAGTTCTATAATATGAATTTAATCCTGATTAATGCTGTTCAAGATATTTAAAAAAAAAATGCTCTACGTTTCAATGTATTTTCATTTATTTTAAGATTGTAAAGGGCCTTTCAAATTGAGCAATTTTTAATTGTTAAATAAAACACAGAATTTGTGTTGATTTCAAAAAACTTGTTATTGATAATTGAAACATAGTGTATCACATTTAAACACGAAAAACAATACCTGCCAAATGAGGTAACAAGAGGTGACCTACAAGAGGTGACTGCAACCTGCAAGAACTGCAACTGCAACATGCAAAAGGTGACTCTTGCAGCTTCCTAGACATCCACTCTTTTGTCAAAATTTTGGGGTAACCGTAGCCCTATTTCACCAATGACTCCAATAATTTCATCCTTTAGTTCAGGAATCGATTGTGTATTGTTCCTATAAACCTGGCTTTTTACGTAACCCCAAATAAACTAGTCCACACGTGTCAAATCACAAGATTTTTGTGGCTAATTAACACCACCGTTTCTTGCAATGTTCAGGAAATTTTTCTATCAATAAATTAATTGTTTCATTACCAAAGTGAGGTATAGCGCCATCCTGTGGGAGCCACATATCCTCCAGATCAATATTATTTAATTCAGCCCCACAAAAACCCAATTATCATCCCACAATATCGAACACCATTTACAGTTACTGCTTCACCAGCAGCATTCTAAAAGAAATACGGCCTAATTACACTTCTTGACCATAAAGCACAGCAAATAGTGACTCGTTTAGGAAGTAAAGGATTCTCATGAATCAATCCTGGATTTTCCTCATCCCAAATGCGGCAATTTTTCTCTATTAACATTTAGCACCAATTTCAAAATGTGCTTCATTCATGAAAAGATGATTTTTTGAGAAAAATCATCAATTTGTTCTTTGATCCAGTTTACAAATACATAACCGACATTTTGAATGATCTAGTGGCTAAAGTTTCTGTGTTATTTGAACTTTATACCATGTTGTGGATGTACTAAGTCCAAATTGTTGCGAACGTTGACTAATGGAAATTTCTGGGTCTTCGGCAACACTTTCACGTACCAAATCAATATGGTCTTGTGAAAGACCACTACGACTATATATTGCTTTTCTTTTATCTTCCATCCAACCAATTTCTTGAAATTTTTGAGGAATTCGATTGATAGTATTTTCAGATGAGCAATTGTACAAATCGTAAATATACGTAATTTTCTAAAAACATTTTTCACTCTACGCCCATTTTCATATAGCATTTTATGTATGGGCTCTGGTGGACCACGCGAAGTACAGTTAGAAGCGTTTATTGATGTTCCTTCCTTTGCGCACATACTGATTTCATTCTTTCACTATGAGCTTTTTTCCTTTCATCAGACCAAGTTGTACTGGTCTTCCTACATTTCTCTCTCGCCAACCTCCCAAACGTTAACTTTATGTATTAAACAGTTTCTGTACTGAATTTCGCTTTGTGTAATATTTGCTGATCTTAGGTCCTCTTTAATTGCAGCAATTCATTTAATTGTTTCTGTTTTAGCTCTACTCCTATTTTCATTAAATTCAACTATTTGTCTAGTTAACCTACTCGGATTCATCCGTTTATGTTATGTGTTGTATTCTTTTTCTCATATCGCTATGTGTATCTGTGTATTGTTTGGGGCTTAATATTTTTCTTATGATTTTCCTTTCTTTCTTTTCAATCTCCACAATGTCTTTCTTTGTATTCAAAAAGAGCGTTTCTGCGCTATATATATATATATATATATATATATATATATATATATATATATATATATATATATATATATATATATATATATATATATATATATATATATTCTGGCTTAATAACTGTGTTGTAATGTCTCAGTTTTGAGTTTTTAGATATGCATTTCTTGTTTGACATCTTGATGACATCTACCCTTATTGGACGCTTTTTCCAACCCGTTTTTCATGATTATTTCACCCAAATATTTAAATTGAGAGATTCGTCTGATGTTACCATATTTTCATTTTAGAAATGGTGTTCTTAGTCTGTTATCTTAGGTCATGTATTCTGTCTTTTCAAAGGAAATTTGGAGTCCTACGTTTTCTGCTGTTTCTTTTAGGATTTCATTCTGTTTTTGTGCCGTTAATATATCTTGAGCCATAATCGCTAGATCATCAGCAAACGCCAGATAATCTATTTTGATGTTGATTCTCCCTAGTTTAATGGGCTGGTCAATATCCAGGGTCAATTTTTTTACACGCCACTCCTGTATTACTTTTTCCAGAACACATTTAAATAAGAGTGGCGAGAGTCCACCCCCTTGTCTCACCGAATTTTTAATTTCGAAAGGCTCTGAGATGTCACCCATGAATTTAACTTTTGACCTTGTGTTAGTTAGCGTTAATTTAATAATTACCAGTCTATTCAGATCTAGTCCTTGTTCTTTCAAGATTTGGAATAAAGATTCGGGGTCAATGGAATCATATGCTTTTTTGATGTCTTAGGATCAACTCTAGATTCAGGATGTGTTCCGGGCAGGACCTGCCCGGTCGAAAACGTGCTTGATATTCACTAATTTTAGGTTCTGTCCCTGTGATCTGTCTAGTAGACATAGAAATATAATTTTGTAACAAACTGGGAGAAGAAATATCTCTCTGTAGTTGTTTACATCCATTTTATCTCCTTTCTTATGTAGTGGATGGATTAGAGCATCTGTCCAATCTTCAGAAGTCCGTTCGGTTCGCCAAACTTTTTGTAGAATTTTGGTTATTTCTTTGATGGTACCTGGACCAGCGGTTTTTAAAGTTCAGCAGTGATTCCATCTTCGCCAGAAGCTTTGTTATTTTAAGTCGTTTGATTTGCCTAATTATTTTATCTTCATTCGGTGGTAATGATTCTGGGTTTGTTTATTTAGGGCACAGTGTTGGTAATGTGTTTAAAGGCTCAGGGCAGTTTAGTAGTTGTTTCAATTCGTGTAGTTTACTTGTACGCAGAATTGAGTTGATATTTACCATCCCAAAGAAAATATTTGCTTTCGGTTTGAGGCGTTGATCAGAGCTCTCCGACTTTCTCTGAAAAATTTTGCGTTTAAGCACGAATGTCCCAGAATCCTAAAGTCGGGTTGTACTAGCAACGTTCGTTCGTTTGTTCGTTCGTTCGTTAGTTGTTTATTAGTTCCAGAATTTGAAACTCAGCCGCACCACGGTACAAGTCAGATCCTAAGTGATTTAGTTTTTGCGTTGGTTCGGGGCTGCTAATTTTGAGATATTCGCAGCTGTCCATTAATATCTAATGGAACTTTCACTAACCACCACCTGTGACCCGTCCAGTACCTTAAGCGAGGTATACTGGATACTTCCACCCAAGCAAGTTCTTGAAATTTTTGAAGAATTCGATTGATAGTGTTTTTAGATAAACGATTGTACAAACCGTAAATATCACACAATTTTCTGAAAACATTTTTCACTGTACGTCCATTTTCATATAGTAATATAACAATTTTAACGTGTTGTTGTATTGTGTACGACTCTATTTTTATAAATACCATACATTACACTTCTTAAATTAGACTAGACCTAGACAAATTTACAACGCCATCTGTTTATTCAAGAATTTTAAAAAGGGCTTAATTTGAAAGTCCTGTTACCATGTGTTTAAATAAAACCTGTAATAATTATGTATACTCTAGCAAATAAACATGACAGAAAAGTCTAAGCTGAATGAATGTAACCACTAAATTGTATTTGAATGAAACAATTGTTCAGACATAAATTAATCCTGATTTGGGGTTGAAGTTGACAATTTGGTGTAGGTATGTGTAGTGAAGATTTTCTTTATTAATTAGAAACTAATTTGCCTTAATTGGAGTAAACAAACAAAGAAAGGAACACACTCTGTATTGTTATATTTGCTTTGTTAAATTCTATCTATTTCATTGTCTTGCATATAAAGACTTATTTTTGTAAAAATTCAGTGTCCCGATGAAACAAATAAATTTTGCGAAACGTTGACAGTTTCAAAGTACTAACTTTTGATATGTTTATGCCAAGCCAAATATGAAAAAGACATTGTTCTAAAATAATAAATTGCATCGATAAATAGAAATATCTATAAAAAATGTAGCGGGAATTAGAAGAAATCTTAAATTCATCGAAAATTATTTGTCAATAAGTTTACGTTTGTAAGAAGAAGTGCAACTGAGTTAAAATAACCAATATATTACAGCTATTAGATATATTTACGTTTCAATGATCTCATAATAGAGATGTCCCATAAGAATGTCTCTATTTCATTGGTCCGTTTTGCAACATTTAACAACATATTGTTTTCGAATGAGGCTCATTTTCATTTCAACAGTCATGTAAATAAGCAGAACTGTCGTTAGTGGAGTGCAACAAACCCGAAACACAAGCATCAAAAACCTCTACATTCGCTTATAGTCACTGTATCGGCTGCAATGTCAGTTCGAGGAATAATCGGCCCGTATTTTTTTGAGGACGGTAGGGGACGCGCAGTTACCGTCAACTCAGTTATGTCAGCGCAGTTACCGTCAAGATCGTTATATGGAACTGTTGGACAATTTTTTGGTACCTGAATTACCAAAACTTTGCTGGTTATAATCAAAGAACATGGTTTCAGGAGGACGGAGCAACGTCACACCTTCCAACACGTCTGTGCAACGAGTTCGCGAAATTTTCCCAAACAAACTGATCTCCAGGGGCGGTGACATAAATTGGCCTCCACGTAATACTGGTTTGAGCTCTATGAACTTTTTCTTGTGCGGTTAACTAAAATCGAAAGTTTACGTCAATAAACCGGGTTTTTTGGTACAGTTAAAAGAAAATATTCGACACGAAATGCGATTCCGGAAATTATGTGCCGAGCCGTCCTAAGGAATTTTGTTGTTTGTTTAGATGAGTACCGCGAACGTGAATGTTTAAATTTGGATGATATTATTATTAAAAAGTAATTTCCTGAAATGTGTATTTCAATAATTAATAAAGGTTTTTTTGGATGGACGTCTCTCTATTATTTATATCGCTATATAAAAAATAAACTTTCATTTGGAACACCTTATACAAGACCGGTTAATAAAATTAAACAGATCTTTTCCATGAAAATGTCATTCTAGCTTATATGTTTACATACTTATATTTATCCTTAACATTCCTCTTCGGGACAGCTTGGTAAATTAATGGAGATTCATAATAGGTATGATCAGAGTTATAGAGTTATATTTTGCATTTGATGTAATCAATATAGTGTGGTTCATATACACTGTCCAACAAAAAGATAGAGGCACTGGCAGTTTTGAATTTATAAATGGTGTCCAATAGGTACTTCGGGATTACTTTTTTAAATAATCCAACCCTGTTAGAAAAACGATATGCTTGTTTATTTTATCAAACAGTAGAGACATGGCAGTTATGTTTTAAAAATAATATTCTCCATTTGTCCCACTCGACTATATCTACAGATGGCCATTCTTTGCGTAAAATTGTCTATAACAATTGCGGTTCAATTTCACCAATACCTTGACGGATGTTTTTCTTCAGCTTTACGAAGCAAAACATCCCGAAAATCCAGGAGTGATTACAGAATAACCTTTACACCTTTTTCGAGTTACAAAGTGAATGGCAATTGTGCCAAATTGTTATTAACAATTTTACGCAAAGAATGGCCAAAATAAACAAGAATGTTATTTTTCTAAAATTGTTGGTCTTATTTAAAAAAGAAACCTCGAAGTATCTATTGGGACACCCTTTATATAATTCTTTGGATAAATCTTTCTCAATTTTGATAAAAGTAGAGTTCATTACATGAGGTGGTTATAGTTATTGGAGGTGTGAGAAAGTTATAGCTCCTAAATTTGAAGAGATTTATTTTTTTTATTACTTTGTAATGTGACAAGAAAATAGAAGTATTTAATATAATAGAGGAATTTGTCCCTTCATTAACACTTCGCAATTCCTACATTAACCTGAATTACTTCAAAAATTCTAACCTATCGTTTGAAGCAACGACTAGATCTGCTTTTGGTCAATTTCGCACTAGGTTGTTAAAATTGCACTTTTTAGCTCTTCTTTTGTTTGGAAATGCTTACAATTTCGTTTGTTGATAGAAAACATTTTCTATTATATTCAAATCTGGAGAATGGGCTGGCAATTCCAGAACATCTATATTTTTGATTCGAAACCAATGTAGAAACCAAAACAAGTGTTGGAAAACAAACTACGACCTTGCTAAATTTTCAAAACATGGTCTTTGGGCTTCAAGCATACTTTATATTTTTCAATATTCATCCGATTTTCCATTAAAACTATAGACATTTTTTTTCAAAAATCCAATAGTTGCCCAGACCACAATCGAACCACTTCCAATTTGTCCTCGTGACAAATTTTGTTCGTCCTTAAGTCATGGAAATAATATCCAGTTGGACCATCGAGGTTGAACTTTTTCTCGACGCCAAAAATTACTTTTTGCCACTTGTTTTCACCTTTATTAATAAAATTGTCGACTACTGAGGCACTACGTCAAATCTTCCTGGAAATTTCACGATTGGAAAATCCCGCCTTTTTCAATTCAAGAATTTTTCCTTTGTCTTGCTCACTAAGTTTCGCACTACGACCCATAGTTAAAATAGCCATCAAAAACGCTAATGAAAACTTTGTAATATAATTGTACAATGAAATGTACTGAATTTAAAAATAAACAATTTCACTTTATCTTTTTGTCATAGATGGAATTAATTGAAATTCAATAATAACAGAGTACTACAAAATGGTGACTGAGAGCTGACGGAGAGTTGATGTCAGATCAAATTCTTTGGTGTGATATTTTCTCCAAACAACTATTTTCGTCAGAGTTTTTTATGTTTCCCAGTTATTTTCCGCAGTTTATTATGTTTCTCACTGATTTCGTCCAGTACTTTGTAGTCTCCTTGTACAGTTTGTTAAATTACAAGGTATATTTTTTAAATAAAGTCCGTTTTTTATTAAGAAGAAAAATACTATAGATATTAATTTTCTTTTCATATTCTACGTACTTTTATCTACTTTTCTACATAATTTAAATTTTTGTTCAAACATTTGTCATACCGCTCAAAAAGTTTTTGAATTCCGGCGTCAAAGAAATCTGCCACCTGTGAAGAAGTCGAATCCAGTTGCAGTTTTAACTTCTTCATTATCGTTGAACTGTTAACCACCAAGGAACTCCTTTACACCGGAAGACAGCAGGCCACGCCGTATGTTTTGTATGGTATGCCGGAGTTTTTCAAAGTGACACAATACATATCAGAATCGATTGTTGTGCCTCTCGGCATAAAATACACTAACAAAATCCCTTTCCTATCCCAAAAGATAGTGACCATGATCTTTCGTGCTGAAAATGTCTGTTTGGCTTTCACTCAGGTTAGCAAGGATGTGTGTCGCCATTTCATTGACTCTTAGTTGGACTCAGGAGTCGTGTAAGACACCCAAGTCTTATCTCCTGTAACGATGTGTTCTAAAAACTCATCTCATTTCTGATTGTATCGAGTCAACACCAATAAAGCAGAGCACAATCTTTTTGTTAGGTGATCATCAGAAAGAAGTCTTGGAATTCACCGAGAACACAATTTTCGATAATTCAGTTTCTCCGAAACAATGGTGTATAAAAATGATCTGGAAACTTTTGGAAATTCACTTGATAACTTTGAAATCAGGAATAGTCGGTTGTCGAAAATTTTGTTGTCGACATCACTGATCAAATCTTCAAAAATCAGAGAAGGTCTGCCAGGGCGTGGTTCATCAGGCACATTAACCTATGTGTCCTTGAGCATTCTCACCCACTTTCGAACATTTCTGTCACTCTCACTCTCATAGCGTTATCACCACTATCATAGTATTATACAAATCTGATGGTGAATTTCCGCTGCTGCCAAGTTTCTCGCACTCAAGAATTGAATTACCAGTATTGAAATCGAATCGTATCTCAAGTCGGCAGCGACTCAATTTTCTTAAACATTATAAACTTCTACAGCTCAGCACACAGACAGATGATACGGATGTAAATCCTATGATACGGATGATACTCAAAAGCAAAAGTACGCTGGGAGCAGCAGAAGTATGCTGGGAGCATGCTCACTCTCATTCATAAACAGACCTTGTTTAAAAATACCCCTCGTTAAAGATTTTTACTGCTTTTGATATGATATAATTTTTTACGTGAACGATGTCTGTAACTTATGTAACCTCTTATATATCTACAATATACACATTAAATTTATAGAAATTTTACGACCTTATAAAGAGCATATTTATCCATTAGTGGGTAATGTAAAGATAACTACACAAAAAAACACTCTTTATTGTGTTATTACTCGATAAGAATTTAAAAATGCATCTACAAGAAACTCGATTAATTGGAATTTTATATGAAAAGCTTGACATACGTTTAAAAGAATAAAATCATTTAATTTGGTCATTGACCATAAATGACCACATCCTTAGTGTAAAGTTGAACTTTCTTTGGCAGTAAACAATAACACTAATTATTATATGTTGCGATGTGGACTGTGTTTTTATTGTGATGTTTTCTAAATCTTGTATTGTGTTGAAAATGTGTATGTACAATATTTAACCATATATTATACAGTAGCTTATCCATCAGCTCTGCATGTCTTTTCTTTACTTCTATGTTGCTATAGTATAGTGATATAGAATATGATACGCATCTACATTAATCATGTAGATGTGTATCATATTCTATATCTATGTTGCTATAATATAGTGAATAGAATATGATACACATCAACATTAATCATGTAGATGTGTATCATAAAATATAAATATGTCCAACAACTTTACAAAAGAGCAACCCAAGGTACTAAATAAACCTAGATATTAAGGCGTTATATCCCGCTAAAATAACCTACTATAAAAATGTGTATGCGATGAATAGGTTCTTTCATTTGTATTTAAAGCACTGTTGTTTATAATTCTTACTATTCGAAAATTATTAATTTTTAATGCTAAAAATAGACAAAGCATCCTCGAACTTGATTAACATAAACAGTCAATACAAGCTCTGCGTTGGCAGTTGCAGTGCTGCTAACAACACAGAAACCACAAGTGTCTCCTGCTTTTTTTATGTAAGAGTTTTTGTATGTATGACTGATTCAGGCAATTATAATACATAGCAGTCATATATCAAAATTAAGGGAAATAATATTAATTAAAGTAATATAAGTTTACATACTAATCTAATTCAGAAAAAAAACGGATAATGAGACAATAATAATAAATTTAGTTATTATATAATTTATAATATATTATATACACATATTACATTTAATTTTATGTAGCAAATTAATAATAATATAAAGCCATTAAATGAATCATGCTATATAATTATTACACTTACTTTTTTATTATTATACTTAAACTCAAAGAGATTTACCACGAAACACCGAATCACTTTTTTTTACAGTTCTAGATGCACGTTTCGCTAACCATGTTAGTATCATCAGGAGATGATTTAATTTATTTCATGTTAGCATCATGCATAGCATAACAACACAGAAACCACAAGTATCTCCTGCTTTTTTATGTAAGAGTTTTTGTATGTATGACTGATTCAGGCGATTATAATACATAGCCGTCATATATCACAATTAAAAGAAATAATATTAATTAAAGTAATATACGTTTACATACTAATCTAATTCAGATAAAAACGGATAACGAGACAATAATAGTAAATTTAGTTATTATATAATTTATAATATATTATATACACATATTACATTTAATTTTATATAGCAAATTAATAATAATATAAAGCCATTAAATGAATCATGCTATATAATTATTATACTTACTTTTTTATTATTATTATACTTAAACTCAAAGAGATTTACCACTAAACACCGAATCACTTTTGTTATATTTCTCGACGCACGTTTCGCTAACCATGTTAGCATCATCAATGACAATAACATGGTATAAATTAAATCATTTCCTGATTATACTAACATGGTCCGTCTCGAAGTGAGTTTAGTGTTTCATACCAAATGTTTCAATTGAAAAATTTAATTATTATACTTATACTCATTTTATCAGTGTGCTCGAACTTTAAATTCAAATAACACAGCAACCAAATTAGATGCCTTGGTGGGAAATAACATTAAGTTTTATTAATGTTTGAAAACAATCTCGGACAAATGTCTGCCGCGGCTCCTTCTGACAGAGCGCATTCTGTCAGAATCTCTTGTGGTCAATTGGGGTCTTATGTCCGCAATTGTACGAGTTATGTTCTCGTCCAAAGCGTCAATATTTGCTGGTTTATCGGCATAGACCAAAGATGATTTAACACAACCACATATCCTCCAGATCAGTACCATTAAAATTCGTAATTAAATATTCCACGTAGTCGAATAAAAAAGTCCATCATCCTGCGACTGGCGACGAATTGATAAATTTGAATCTTTAGCAACACTGCCAGCAACAGCGGCGATGTTTCCTTCGGAACGCACATTTTTTTGTTTTGTTGTTATTTTAATATCGAGCAACGTGAAACGCGTTCGGAATTTGTCGATAATTCGGCGAATAGCGCACAGAACACTGATTTTGATAATAAATTTCGACAATTTGCAAGTGTTGCTCTGATCTCAAACGTTCCATGATGATATACCAGACAATCCCCGTAAACTCGCGGTTCGTTTGACAACCACAACTATCGGAACTTCTGGCACACTGAAAAAATTATCTTTTGTATGTATTATATTTACATATTTGTATATGTATATGTATAATATTTTCTGTGCTGCGGTGTTGCCAAATCTACTCGTAGCTAGCACCAACTTTGCTTTTTTAAATGGAATACCCCATATAATATTACATTTTTAGATTCGATGAGATATTTTGAAACTTTTTTATATAACATATGCTATATCTTGAGCCGTTTCGGAAATAAAAAATATGTTTTAAGAAATTTGGCAAAAAACATCTCTGAATACAAAAATATTTCTTTGTACAACCAGCATAGCTAGATATCTGAATTTTTGAAAACGGTTTCTTAATAGGTTTTTTTATGATAATATAATATGAGAATTCATTTATCGCATATAGGGTGTTTACGAAATAGTGCGCATTTAATAGAACTTAAAAATTCATGATATGTCGGAATTTTAAATGGAACACCCTGTATTTTATAATGGAGCTTACAAGAGCAACACATTCTGTGTAATATGACATTATATATAAGTATTAAGTGATTATATACCTATTGTTAACGGTTTTCGATTTATAAACAAAATAATGCTATTAATGCAAAGATAACCGTTTATTTTATTTTAGTAAATAATAACATAAAATTAAAATTACAAACATAATAGCACCTAAAAAACTATTTTTATAGCAAATGTTCGAAACGCTGACCGTTTATCTTCAAACACTTCAACATTCTAATGTTTGTACTGTTTCACGGATAGAAAAACATGTATTAGATTTTTTCCGGGAGTACATCCGGTTGTTGAATTGTGTTTTAATAGTGCTTTTAAAAATATTGAAAATATATAAACAATTTTTAATAGATCAACTTTTTAAAAATATAATCTTTTTCGTTTGCTTTCGTTATTATATAATTACTTCAAAGAATGCAGAGGATAACTCAAAGTAAAAAAGTGTATTTGAATTATTTTGATACGCCTATGATGAAACACTTTTATCTATTAAAACCTAAACGTCTGGTCTAACATTTTATCGTGAAGCTTTTTCACGAAAGTATGTAGGGGGTTAAGTGCCATTCCTTATACAGCACTCTGGGGTGTCCAAGTATATTTCGAGAGTGCTCTCTTCTGTGACAATAACGGACAGTAGTTAGCTTCATAGGTTTCCTATTTTTCCTTGTAGGATTACACAGTATGCTAACACTTACTATATGAAACAATTTACAAAGACTTCTGAAAATGTAAGTTGAAAATTGATGAAATTTATATTTATTATTGTATCTGATTCAAAAACTATACAAAAAAAAAATAAAAAGCCTCCGAACAAAAGAGATATTTTCGGGTTAATTAAATATTTGTGGAATCAAGCGTCTTTTGTGTGAATGGACCACGGTCATAGGTAAAATGAAATAAGTGGTTATTTCAGCGATAATTTTTTTTTTAATAAATGTTCGTCCAGCGAGTTCATCCAGTTTTACTTTTAGGTGGAAGTGGAAGTCAGATATGGATGTTTAGCCTGAATAGCAGCCTTGAATTGGTTCAGTAATAATATTCCTTGGTTATGTCTCTACATGTATATCCATAAATATATATATATATATATATATATATATATATATATATATATATATATATATATATATATATATATATATATATATATACGTTGTTTTTTCATTGCGGTATTCCCTTTAGCTCAACACACTTCGCCCAATGATTTTCTTGGTGTGACCATTAACCTTTGGTGTGAAACATTAAACTCGAACCACTTGAACCACAAAACACGAAATACCTTTTTTGAACTTTTCAACGCACGTTTCGCTAACCATGTTAGCATCATCAGGAGATGATTTAATCAGATTAAATTATCTTCTGATGATGATAACATGGTTAGCGAAATGTGCATCGAGAAGTTCAAAAAAGTAATTTGGTGTTTAGTGGTAAATCTCTTCGAGTTTAGTCTTCTGTTTAGGCGATTATCTCTACATTTAATGTGAATTTCTTTCCAGTTTTTCCAGCTTGTCATGTTTGAAAAGTGAAACAAATCTCATGATCCGGATCACTTGAATGATATTTTCCGAATATAAACATTAAAAATGGCAAGTTATACTGATTATTTTTTGTTAATAATTTGCACAAACAGTTAGTGTAGTTATGCTTCTTTAAAAACTTCCACTTTCCATGGACCACCTTTTATATTACTTGAACACATATATTAATTTATTTCATAATTAAATTTTATAAATAAGTATATTTGTGGTTTTCAATTTCTAGCGATATTATTTTATGTGATTTAGATTTTTTATATAGTTCTACGGTAAACTTAACTCGCGGTGGGAAATGTATAAGACACTCATTTTAATATGTCGCGAAAGTTCCAGTCAATATCAGTGACGATTTAGTTTCAGATTATTTAAATGTATGTTGGAATATGTCAGTCGGCAGACACGTTCGGAAATTATTTATAGCCTTATGTTATGGTTATACACTATATTTAGAGATTTTTTCATTAGTATGTTGCCAAATTGGATCATCAGCATTTAGTTACCCTTTAAATTAAAATTGCTGTGTCGGCAGTTATGCATAGATGTATGATTACTTCGACCATATAACTTGATATTCAAAAATAACTAATTTTTTAATTGTTACTAAAGTCTGACCATCGCATAAAGTGGTACCCAAAAATTATTTAATGATATGTTATTAGATAATTTTAAAGGTTAACAAATATCTTCAAATACACATATGTCCAAAAGTTTGGAATATTCAAACATTCCTTTTTTTTATTTACATTAAGTTTTCCTTATACTCGTTCACATAATCATCATTTTATTATAACTCTTGCTGATTGATTTATATATGCTAACTGATTTATTATTTTGGAGGCAAAAAAATGCAATATACCAATTGCTTTCAAAAACGATTTAAAAATAAAAAGAAGAACTTTCTATAAAACTAATAGCAGCAGCATCCATGGGTCTGTATGCATGCCTCTAGGTGATTTGGCATACTGTCGATGAAATTATCAATTTGGGCTTGTAAAATCTTTTCCTATTCTTCACGAGCAGCATCTTTTAGTTATCGCAGGGTAAGAGGAGGATTGCTTCGTTTTTTGTTACGTGTTTTCACAATATTTCAAGCATATTCAATGACATTCATGTAAGGGGAATTTCTGGCCACCCTAACTTGGTTAATCCCTACTCTTCAAGAACATGTTATACTACTGCTGTTCGATGACGAGGAGCATTATCATCCATGAAAACAAATCCGTCGCCCACTGCACCTCGGAACATATACAACAGTATTTAAAACTTCCTTGATGTACATAGCACCACTTCTCTCCAGGACCAGTAGAGGTTCCCGTAATACTACCCCAAAACGTCACGTTCCTAGTTTCAAATGGGATAAGCGGTTGAGCTGTTTCTAGTCGGGCTTGTCAACCTGGGGCTCTCCAAAATATAATTCTTCGTGAATTAGAAACCAAACCAATTCTCGTCTCATCGGAGAATATCACGTTATTCCAGTTAGGATTATGATTCGCCATTTCTCGAGCCCATTGCAATCTTACATGTTTTTATTGAACGGTTAGTTGGAAATACATAAAGGTCTTCTACAATGCAAATTTACCGCTTTCAGGCGGTACTTTTATTACAGTACAGTGTTACAGTATTTACTCCTTTAAGCCTAACAAACTCTCTTGATATACCTGTAGAAACTAGACGATTTCTTCGAGCTGTCATTCATATCTGTCGGTCTTGTGTTGCTGTTGTACATCGTTTTCTACCACTTCTGGGACGGTTTTTTTATATGAACTTTTGATATAACACTTTGGGAAACACCTACAATTTTCGAGATATCACTTTGAACAAGCCCTGTGGTAACAAAGCAATTATTCTTGATCTGTTAAAATGAGATATCATGTTTCTAAGGGTTTTTAAACACACTGATTGAAAATTGAAAAAGAACTGAAATATTGTGTAAATATCAATATCAATGGAATCTGCAAAAATCGAAAAACTTTTGTTATCAACAAAACAATGCTTTTGTTATTTTTATTTAAAAACAGTCTAAAATAAACATCCATCACAATTTTTAAGCTAACATAAGCATAGATATCCTGTTTGTAAATATTCCAAACTTTTGCACATGTGTGTTGTTTTTTAATAGTAATTAAGCTCTAATAAAATGTAACACAAATTTAAAATAAATTATGTAAATATTCACAAAAAAGCATTAATAACCTATAAGTGACTTCGATTAAAATAGTTTTATTATCGAAAATCCAATATAATGTTCAGGGCATAATTTTTGTGTATAAATATATGAGGTTATAAAAAAGTTTTAAGTTTCCTTGATATCACCAAATTAAAGATAAGTCCCTAGATAGTGTAAGAAATTGCTATGTTGTAAATAAAAATTAATGTTAAATTATAGCTGATACCAACCAACCAACCATACCATTTAATTAAAGAATACTATTTTGGCTTCATATACCATTGTTTTGGAATGGTTAGATTTTTAAGATTTGGAAAATAATCTGATACACAAAGAATTTGAATTGGAGAAAATTAAATTCTGTATGTACAGCGTTTTTTAACAAGGACCCAATCTAGTATTATACGATTTTACTTATATTTTTTTTACATTTTAAAAGTTAATGTCTGCTATTTATAAAAACGATGTCCTAAGCAACGGAAAAGTGTATTTTCAAGAAAAGTGTTATTTCAGTGTAATTTTTCAACTATAATACCAAAATGATATGTCGCTAAAAATTGAATCATTTTTATTACGTGTTTTAGAAATGAAAACAAATATCTTATTACATAAAGGCAATATTATATGTTACAAAATGCAAGCGATATTTGAGCAGAAAAATTAAGAAACACTTTAATCAATAATTTATTGTAATAAATACATTAGATTGTTTTTCATTTCTCTTAAATTGTTGCTCCATAACTATAAGTGCATCTTCAATTTTTAATGACATCGCGTTTGATCCGGTAACACTATTTAGTTATCTTAGGGAGGGGAGGCAGGCCAACATCTGGCACGTTTGTAGTACGAGTTTAAATCCTCCTAGAGTCACTTTTTTTCGGCAATTTTTTTCGTAACCCGGATTATTTTAGTGTGTCCTGACAGTGTCCACAGGCCTGTTGAAGTGTGCCCAAGTCTGAAACAAAACTCGATAGTGCACCGTTACTCGAAAAGTCATTTTTGGAACGCATAAAAATTGTCTTCAAACGTGCTTTGAAGACGCATCAGCCAACGCTGTTACCAGATCAAACACTACGCCACCGGTCCAGTCTCATTACCTCATTTAGAAATCTCGTATTGTCAATCTATTTCAACATTACCACTTAAAAACGCACAAAAAAATATACGGACAGTTGTTCAAGCAAATGTTTCACGATATCAAGTAAATGTGGTTATTTCAAATTTGCGTTTGTTGAGGTTTTAGACTAAAACTTGAGTTTTAGTCTAAAAAGTTAAACTCCTTAGTTAAACTTGAATTCTGAAAACTTTCAAGAATGCTTTGTATTAACAGAATTCTTATATCTATGCATATTTGAACCTCTAATTTTTTATGCTTTCTCTTTGCTCAAATGCTATTTTAAGAATATTTTGCTCCATTTGGTACAAAATGTCTTTTTTAATAGGAAGGATGAGTTAGGAAAGGAAAAGGCATGCGAAATATGTGACGATGCCTGATACATGTTTTAACCTGCATATGAAAAATTTATAAAAAGTTATATGGCGGTTAGCGGTAAATCTCTTTGTGGTTAGTGTTCCACACTAAATGATACAATAGAAAAATTGATTAACGGTATAATGACGTATTTACCAAATGACCAAAACATCCTTAGATTAATGACCAAAACATCCTTACCGTGAAATGTTATCGTTTAATCTCGAAACGTAAAGATTAAAACCTACTTTTTCGAAACCTGCTATTGTAGAATTATGTGATAAGTTATAGAAATTGATCTTCACGGTTCCACAAATGCTACTTAACTGGTCTTACAGAATACTGCCATGGTTGGTATCTGTATCAAAAATTAGATTTCACATGGTAAATTATGAAACAAGAAATGTATCAAATGTCTTAGTTGAAAATCGATTTTTGTAAATCCTGGGGTTTATCCTGCGACAATTGCAATGGTATGTGATGATGAAGTAAAGGGTTTATCCATATGAGTGTCAGAACTCTAAAATATATTATGTTTATTTCAAAATATTATTATGTTTTGAAAATAATGTTGTTGAAATGTTCCCTTCGGCTCTGCGTCCGGTAAAATGCATTCTGGAGATCTGGCCTAACTGTTTCGTTTAAAGTCAACAATTGTTCGGAGTTTATTTCTGTAAACCAGACATTTATTGTAACCCCAGGAAAAAACAAGTACGAGATCGTATGATCTTCGTGGCTAGTTGATAGAGTCCAGAAAACTTATCTTGCGATATATAATTTAAAATACAACAGGAATTTCCAAAGAGTTATTAGCTTCCTTTGTAGCACCACGTGTCCAACTGGCTTGGTTCTTAAGAGGAAGAGTTCCTTTTATTGTGATCTTAAAATCTATAAACTAAAAATTGTTATTTTATGATAATATACACAAATATATATATATATATATATATATATATATATATATATATATATATATATATATATATATATATATATATATATATATATATATATATATATATATATATATATATATATATATATACATATATATATACATATATATATATACATACATATATATATATAATATATATATATATATATATATATATATATATATATATATATATATATATATATATATATATATATATATATATATATATATATATATATATATATATATATTACTACTAACACATACATCCCAAAATAAAAACAATAGTTATCAAATATTTGAACATACGGTCAATAGTGATGTAAACTTGTACTTTTTCAATAGCTTTATGTACACTAGGTCGTACTCAAATAATCCGCTACCTACACAATGAATACAGAGGCAAAGCAAAGCATATATCATGTTATTGAGCCGCCAAATCCGGCATAATGTTTTTGTCGAAAGATAGGGGCAACTAAAAACTTAGGCCCGTGAGAGTAGTCGATTTGCAGCAATATTTATTCTATAGAAAATAATCGATTTTTTTACTTTACTGACAACTGTTAAATTTTTCACGTTATTGCTATTGTTAAATGGCAAACAAAATTGATTGAGGTTTTCTAGTAATTCTCAACATTAACAAACATATATTTTTTTCCGCACAAAATATACAGAACAAACGATCACCCGGTTGGGGTGGGTGATTTCATTGCAGCCAGCACATTCTCCAGACTTGGCCTCTTCGGATTTTTATCTCATTCAATCCCTGCAATATCAATCAATCCTTCAATCCCTGCCTGGTTGATAACCACACTGCATTTCTTAAGGAAGTCGAAAAAAGCCTTAATCACATCAGCACCACCAAGTTTTTTCCATCTGAGATTCAAGAGTTACCTGAACGGTGACGAACGTGTATAGAAAGCGAGGGACATTACCTCGAAGATTATGTTTGTAAAAAAGACCCAGAATTAAGTTGAGGCCTTAATAGTATCAAATAAATGATTACAGATACATTCAACACATAAGCAACATGTCGATTCAGTCAACGATTCTTTCAATTGCTCAAAACGGTCTTTCAATTGCTGTTCACAATTACAGATATAGTTAATTAACAAATACAACAAATATTTAGAAACTATTTTTTATAGATTAATTTTTCTCAGTAACAAAATTATTTCAATTTGGCTAAAGTCACCGGGAATAACATATCTATCTTTAATTTAATTATAATTATATAGGGGTCGCTATCAAAAGAACTGTGAATTTGTGCGCAAATCTGTATATCTGTTTTTCAGTAGTCCGGCATATCATCACGGAAAGTTTATTATCAAACCAAGTTTTGTAAATTGTTGAAATTTATTATCAAAATCAGTGTTCTGTGCGTCAAACTTAGACAGCACTTCGTGATGTATTCGCCGAGTTATCAACAAATTCTCAAGACTTTTCACCCCGTTCGATATGAAAACAAAAACAAGACAAAAAAACTGTGCGTTCTGAAAAAATATCGCCGCTGTTGCTGGCAGTGTTGATGAGGATACAAATGTATCAATTCGTCACCGTTCGCAGGATAGAGCGATGGTTAATCTGGAGGAGATATTGTTCCAACAAGATAGTTTAATGTGTTATACATCCAACAATCGATCTATCGCGGAAACAATTTGGTGAGAAAATTATTTCGACGGACGCACCTGATTATTGTGGAGTATTGGGACGCCACCGAGGTCATGTGATTTAACGCCTTTAGATTATTTTCTCTGGGGTTATATTAAATATTTGGTCTATGCCGATAAACCAGCCACTATTGACGCCTTGGAAGCTAGCATAACTCGTCCAATTGCGGACATAAAACACCAATAGTTTGAAAAAATGGTCGGAAATTGGATTCACAAAAGCCGCTTTGTCTCAAGCAGCCGCGGCGGTTATTTGTCCGAAATTGTTTTCAAATAATAATGCTATTGAATGTTATTTCAAATAAAATATATAGTTTCAAGGTATCTAATTTGGTTGTTGTTTTATTTGAATTTAAAGTTCGGGCGCACTAAAAAAATCACCCTATACTATCTGTTTTGCAGCCCCATAAAAATTAGTGGAATCAGTCGGATTTTAATTTAGCATATTGATCTGCAACAAAATTTTAATTTTTAGTTATACAGGGCTTTAAACTCTTTGCGATATGAAATTCATTAATAGTAAAATAAATTAAAAATTAACAAAAACTTATCATATCTAGGCAAAAAAAAATCTAACCCCAATAGACAAACAAATAATCTTTACAATTAATATATTTATTCAACTCTAAGGTATTGGTGCAATATGTTTGCATCTGTCGGTGCAATGTATCAAAAATCGGGGTGTTGTGCCGACAACACGCATGTAAGGGCACAGGCCGCATAAGGGATGATCCTAGATATCTGACATCTCTATTCACACCCCACACCTGGCCTTGTTCGGATGACAGAAGGGCCGAAGAACAAAGTGATGACTTTATTTGCGTCACTGATTTTCGATGGTTTTTATTAAGGTTTTGGTAAATGGCGCGTGATACATTATTAGCATAACATTTTGGTAGTTTAAAGTTGACTCATAAGAGAACGTGGGGAAATTATAGGGTGGATTTAGTTAGAGATGATTATAATTTCCTGTGGAAAGTGAATCTATATCTTGAGTGTAATACGTATTGCTTTATTTTGTTTGCAGTTTTTTGTTAAATACGGTTGTATGATAAGTACCTGACAAGAAAAAAAACATTTTTATGTATAAAATTTATTTTATTCTTCAACGTAATCACCTTTCAATTCGACACACTTAGTCCAACGTTTTTCTATCTTTTGTATCCCCTCTAAAAAATACGGTCACTCCAACTCTTCAAAATAAGTGTTCGTGGATTATTCGTAACTATTCTTTGGTCTCTGGCGTGTGGTGTGTTTCGTCAATAGTTATGAACCGATGCCAAAAATCATTCCAATTGCCTTTTAAAATCGCTAAACATTCTTTTGAAGATGACACACGTGTGTGTTTATTGTCAATTGTGAGCAATCACGGCACCCATCTTGCGAAAAGCTTTTTCATACCCAAATGAGTTGTTAAAATATTCTGACCCTCTTCAATTGAGCTGCCTATAGTCTCAGCAAACTCACGCATTTTCACTCTCCGATTGGTTATCACGATATCGGGGATTTTTCAATCATTTCTGAAGTAGTAAGCTCATTTGGATGACCTGAACGATCTTTTTTTTCACGTTTGAATTCAGCTCCCCATATACCCCGCTGAGCTCCGTTTTAATCTTATAATTTGTTTTCTTTTTAAAAGCTATGTATTTTATCATTGCTCGATATTAAATTTTTTCCATTATTGTAAAATTACAAAAGTTGTTCTATTTAAATGGCTGCCATTCACAAACTAAACGACGCGGATACTTGACAGTTAAATAGTATTATTCTGAAAGATTATATTTACGAAAAATATCACTTTTTAAATACTAGCAGCGCCATCTCTGGCCTAAGCCAGGTACTTATCATACAAATCTCGTGTAATAACAAAATCCTGATAAAGAACCCAAAGGAATTGTAAAGATCTATTTTAATGAGAAGGCAAACATAAGCAACGAAACAAAAATCATATTATTATTATTACTACTGTACTATTAGTTTTAAATTGTTACTGATTGTTAGTTAGAATTTTACCGAGAGCTTTGTCAGTCTGAGTTTCATCTCTAGTTTATTAAGACTCTTTTATTAAGAATTTAATTCAGTATTTCAGCAATCATTAATTGATTAGGTTAGGTTAACTGTGATTGCACTCTGATAATGTTAATATATACTGTCTGAAATTTATTTACTTTCATAATAAAACTTATTTTTAACCACATTTCTTAATGTTGAATGAATTTTCGTAATGAACTTATATAAGCCCATTTCTATACTATATGTTCAGCCAGTCAAATATCAGCCATTTTTTCATTATAAATGTCCTGTATAATTTTTTGTTTTTTTTTTTATTGAATAATGTATTTTAAATTTATATTATGTAATTCAAATTGTTAAAGAAAATGCGATTATTATATTATATTTGTCAAATTATTATTAAATTGAATTGTTCTGAAAGTAAATATTGTAGAATAAGAGTGTTAGAACTTTAAAATGAGCCAAAATGATAACTGCAAGTGATAATCCGATCATTTTTATTTAACCTTGACGACTTTTATTTTATTTGACATTATGTTTTGAAAATAATATCCTTCAAATATTCTTCCCGGCTTCGTCTGGTGGAATGTAATCTGGAGACCTAATTTTTCGATTACTTTTTCACACACATCGATTAGTATATTTTCAATGGTGGTCTGAATGTCTCATTGAAGATCAAGAATTGTTCAGGGTTGATTTCAATAAACCAGAGATTTAGCACAACCCCACAAATATAATCCAAGGGCGTGAGATCGCATGATCTTAATGGCCAGTTAACGTTACTATTTTGTGAAATAACACGTCCAAGAAACTTTTCTTTTAATAAATCGATTGGCTGGTGAGATGTGTGACAAGTCGCAGCGTCTTATCGAAAGAAAATATTGTTTATATTCACATTTATCAATTCAGGCCAAAAATATTCTGTTAGCATTTTTCTATAGCGTTCACCATATTAACACGATTTCTAGCATTGTCTTTAAAAAAAGGTCTTATCATTCCTTCAGTCCAAAAACTGCACCAAACAGCGTCTTATCAATTAATCACATTAGGATCTTCATCGGCCTAAATCCTACTGTTATGTTTGTTTACAAAGCCGTTAAGCCATAAGTGCGTTTGGTAGGAAAATATTTTATTTACCCAAAGTGAGGGTTACCTTCAAACTACTGTAGTGTCCAATATATGTTCATCATATATCTTTCCAAGGTGAATTGACACAATATACTGAATCCAGCAGTTTATAAGTGATTTTTACGATTCAAACAAAGTTTCCGCTATTACGTTTCAAAGTTCTGACGTATCATATTAGAAAATACTTTAATATATATATATATATATATATATATATATATATATATATATATATATATATATATAATAGCCACATCTCGTATATATATATATATATATATATATATATATATATATATATATATATATATATATATATATATATATATATATATATATATACGATATTAAATAACGAGACTGACGCTGCTACAGAAGTTGTTTAGCATGAATCCTTCTCACACATTCCTATAACCGTAGCCTTCATTTGCATTAGAGTTGGTTTTTTGTTTCACCGGAAAAATGTTAAGTGTAATAATAGAGCAATGAATTGTTGCGAAATTTTACTTGAAACTTGGAAAAACCGCCGAAAAGAAGTATATGGCAATACATGTTTATCACGTGCCCGTGTTTTTGACTGGTTTAAGCTTTTTCAAGATGGCCGAGAAGCCCTTCCACGTCAAAAACGGATGACAATATCGAAAAAATTGATAATCTGCTTCGATCTGACCATCGGTTAAGTATTCGTGCGTGTCGAAACCATAAGAATTGACAAAGAATGTCTACAGCAAATTTTACATAACAATTTTAACATGCAAAAAGTGTGTGCCAAAATGATACCTAAAATTCTCATGTTTGAACAACAAGAAGCTCGCAAAAATGTTTGTACTGACACTGCTAACAACAATGACACTGACATTGAAAATGACCCAAGCTTGTGATGTGACGAATCGTGGTTTTTACTTATGATCCTGAAACGAAGCGCCAATCCATGCACTGGAGTCCAATTCACCGAGAGCCAAAAAAACTTGAAGGGCAAATTAAAATTTAAAACAATTATTTTTCTTCGATATTCATGGGATTGTGTACCTTCACTGGGTTCGTGTAGGTTAATCAAAGCTAGTTAATCAACATTACTACCTTCACGTTATTGCTTAACTCCGTGAATGTGCCGGCGCATTCCGCATTATCTGTCAAGATGTTTCAAGCCAAGTACAGCATCCCAGTGTTAACCATTCGCTTTATTCGCCGGATCTTGCGCCGTGCGGCTTCTATCTGTTTCTTAAGGTGAAATCTGCATTCAAAGGAATAAGATTTGAGTCTGTTGAAGCTGTGAAAGAGAAAGCGGCACGTGTTCTAAGGAGCTGAGAGAAGCTGACTTCCAGCACTGTTTCGATCAATGGAAGATTCGAATGGAGCATTGTTAGGACAGAAGAGGGGTGTATATTGAACGTGATAATAAGTAAATATGTATGAAATCAAAATAAAATGTTTTACAGCGCCAGTCTCGTTATTTAATAGTCGACACCCAATACATATATATATATATATATATATATATATATATATATATATATATATATATATATATATATATATATATATATATATATATATATATATATATAATATGAAAAATATATATAATATGAAAAATTTTAAGGATGTAATGGTAGTTGGACATTTTTTTTCACTCCATATACGAAAATATTTGTTTACGTATATATTTATATAAAATAAGCTTCATAGCTGGATTCTTCAACAATAACAACATTATTTTTAGTCTCCTGTAATAGGTTTTCTGAACACTTAGAAAAAACGGTAATAGGCGATCCTTTGGTACCATTCTTAGCTAAGTTATTCATGTTTTATTCATGCTAGTTATTCACAATTTCAGACCGTTACCAAGGAGGAATTCGGTTACTCTCTGAGGGTTTGGTTAAGATATGTGGATGATGTGTATGCAATACACAAGTACAATAAATTAATATTTAGAATAATTTCTTAACAACTTAAATGGTAAATTTCAAACATAACATTTACGTATGAACACAAAAATAATGACATATTCCTTTTTTTGAATGTTTCAGTGAATAGGAATAATAAAAACAGGTTACTTTTTGATATCGTTAGGAAAAACACCACCACTTTTGTTTTCTAATGATTCAAATGATAACATTAACAAATGGTTACTTTAGAGTAGATATATTTAAAAAATTAAATTCCTGACTTGTTTTCTGTGAAAATGGTTACATTTTGGAAAAATTTTTTGTTTAAAATAATGAACCGACTCGCTTATTAAATTTAGGATAGATATTTCCCTGCCACCTTGCAATAATTGGTTGCCCGGAAAGTTCGTAAGGATTTTTTAAGAGATAAGATACAAAATTAATTAAAAATTTTTTGTCACTCGAAAACGCCTGTCGAATTTACATAGTACTATGGCCACTTAACTAGAATATATTAATAAAAAAAAATTAACACGTCAGGTTTCTTTATGACATTAAAATATATATTTTTATAAAAATGTACGAAAATACACTTACACTTATACGATTATCCACTTAAACACAATATTTATGATTTTCGCGAGTACCTAGCTTGTGGTAGTCCCTTTTCAATCCCACAGCAATAATCGGCTAAGATCCCAGGACTTCATCTCTATAAGGAAAATATCCTGTTGGAATCTCTCGCTGTGTTCGTCACTCACAGCATCCAGGTTCAGGGAAAAAAACAAATATGAGCCCAGGATATGTATCTTCAAGGACATATTGCACCTCAAAGTTTTGTATGAGATCCCAAGGTCATTAATTAAATCTTTGTAATTTACTGGCATGTGGTTACCTAAAAGGCTTTTTACGACATTAACAAAACGTTTCCAAGCTGGTTTTTCAAGATTTTGATGAAAGCTGTTTTCTTTAATTAGTTTTTTTATTTGAGGATCTAGAAATATTCCCTATTTAATTTTTGCGTCGCGAATTTTGCGACGACACGGCAAAGCACATTTTCAGAGTTCACTAGAGGTGTACTTTTAACATTCTTCTATCCTGGATAAAGTGATTTACGCTTGGGCACTCTTTCTTTATATAGAGATTTTTTCAATCTCTATTGCCCAGTTCGCAAATAAAACAATAATGTTTTGTTTAACCAAGCTACAGTCTAAGCAAAAGATCAACTTTTTTCAAGCACAATTGTTTTCAAACTACTTTTTGATGCGTGAATAAACAATCGTTAGTGACTTGAATTGTAATCAAAATTTAACAGATTCATTGTGCATGTATGTTATTGCAATAGACCAAATCATCTGCCTGAGAAAAATAAGGTTTCAATTGATCATCGCGATGGCGAAATAGGAATTTTTTGTACTGGGGGAAAGTAAATTTCAGCCGTTTAATCTAGATCTCAAAAGCTCAGCCCGTTTTTAGATAAATATAAATCATGTACCAAATCATTTAGGTCACCTTGTGCCAATAAGTGTAGTTCTTTTGAAGTGCTTGATTCATAAGCTGGTTCGCACTCTGTTTCTAAGTTCTCGTCTTGACTAGCAAAAGCTTCTTCAGTTTCTACTGAATTTGGAGATGTTGGTACAGGTAATTCAGAGCTCTGTGGGCTCGGTCATTTTGTAGATTACAGGTCTGGGTACTTTATAGTGTGTTTCAACTTAGTGTGATACCCTTTATAGCAGTCAAACGAAAATAATAACCCGACCAGAGCTGTTGGTTCCGTCAAAATCATTGGCACACCAAAGAGCATATGTCTAGATCTCTTAGCATAACCCAGCAGAACTCTCCCACATGTTACACAGCAGATATGTGGGACCTAGATTTGTCTTGATGGCGCAAAGAAAAACCAAAATAACCCAAATAATGTTTGGTTTCTAATAGTGGGAAATTTTGACGCTGAGAGGTAAAAGTTAATTCTCTACACACATAAAAACTATTCGGATGATTTAAACAATTTCGTGGCATATTTATAGCCTTAACGAATACCAATAAATTTAAATTTGTTGGCTATGATAGCTATTTAACTTCAGAAATGACGTTATTTAAACATAAACACGTATAAAAAAAACTGAGGGTAACTGGAGAAATATAACATTGTTTTTGTAATGAGAGTAGATAAGTGCAATTAAATATCATTTCAAAATTCGTATGACATAAACAGTATTTATCAGTGTAATTTATATAAATATTTATTTAGTCTATTATGCAATTACAATTATTATTCACAACTTTTTGCGAATCTAGTGGTAGGTTTATAATGTAATTTTCCCAAAAATGTGAATATTTATTGCCAAAAAGTCAATAGATTGCGTATCGAACGTAAACATTGTAAAAAACACAATAATCAATAATTAGTAAATAGACATTACTAATCGAACACAGATTTTTTACAAGCTTAAAACCTTCCTTTTTACAATTTTACAAGCTAATTGCTAATGTAAAATTCCTACAAACTGTCCGGACAACCCAATCCATGTCGTGAGTGTTAAATATGATAAAACAGACTTTACTAACAATTTATTTTCTGATATGTACTATGCATTAAAATAATAATGAAATTTGACTATGAAATAGAATGAATGAAAAGCGATACAAAAATTAGGCGAACTCTGACTAGAATAAAAATTATCTGCTAAATGTTCCAAAGAAAAACATGTGTTCTTGCTGTACATTAATCACAAACACATGGGATGATCCACTATTAAACATCTTATTGAATCTGTTCAGCGTAGCGTGTAGAGTTTGAAAGGGAGGGTGCTATATGTTCTGATCATTTAGAAGTTGAACTGTAAAAGGAAAGGGAGGGTGTAAATGTGTTAATTTGGGTGACAGAATATCAATTTCGGTTAACGTTTCTCAATATTCCAAGCTCAAAAACAACATATTTATATACATATGATATATATATATATATATATATATATATATATATATATATATATATATATATATATATATATATATATATATATATATATATATATATAAATATATATACATATATATATATATATATATATATATATATATATATATATATATATATATATATATATATATATATATATATATATATATTTATATGTATATATATTTATATATATATATATATATATATATATATATATATATATATATATATATATATATATATATATATATATATATATATATATATATAAATATATATACATATAAATATATATATATTATATATATATATATATATATATATATATATATATATATATATATATGTATATATATAACGTGCGGGCGGTTGCTCGCACCGCATTTGAGCTCGATATATTGAAATCCGGCCGCTGTGGAAGTTTTTGAAATTCAAAAAAAGTTGATTGTCATATTAGTCGATATTAGTCATTTTTAGAATTTTATATCTCAGGCTCTATATAACTTAAAGACTTGAGTGAAACGGCATACTACCGTACTGATCTTTGGTTTTAGAGGAAAAAATATATTTTTGTTTCAAACTTAAATCCGGCTGGGCTGGGTTCTTTAAACTGAATCACTATTTTAAAGAACTTTTGCCTATTTTTAAAACATTCCTAGATCTTCATTATTTAAAGTAGAAGGCTGAGCAATGGCTCATGTTTTGTGCCTAGGTATATTCTGTTCGTGTCTACCCTAATTTTCATTGATTGCCTCAATTCTTTAGATATATGACTTCGCAAAGCCAATCAATTTTTGGAAAATCGCTGTTTTCAGATAGCTAACTTTTGTGTAATAAAAAAATAGACAAACCAAATTAAAGACCTAACTGATACAATCTTTCCCCAAGGAAGCCAGAAATAGAGAACGCTGTCGAGAAGTGGACCGAAAAGTACGCGAACGGAATGAGTTTTCATAAGTCACGATTCTTCTGTAAATAAGTATCCAATGAAAAGAAGAAAAAGAAAAATTATATATTCTTCAACATATACACCTAAAGGCGTATTGGATATAAAATCATATTTGTTTGATATAATGTTATAACTGGAAAACAATTGTCATATTTGCCGTAAAACGAGGGGAATGATTGGTGCTAAATGATGAGTGAGGGTAATTAATTATTCGGATTCGGAAAATTTCTTAAAAAAGGATTATTTTTAATTAGTCAAAGTTATTAGGGACCGGTATAGTAACACATTAAAATTATATGGAATGTGAAAATAATAAAAAAAAATATCGAATTGTTCAAATTACTAGAAAAAGTATATAACATTGATATTGCATTGACAAATTTATCTTGCAAAGTATTTGATTGTAACAAGTAGAATTTTGGTATTTTTCTATATAATGTGTAGAAATATGAAATAATTGGCACAGATATCTAGATAGTTTGAGAAAGCGGCGTTATGAACAGGCAAGAATAAACTCTAAGCGCAAGAATAAAATAAGAAATAAACAAAAACGAAATTCATAAGGTCAAAGAAACAAGGAAAGGAATAATATGTGGATATTGATCGAGTAATAAATGGAAGACGGTTTAATAGAGTTAACAGATTTAAATATCAGGCTAACTACTTAGGCCCTTCAGACTACCACTTATTTCTATCGATACAACACGGACTTTCAGAACAATACTTACATTCTTACGAAAAAGTGAAAATTTGCCTTGATGAATGGTTGGCTTTAAAAAACCAAAAGTTCTTTTGGCGCGGAATCCACTCTTTGAGAAAAAGATGGGAAAAAGTAATATCTAACGATGGTCAATATTTCGATTATTAATCTAAAATATTTTCTTATAGAAATAAATGTTCAAATATTGCGAAAAAATCGGCATTGTTAATGCACCTATAAAAAAAAAAACATAAGCTCAGGTACCCATCTGCGGATGTAAAAGCTCTAGATGGGCTGCCATAGAGAAGAAAAATAAGTATTTTTGTAGAGTAGTAAGGTGTGTTAAAGGGTTCCATCAAATGGATATTCCAGAATCAGATGAATAAGCGAAAAGTCCTTTTTTGTACAGTAGTGTCGTTCAAAGAAGATAATCTTTTATATTTCACTATTTTGCTATTTCATATACTAAAGTATATGAAATAGTATCTGAATCGAGTGTCATGCTTAAGGAAGTTGGTTGATTGTATATAACAAAACATCCACCAACTATATTTTATTTCCGTTCAGTTTCTTTCCTTTAACTCATTTTCCTAGTTCACCTCCTGTGTAGGGTTTCAATAACACGAAAAGTAAAAAGGAGGAAAGGGAAAGCAAAAAAGAAATCTTCAACTGCACTATTTTTTTTACGCTCTCCCACTTTAAAAACTCACGAGCCGCCACTATAAACGGTTTAATAAAACTATTTATTATACTTACAAATTTATACAAATTTATACAAATTTATTACAAATTTATGTAAACTTATAAATTCGGTTTGCTTCTTTTAGACTTATAAAAACATGACACAATGAGATTAAGAATTAATATAAAATATTTGTCTAAATTATTGTCTATAAAATTGATCGGAAAATATTTTACTAGTTCACAGAGCAAATCCGAAGTATTCATTGTAATACCTTTTCATCTCCAATGAAATAAAGTTAAATAAAACTATTTTACAAGCGATATTAAAAAGTCTTAACGTAACCAAAATGTAAAGAAGATTAGTCACATGCAAATATTTCAGTTCAGACAATAAATTGATTTGAATTACATTTAGTTATCTTGAGAAGCTAATATGTTCGGTTGCAAAATAAAACTGTAAATGACATTCTGCTAACACGTGATTGAATACTAAAAATTTATTTTGTGTTAAGATTTCGCACTCAATTTTCCAAGAAAAAAAAATCTTTTCCATATTTGTGGGATTGGGAAATATGCAGAAATTAGAATTCACTTAAAATATGCTATTAAGAGTGGAAATTATAAATTAGGGTCAAAAACTACGAAATAGGTATCACTAAAATCCTATCAAATCGAAAACTTAGCAACGAATCTGATATTAAATTAGAGAAAATTGGTCTCGACGGAGTTGAATAGATCCGTAATTAGTTCTTCAAAGTTGGAAACGACATGTCATCACGCGATCTCGTGCTAGACTCATCAATTAAGGTCTTGTCGGTTACTTTATAGACCCGGGGACAAGAGTTGATAAAAGGGTTGGTAATTTGGATTTGGGAGGATTCGATTTGGTATAGCTTAGTGGTGGCATATTAATTAATGTCACGAGAAGTGGATATTCCAGCAGATATTTTAGTTGAATAAGAATTTAGTAGAATTGGTTAATATATTAAGCTGTTAACTCAACGGTTTCTGTTGAAGGTTATATAATGTCGTCTGAATATAAAGAAGTATAGTCTGAATATAATTGGATTTTTTTTGGGAGAGCGAATATTTTCAGAACTCAATACAAAGTATGTCATTACTAATAAAACTAATACGAATACAATCGTCAATTGGGATTCAATATTTTTGAATTTTGTGAAAGTTTATAATTTAATATTTTTTTTTACGTTTAATTAAAGAGATGGATAACCTTGGATTTTCTGGGTGAATCATCTCCAATTTAATACAATTATAATAATTTTGATTTAAATTTTAATATAATATTTTCAACTGGGACTTCTTTCTTTTGAGAAATAATGTGTAGTTTTTCATATATATATATATATATATATATATATATATATATATATATATATATATATATATATATATATATATATATATATATATATATATATATATATATGAAATGATCATGAGAAATTCACCAAAAATATTTTTAAGCTTCTAAAACGACCACAAGAGGGCGTGACGAGCTAAACATTTTTAAAAATCTTTTTTTTTTTGTGTATTTTCAAGTGTTAAGCGAGTAAGAAAAATCTCAGTTATAATTAGCAAACTGTCTCCTACAACTTTGTTTTATGACATTTTGTCGTAACTTCGCGAATAAAGAAGTGGGGGGGGAGTTTTACCTATTTAGATAAAAAGTCGTCTAATGTCCGTTTGCCTAAACCGATTTTCCTCAATTTGGATTCATTTAAAAGGCAATTGCTGGGACAATCAGATAATCTGGGAGATAAATTATTTAGTTTATAAATGAAACCGCGAAATGGCGTTACATTCAACAATAGTTTTTTTTTGAAGTTTTGTTCAGTTTTTTCAAATAGAATGGTACAGCTTCTATTACATGGCAAGAAAGACAATTTAAAGAGGAATCGTCCAGTGAAAACCCGAAATCGATATCTCTGACATGTCAAGAGATATTTCGATTTTTCTGAAAAAAAATCAGTTATTGTTTCACTACTACCTGCATTAAATTAAAAAAATATTAACCTAATGTTTGCCTTCCTTCACACTTTACCCAGGCTTAGGACTGGTCCAAATTCTTCGTGCCATATTAATTTGGAGCGTGTTTAAAGGCCAACGGGCCAACAACGAAGATAATAATAATAACAACAGTCAAATAAAATTAACAGTACAATAGTCTAATAATTAACAGAATCTGAACTTTAACGCCATTTTAAATGTTCAAAATGCCTTCCATCCTTAGAAATGCAAAGATTTATTTTTCGACGAGTACTAAAAACGGCAGCTTCAATTTCCGCTCTTGAAATGCTGGTTATTGAATTTTTAATTCTTTCAATCATGTTTTCTCGTGTGGTAGGACGAGTTTGAAAAACTAGGTCTTTTAGTCTTCCCCACAAGTAAAAATCGAGGACTGTCAAATCTGGTGAGCGCGCCGGCCACGATAATAAACTACCCCGTACTATCCCCAACGATTTGGAAACGAAGCATCCAAAAAGTTTCGAACCACCTGCGAGAAGTGGGCAGGGCATCCATCATTCTGGTACCACATTTGTCTTCTTGTTTCCAACGAAACATCTTCCATTAGTTCTGGCAGTCCATTTTGTAAAAAATTTAAATATGTTTCACTATTCAAATGTCCATTAAAAATAAAGGAACCAATAATTTTGTCTCCCAAAACACCACACCATACGTTCACACTCCATCTATTTTGGTAGTTGATTTCTAATATCCAGTGTGGATTAGCAACTGCCCAGTAGTGCATATTATGTAAGTTAACGCCTCCGTCACTGCTAAAAGTAACTTCATCAGTCCATAGTATGCGTTTTAAGAATTGTTTATTTCCACTACACATATTTTTTAACCAGTGACAATAGTCTAACCGTCTGTCGAAATCGTTATCCAAAAGGGCTTGGTGTAAGACAACATGATAGGGGTGCAGCTTGTTATCTCTTAAGATTCGATGAACGGATTTCTTGCTAACACCTAATTCTTCAGATATTTGTCTGATACTTAAATGGGGGTTGGTTTCAACATAAGCCAGAACATTTACGACATTATCTCCATTACGAATCGAACGTAACTTGATGCGGACTGGATCTGGATGCACAATTCCTGTTTCTCGTAAGCGTCTTGCTAGACGTGTAAACACCTTCTTCGAATAATGCCTTCTTTCGGGATATTGACTTGCATATTGCCGCTCTGCAATACATGCATTTTCAAAACATTGGAAATACACCGCCAACATGTCATAGGCCTCGTTATTCGTAAAAGGCATTGTTAGATATTATTATAATCATTATTGATAATCAATAAATGCAATGTTGAAAATGTAATGCATTTCAAAACTGACAAGTTAATTTGACTGTTTTTGTTTGTTTCCAGGGTTCCCTTCTTACACTCTTTGTGCAATGTACCTAAGTGCATTCAAGTAGTATTTAAGCATCACAAAAGAGAAAATGCAACAATTGGGGAAAGGCATTTTTTCCGCTTATGTAATTAAATTAGAAAATATTATCAAGGTCAGGATTAGAACATTTATGATGATTGATACTGAATAGATAATTTTATTTTTTAAATAAAATTGTTGCGGTTGCGATTGCGACCTAAATATTAAGACTAATTTTTAACTTAATATTACGGTAAAAATTAAAACTAACTGATTTTTTTCAGAAAAATCGAAATATCTCTTGATATGTCAGAGATATCGATTTCGGGTTTTCACTGGACTATTCCTCTTTAAATTGCCTTTCTTGCCATGTAGTAAAAGCTGTACCATTCCATTTGAAAAAACTGAACAAAACTTCAAAAAAGCTATTGTTGAATGTAACGCCACCTCGCGGTTTCATTTATAAACTAAATAATTTATCTCCCAGATTATCTGATTGTCCCAACAATTGCCTTTTAAATGAATCCAAATTGAGGAAAATCGGTTAAGGCAAACGGACATTAGACGACTTTTTATCTCAATAGGTAAAATTCTCCCCCGCCCTTCTCTTTGTGAAATTACGACAAAATGTCATAAAACAAAGTTGTAGGAGACAGTTTGCTATTTATAACTGAGAATTTTTCTTACTCGGTTAACACTTGAAAATACACAAAAAAATGATTTTTAAAAATGTTTAGCTCGTCACGCCCTCTTGCGGTCGTTTTAGAAGCTTAAAAATATTTTTGGTGAATTTCTCATGATTATTTTTAGTACAATTTTTTTGGTATATTATATTATATATATATATATATATATATATATATATATATATATATATATATATATATATATATATATATATATATATATACCGAACTTAAAATCTTCGACGACTTTTTCAAGCAATTGGGGTTTTATGTATGTCCGCATTTGGCCAAGTTATGTTGGCTTTCATGGCGTCAATAGTTACTGGTTTATCGCTATATTGTCGATTGTTGCGTTACCTGTAAGACGTATAGAGCCGTTCGGTTGGAACTTCCAACCTCCATATCTCCTCCAGATCAATATCATTCAAATTTGGAATTAAATTATCCACGTACTTGAATAACAAAGCCCAACTTCTTGAGAACTTCTTCACTGCCAGCAACAGCGGCGATATTTTCTTCGTAACGTACAGTTTTTTGTCTTGTTTTTCTTGTACTATGGAGCAGCGTGAAATACCAACACTATTTATAGGCTCTGGGCACTTCTTGGAGTGCTTCTGCTGAAATGCGCCTCACTTCTGCTCTTAGCCTGATGTTCTCAGCGGCTGAATATAATGCCCTCGTCTGGCTGAATAGTCCTAATGCCGGAATGATAGATATACAGCCGAATGTAGCAATACTGGCAGCAAAACTACCACTGGCGGTATTACGACTGTCTCTCTGTACTGGCTCTCCACACTTAGACATACAGCTTCTCCTGAATTACGCAGACAAGACTACATTGTCCATTCATGACGATGTCTCACACGTGGTCTATTCAACTCTGAATAGACTACGTTCTAGAAACCACGGTTATGACTGACGCAACAATTAAAAACGGAAAATTTCAATATTCATTCAAAGTGGCACAATCTTTGGATTGAAAATGCCCCAAAAAGAATTGGTTAATGTCATTGGACCACGGAAAAAACCTCAAGGTTCAATCTTCCAAGGCACACATTGAAAACTCTAAATAGGATCAGAACGGGTCTTGGAGTATGTGCATACAGCCTGCATAAATGGGGCAAAATATTTAGCTCAAACTGCAACTCCGGTCTTCCCTTCCAAACCAGACTGTCCGACACATAGCCGAGGTGTGAGAAAAGCGACCACATGAGAGAGGTAAGACTGATTTCATGAGAGTTGTGCCAACATGTCTTGAATGGATAGCTGAATTTTTAGAATATGATCTTTTGTCACTTTGTTTGTCTAATTGTAAGCATAAATCATGTTTCGAGATTTGTTATTTTTGGTTGTGAGTGTATGTTTTTTCTACTTCTTATTGACTTGATGATTGTATCTTTGTAAATATTTATACGCCGTGTATATATATATATATATATATATATATATATATATATATATATATATATATATAGTAGTATCAGTTTTTAAATAATAAATTAAATTGGCTTATCACATTATTGATTCCATTAATCTTTTCTTTAAGCGTATCTTTTTTCGATAAATCACGCAATTTTCATGATTCTAATGAATCGAATGATGGACCCCATTGTGACAAAGAATAGGGAGACTGCGAAAACATCTGCTATCGATGTGCTCTGCCACTCGGTTTGACTGAGCGATCATTTGATTCCCTCCTGACCAGGCGTTTCACTGGGTCACTAACATTATTTATTTGAGCCAATTAAGATTTTATCGGTATATGTTTTCGAAGATAATACATTAATCACTATAAAATCCAGGCAATAAAAGTATGTTAATTTATTTCTGTAAATGTTATTTTATACCCGATATATGTAATAAAATAATCTATATTTTAATTATTTTACATTTATACAGTATTTAGATCAAATAAGTTAAAGTTCTTAAAAGTGTGTGTAAGTTGAATGAATGTGCAGGAGTGCAAATAAATAATAAATTGAAAACACTTGAACTTGTTTTGGAAGTTTATGATAATGCTAGTTCGTATTTAATTATTTATTGCAACAGTACTGTTTCCAAATTTTCTATATTAACCCAAACAAACAAACATTCATCAAAATCAAAATCGAGATTATCACCTACCACCTGGATGGGAATTTATTCATAAATATTTAATATATATATATATATATATATATATATATATATATATATATATATATATATATATATATATATATATATATATATATGATTTAGCCCAAAGGCATTCGCCGTATATTATTATTGGAACTATTTCGACACTTTTCATGCCCCATTGTTTCTTAACTTGAAGTTCTTGGTATTTCTCAATTTTTTCTCTTTAATTTTTTAAGAATGTTATTAAGAATGGCCACATCTATAAATAGAGCGCGTTTAGATAATTTATCCACAGTAATAATATCGGGCCTGTTGTGATCCAGTAGTCTTCGCTCAGTGAGCACAGTACGGTCCCAATTGATCTTATTATTATTGCTGTCGAGAATAGGTTCGAGATTTTAGTTGTAATATGGAACTCTCTCTTTTGACAGCTGCAGCTTTATCGCAAGTTCCTTGTGCAGAATCTTTGCGACTGCATCATGCCTATCTTTATAATCGATAACCGCAAACATCGTACATCCTCCAATCATGTGTTGAATGGTTTCGGAAGTCGGACATCCGTATCGACACTGATCGTCCACAACACCAGCACCTCGAACAATATTTTTAAGCTAATTTCTAGTGGCAATAACCCGATCGTGGATTGCCACTATAAATCCCTTTGTCTCGGGGAACATCTGTCCTGTAGTCAGCCAGTAGTTCGAAGCTAAAATGTCGACTGGTTTTTGGTTGACCTAATTCAGTTGTCTCAAATGCAGGGATTTTTCTTTCCATGATTGCCACTTTTCTTGATCTGTTTTTGCATAGCTTTGGACCAAATTTTCAAATGGTAATAATACTATTTACTATTATTATAAATTATATTACTATTACAAATACTATTACAATTACTATTACAATTACTATTACAATTACTATTATAATTACTATTATAATTACTATTACAACTACTATTACAATTACTATTACAATTACTATTACAATTCCTATTACAATTACCATTACAATTACTATTACAATTACTATTACAATTACTATTACAATTACTATTACAATTACTATTACAATTACTATTACAATTACAATTACTATTACAATTACTATTACAATTACTATTACAATTACTATTACAATTACTATTACAATTACTATTACAATTACTATTACAATTACTATTACAATTACTATTACAATTACTATTACAATTACTATTACAATTACTATTACAATTCCTATTACAATTACTATTTCAATTACTATTACAATTACTATTACAATTACTATTACAATTGCTATTACAATTACTATTACAATTACTATTACAATTACTATTACAATTACTATTACAATTATTATAAACTATTCTTATGAGGTGAAATAGACTTTGTTTGCCACTGTAGATTTAATATCGTCGTCTGTAAAAAATATCTAGATCTTGCTAGATTTAGGCATGAAGGCATGTGGGATTTCGATATTGCTAAGTTTGGAGAATAAAGCGGATTAATTTTTGCTATATAAACACACTGAATAAAGTCATGAATTCTGGTGAAAAATTATATACCACTCGGGTAATTCAGCACGTTTATCACTACCCTTTTACATTGGGAAACAATTAGAACACTTTTTGTATCTCATTTTGACGGCATTCTACGAAGTGCATTTCTATTATTTATAGTGAATACATTTGAACTCCGAGGACACCTGGAAAATGAATGAAGTCCTTCACGCCATCTTTCAAGAATTTTAAGGAAAATAACTAATGAGAACGCAGTAAACATCAATCACAACAATCACTCAACTACAATATAACATACTAACATGCAAAACTGAGATTTGTAATATGGCATTGAAGGTCTGAAGGTGGGAATATGTCAGTGCGTTACAAAAAAAAGGCTGAAATGGCGCCACCTAGTTGTCATCGTCTAAACTTATATGCTCGTCACTATTTAATTCGATTATGTTTCGTTAATTTTTTTGAGCAGCAAACGTTTTATTTCTCAATTTTCTTCTCTTTCTTTTTCCTGTAGTTTTATAACCTTGACCTCAACCTTATCTAGCAGTAAATCTCTTGCAGTAATCCTTGAGCATCTTTTCTTACATTATCTTGATACTTTATCCTTGCTCTAGCTTGCTTTTTATTACTTACTATTCGTCCTTTCATTATTCTCCTTGGTATTTAGCTTTCTGACATTCTCACCACATGTTCCGACCATCTAAGTCGCTGAACAATATCTAGATTTTTATATAATTGTTGTAGTTCGAAGTTACATATGATCATCCAATTCCGTTATCATTTACAGCTCCAAAAATTCTTCATCTCATAGGTCATCTGTGTATGCTTCTTTGAAATAATGCAAGCATCTCTTTTCTTTTATTTCTGAGGGTCCACGTCTTGCAGCTAGAAGTGACTATTGACCTAATGTTTCATAGATTTTAACGTTCGTGTTCCTTTGTTTAAGACTAGATCTTAGTACAGATTACAGGAAGTAAATAGTTTTGTTACTCTCTTGAAATATTGTTTTCGTCTAATTTGCTTCCCAAAAAAGTAAATGCATTGATAACTTCAATGTTGTCATTCCATTTACTTTTCTTTCGTCTTTATTTATTTCTAGCCTGGGACTATCCGCTTTTACTTTTATTTCATTGCTTATCTCTATTAATCATCTTTTCGATTAGAAATGTTAGGACATTTGCATACCTTATTAGCTATTTTTTCTTTATTTATCACTATTCTATTTCCATCTATGTCTATTTGACTGATGACTTTGATCAATATTATGTTAAAAAACTGGTGCCAATCAAAGCCATCCGTAAACCATCTCCAATTTTAAATTCTACCGGGGTTTTTTGTAGGATTTTTACTACTACCTTAGAGTTGAGCATTCTCGTTTAGGTTACCCTAATATTTAGTTCTCAATAATGTTGTAAAAATGGAAACAATCTAACTTTATTTAAGTGGTATTAATGTGCATATGTCATAATCGTTTAATTTTTTAAGAAATGAAAATCATGATTTTATTTTTAAATAATTGTTGCTATTAATAGGGTTTAAGGTGATTAAACACACTTCCTTTCCTTCGTTTAAGCTTATCAGGTGGGCAATATTTTTATTATATATTAGTATATATTAGTTTCTTCAAATTAATACATCTACATATTATATTATTAGAGTTTATTTAAAATTTATGTTAAAACCTTTGTTCTTGACCATACACATATGCAATATTTTTATATTTGAACAAAATTGCAGTATTGATCTTTATAAGCACGTGTTTGATACTTGTATAGTGGTGGACATACAAAGGTGTTTACCCAAAAAAAACTGGCCTATTAATAAATACAAAGATTGTTTACAATAAATAAAGTAACTCTTACATTTTAATATATAAAAATAATGCATTGAAGGCTCACAGACTGAACCAACGTAGCGACCTAACCACGCTGGTTTCCGACCTAACTGCTCCAACACTGATCAAATAAATACCACCAAAATCATAATAGAATAACCTGTGGAATAGAGAACACCAATATTCCCAATTGAACACCATTATTCTAAATAGAAACACCAATATTCAACGTGTTTGATACATAAGTGCTGGACATACAAAGGTGTTTACACAAGAAAAAAACTGGCCTATTAATAAATACAAATATTGTTTATAAGAAATAAAGTAACTCTTACATTTTAATACATAAAAATAATGCATTGAAGGCTCACAGACTGAACCAACGTAGCGACCTAACCACGCTGGTTTCCGACCTAACTGCTCCAGCACTGATCAAATAAATACCACCAAAATCATAATAGAATAACCTGTGGAATAGAGAACACCAACATTCCCAATTGAACACCATTATTCTAAATAGAAACACCAATATTCAAAATTTTGGACATGTTTGTAAGAGCTTGTCGCTCAATTTCATTTGAAAGATACTAAAACTGAAGGACTGACTGAACTGAGTTCCGAAAAAAATAACAGCCCTTATTAAAGCTTTATATGAAGGAGCTAAATACATCGTTCCCCAGAATAAAAGCAAGAATGAAGCATTTAAGATTCTCTCCGGGGTGCGAGATAAATGTGTGCACTTGCCTTTCCGATTCAATATGCTAGACTGATATGCGTGCTGGATTGCGTTCTCGTCCAGATTACCAATAATATACAAGAGATTCGTAGAATTATAACTTCCTACTGGAGCTACCTGAATAATGCGGATGATATACCCCTTTTTGTTAAACATTTCAAGGGGCATTAACCCAGTAGTAAAATCGGCAGTCCCATCAAAAATGTTGATGAGTTAACGTGTCTTGGAAGCACGATTCCAAAAAAAACGGGGGAACGGAAACAGGCGCGTAATAGTTTAAGATAAGCGCAACACAGGCCCAGACAGGTCTTTATAAAAAAAACTACGTCTGCGAAGAATACTTCGTATATTCTGACCAAATTTAACCAGTAATGAACACGTGTTTCACCCGACGGGTCAAAAACAGCAGGCCCCTTTATAAAAATATACCACAATTTCAAAAGTAACCGTGGACTAGAATCGCGAGGAGTCAAGAAATGTGGGAAGACTTGCTTACATGTAGAGACATGCAATCATGAAAAAACTAAGAAGCGGAATAACATGGAAGGAAACCAAGGCCACAGCACCTAACAGAGCTAAACCAGAACAGATAATCAGGTCTCGAAACTCTAAAGAAAGGCAAAACATTAAATTGATTGAATTGAAAGAAAGAAAAATAAATAAATCTGCAAGTATTTTATTTATAATTTCCCGCTATTCTGTAAAATGTTATAAACTCGTTCAAATGTCATTGTGCAATATTGATATTATGCAAATTTTTTCCTCCGTGATAACTAGATAGCGCGAAGAGAACAAACATTTAGAAAATATGAGCTATCATTATAAATAGGGCTCGTAAAAAGCAAGTTATGTAGATAATCAGGTCTTTAAAATCTGAAGAAAGGCAAACAATTAAATTGATTGAATTAAAAGAAAGAAAAATATATTAACCTGCAAGTATTTTATTTATAAAGGTTAATGATATGTTCTTTATACTTAAGTACAGTTCAACAACCCAATAAATAAATGAAAACAATTTCCAAAATTAATAAAATCACATCAAACTCGCATGTCGCAAGAAATTTATTGCTCTCTAATGGCCCTCTTAAAGCCAAAGATGCCGTATATCTGTCCGTAGCACTTGTGCATTCGCCTTGTATGAAACCACCTTACACAAAGTGGTCTTGTACTACGGACATATTTTGGGGTTATTACCCCTGATATGGATTACTTTCGCTACTTAATAGTGTATCGTATTAGATAGAGATTTAGTAATCTTATAAAAGAATATCTACTTGAAATTAAGAGGTAGCATTAGAGTTAATGGTTTTATCATTAATTAGTTTGTTACAAGATATACACCACAGCTTCCATATACCACAGAACATTGTTAAAAAAATCTTCAAAAATTCATGTTTTTTATTCCACAAGAGCAATGAATGGAATTACTTTTATTAATCATTTATGTAGACTTTTTTATGAAAATTCTGGTAACTTCTTTATAAAAACACAACTAGAACAAACATTGTTTTTCAACAAGACCCTGTATATTATGCTTTCAAAATAATTATTATTTTCGACAAAAATATATTTCAGATATTTCTACATCTTTCTCATTTTACGAGGGTCATTCAATAAGCCGTTAGAAAAGGATAGAAAAAATATTTTCATTATTTTACTTATATTTCAATGTAATCACGTTTTAGCTCTATACACGTTTCCAAGCGTTTCTCCAACTTTTTTAAGCCTTCTAAAAAGTAAGATTTTGAAAGGTCCTCAAAATAGGCATCTGTTTGGGCGATGACCTCGTTCGATGTGAAAATGGCCCGCTGAACCATTTTTTAAAATTCGGAAATAAAAAATTAATTTAATATTCGGAAATAAAAAAATTCGGAAAAATTGGATACTGTAATAATTCGAACTTTAATTCCATGATTCTGGCCATTGAAACTATACAGGTGTGCACACGAGCATTCTCCTGATGGAAGAGGATCTTTTTCTTTTTCAAATGAGGGCGAATTTTCTTGATGTCATCGCTCAACCGGTGTAATAACGACATATAATATATCCAGTTATTGTTTTTCCTTTTTCCAAGTAATCGGTGTAGATGATACTTTATTTGTCTCTTTAGTGTAGTTGTTGAGTGTAGTAGTGTATCCATGTTTCATCCACAGTTATATATCTACGCAGAAAATCATCAGGATTGTGACGAAAAAGTGCCAAAACAGCGTCAGACTGAACTATACGATTGCGTTTATTCTCTACGGAGAGCAAACGCGGCACCCATCTTTCCGATTTTTTTTTTACACCCAATTTTTCGTGCAAAATTGAAAACACTATATCTTGCCATAAGCCTGTGCCCTCAACTATTTCGCGCACTTGGATTCGTCGGTCACTTAAAATCATGTCGTGAATTTTGTCAATCATTTCGGGAGTAGTCACTTCCATAGGACGTTCCAACGATGTTCACCTTTTGTAAATGTACGACCACGTTTAAACTAATTTACCCAATTATAAACAGTTGCAAACACAGGAGCAGACATGCCATGGACTTCATCTAACTCAGATTTGATCTCTTTCGGAATTAAGCCTTTTAAATATAATTGTTTAATCACCACTCGAAACTCATGTTTTCCATTTTTCTAAATAAATAAAAGTTTCTTGCTTCAATCGACAATAAAAATGAAACCATGTGATGAATATAACTGAGATGTTGATAGCTATCTGCTGAATAATAATGCTTACTAAAAACAAATTCCGAAAACCATTTCCGATGCTGCGAACGTCATCTCTTGGATTTTCTAACTTATTAAACCACTCTCGTATAAATGACCAAAAATATAATTACTGAATTAGATATTAAATACCAATTTGCTTTAAAGAACACTTGGTACTAGTCGTTCAGTCATTAGTCAAGATTTTTCTGTATATGGTGGAAATATAACGCATGTTGATTGTGTAATTCTTTTCAGAAATCGTAATTGAAATGGGCCAGAATTAAATTTCATTTAAAATAAGTATATGTTGATTGGTAGATAAACTTATGAGTAATTTAGTCGATCTACAGCTAGAATTTAATTAAAAGGGGTATAATAGTTTAGGAATGTCCAAGAAACACGTTATAATGTTTTTTTTTGCATGACTACTGAAACAAATGTAACATATAGTAGGAAATGCGGATGATCTAGATATATTAACTCGCAGAGATTAACGGATATCTATGATAAAATAAAGGTGAAAGCTGAAAGCCCTGGTCTAGAAATAAGTGTAGACAAAACAAAAATAATACAAAAGAGAATTAATCGGAGAAAAGAACAGAACTGGATCATCGACAATTATATCCTTGACGTTTTGAAAGAATTTACGTACCTGCGGAGCAAATTTGATGAAAACAACATCATAAGAGATATCAGATATCGTATTATGAAGGGTAATAAAACTATTTACTTCCTGTTTAAGATCTCAACTTATGCAAAGGAACACGAAACTTCAGATCTATAAACACTTAAAAACATATACATTCTAAAAAATATACATAAAAACATTAGAAAAATCGTTAAGAAATAATCATATAACAACCACGAATGACCAGCTAAATTTCCAAAACACCCTGGTAATAGATAAGATCATATTGTAATTGAATAGCCCGGTTTTTACCAGCCGATATTTGGGATAATTAGACTAGACGTTAAAAAACACGAAATCAAAAAGAAACCTTTACCTATATACTTGGAAACACTGTGTTTGACCATTAGTATTAGTTCAAGCTACTCTTGAGAAAGCTTTAACAAGGCGAAACATATGTAGAGCAAAATTTATAATATACGTTTGAAACATTAAAAAGCTACAAGTGTATCATTTAAAATCCTAGTATTTTCAAATTGTTTCACAAGGATCGAACTGCGGAATCCATAAACATTATTCAAAGTGCAAGCAAAGCAAAACTCGCAACGTTCTACCAACGTAGTTTACTAAAGTTAAAAAAGTGCTCCAACCACATATAGTTCATTAAACAGTGTAAGGTTAACAAAGTGTATCCGAAACATATGAAAATCAAGTGCAACCATAGATTACGAGAGGCTATCATCGCAATCCAAGCAGAATACAAAAATTGGCTACAAGAAAAACAAATAACGTGGTACCAGACAAGAAATAATATAAGCTTACATCAAAAACTTATACGCACTGAATTACTTCACAAAGAAAATTTTATTCTTTTTCAATATATGGACCGAGAGTTTAGAGAAGCCGATATTGATAAGGCACACACACTAACATAACACAATTTATAAAGCTCAGTAAATTAATATCAGAAAAGAAAAACTGTAATAAACATAATGTAAACTAGCCTGATGCAAACGTAGATCTTCATTTTTATCATAGAGTCGTTAATTTATCGGACTATTCATTTAACAAGGGTGAGTTGGACTTATTGGAAAAGGGCTTAAAATATTCATCACAAATTTACTCAAAACAAGAATTAGAAACTTTAGCAATTAACGCAGAATTAGCCCCATACCTATGGAAAACTTAACTCTTATATAAAAAACTTAATATATCAGAATTTTTTAATAATCGCAATTTTCCAACAAGCTATAAAGATTAACTAATAATTATAACAAACCTTAAACAAAAGTTAAAATATAATGACTTAATCCTTTGCAAAGCGAACAAGGGTAATACCATTACAATTTTAACTAACACTGAGTATGATAACCAAGTAATACTAGAATACTAGAACCAAAAAATACTAGAATAGAGTCATATAATGAAATTATGACTAGACCCTACTAATAAATATCAAACGGAGATTATAAAATACTCAAAGTATGTCCACTTATAACATCATGGGTATAACTTATTAAATTTAGAAATAAAATTTTTAAATTTAAAAGTATGAACCCTTTAGCCTCGAAATTCTATGGATTACCTACAGTAGTCTCGAACGTTAATACACCTAGTTATAAGCTGCATAAAGAATTAAGTCATACGCTACCAAATTTAATTAATTTTCAGTCACGGTATGCAATTAAAAATTCATTACAGTTTATACAAAAAAAAAAATACATTATAATAACGACTAATGCACTAGTATCTTTTGATGTAAAAAGCTTCTTTACTTCTATACCAGTAAATGATTTAATAACAATTTTAAAAAGACGTATGGTCTATGCAGACATAGAAGATAAATTAAAAATTGAACTAAAAACAGCAATCCTAGTTTGCCTAGAACAAAAATATTTTCAATATAACAATCAGATTTATCAACAAAAACACGGTCTTCCAATGGGCTTACCTATCTCACCTTTGTTATCTGAAATTTTTATGGCTGATTTTGAAAAAATTATTTTTAATTCAAAAAATTCATCAATCAATAATATATCACACTGGCACAGATATGTGGACGATTTTTTCTGCATTTGGAATGGCACGGAAAGAAATTTACACACGTTTTTAGGCCATTTGTATTGCATAAACAAAAATATTCAATTCAGTATGAAGATTGGATTTAATTACGAAATAAACTTCTTAGACATAAAGATAAAGAAAATATCTAATAAATTACAATTTGATATTTACTACAACAGACAAGTGTATATACAAGTGTATATACAAGTTTATATAAAAGTGTATATACAAGTGTATTGTTTTAAACAATCTTGGCAAGTCAAACTATCTACTTTCTTTAGTCTAATACATAGGTTAGTTAGTTTTTCATTAAACAAAGGTAATTTTAATAAAGAGCTCAATACCATTAATCAGATAACAAAAACAACGGCTATAAAGAAGAATTAATTGACAAATTGTTAAAAACAAACAAAGTAAGTTGAATTTACAAAAATTCTATAACATTAAAAAGCAAAAAGACAAATCGTTTAAAATTAATAATTACACTTCTAAACTGAGTAATACGTGTGTAAAATATTAAATAAACTAGGTTGTAAGACTAGTGTAAATAAACTTAACGTAGATACAATGTTAGTTAATAATAAGGATAAAACGGATACTTTAGATAAATCGGGTGTATATAAAATTAACTGTAAGAATTGTGAAGCGGTATATATCGGTAAAAGTAGTAGAAGTATAGGTGGTGGAATAAGAGAATACAAAAAAGGTATCTTAAATTATATAAAAAGCTCTGGAATGTCTACACATTGTATTGAAAACAATAATTTTATAGATATGAACAATGTTAAACTATAACACTCAAAAAAGTAAAAATTAGGCCTACTAGAAATATTGGAAATAAAAAAATCCTTAAGAAATAGTCATATAACAATCACGAATGACCAGCTAAATTTCCAAAAGACTGCGGTAATAGATAAGATCATATTGTAATTGAATAGTTCGGTTTTTATTTGCCGATATTTAGGATAATTAGACTCGACGTTAAAAAAAAACAAGAAATAAAAAAGAAATAATTTTACCTGTATACTTGGAAACACTGGATTTGACCACTAGTATTAATTCAAGCTACTCTTGAGAAAGCCCTAACAAGGCGAAACATATGTACATAATAAACATTTCAAACATTAAGAAGCTATAAGTTTTCATTTAAATTTATTTAATTTTAATTCATTGGGCCACTATTTCATTGGGCCACTAGTTACTTATAGCTGGCAGAGGTTCCTCCCTACAGCTACGAGAGGTCCCTCACAAAGAAAACAGTAGAGAAGCGTGCAGTATTTGAAAGACGAGCACTCAGAAGAATTTTTGTTGCTGTAAATGTTAATAGAAACTGGAAGGTCAGACATCTGAATATTATAAACTATGTTAGTGTCCTACGACTTGGATGGATGGGACACGTGAAGATAATTTCAGAAAGCCAAATATGAAGGAGATATGGGATATGGGGTAATAAAAAGAGAAGTAGGCCAAAGACAAGTTGCCATTACGCAAAGAGATATGACTGAAAAACCCCTGCTCATGGAAAATTAGCAAGGATCTGATAGAGATTGATCCAGTTGGAGCCGAAGGTTGAAGGAGGTCAAGGCTCACTGACGGACTGTAGCTCTATAGGAAGAGGAATAAAAATGAAGTGTGACAGAAAATCGCATTTTCTTATGGAGAATGAAATCAAGAAATCCAGGCCTGCTTTCCTTGTAATTAGGAAATCAAGAGAACGCTTTATCGCATACCATTTTTTGCAATTTTTTTTGGCATTCACTGTATTTATTAATTTTTTTTGTAAACAAAATAGAGTCCAATAAAAAGTTATTACAAGCATTTCCCTGAACTTGGGGGTGCATTTAATCAAGTGCTAAGCGATGTACCAGAACAAGAGGTGAAAGATTCTTTGAAATATGTATTACTTGTTCTGAACGTTATAAAGAATTTTTTAACAACAGTGTCAGAATTTTGAAACATGATATCGACAACATAGTTTGAATTGCAAATATCACTAATAGACTGGTGAATTCTGTATATTGTATCGATTCACCATGGAAAGATAAACGATACACGAATTGGGCTCTACAGCAGTTAAAATGCGACCCCCAGTTTGGGGAAAAGTAACCTTTTCCTACGAAGCGCACTTCTGGCGTATTGTTTTTTTTTGAACAAACATAACTGCAGGATTTCGGTGGATGAAAATCCTTAAGTGATTCAGGAATTACTTCTTTATCATCAAAAAGTCACTGTTTGGTACGGGTTTTGGGCTGAAGGAGTGATAGGACATTATTTTTTGGAAGATGATGGAAATTGCTTTCCTGTTATTGGAGAATGCTACAAGAATATGCTAGCAGAATACCTTTGACCTGAACTGGCACCTATTCCCAGGCAATCGATTTATTGAGAGAAAAGTGTGCTGGACGCGTTATGGTAATGTCAACCGCTGCCAAGATCATGGGATGTCACGCTCTTGGATTATTTTTTTTGGGTTTATGTTAAATTTCTGGTACACAGAAAAAAACTCCGAATAACTTTTGATGGTAAACGAAACGATCAGGCCATCATTGATAATATACCACGCGATATGTGTGAAAGAATAATCGAAATTTGGGTCTCTAATATGTACTCCATTAGATGAAACCAAGGAGGGCATTTGGACAGCATAACTTTAAAAGTATAATGCCATTATTAGCTTGAAATTACCGAATTATCACTTCTATTTATCATTGTGCCTCATTTTATAAGTATTGACACTCTTATTGAAAAACCCTTTATTATGAGAAAAGAAGCTTATTTCGAATAAATAAAAGTATTTAAAACCATTATGCATTTTTCTTATTCATTCAAAATAAAGAGTTTTGCTTCTTTTTAGACCACGTGAGCATGTGTGAGCACATAATCTGAGCACAGATCTTTTTACTATACTATAAAAATAAATATTTAAAAATTTTGGTCTACATATATGTAAGTAATAGTTGAAAGAATCTTCATTCTTCCCAATTTTTATTATATATATTTTTTTTAAACAATTTTCTGTAATTCATGTTGCATTTTCTTGACACAAATAGCATGCCGCTTCTGATGGAATTTTTAATTGTATTATTTGAACAGTTGCACTATTTAGTTTCAATGTCATCAGATAATGTAAATAATGTATATCAGATAATAAAAATGTGGATAAATGATAAATAAAAAGGTTATCTTTAGCCAAGTTAAGAATACCTTCTATCAATCTCTGATGATTCTAATATATTGATAAAAGTGAATTTTTAGTTTGTGATAGTTTTGAGAATTTTCAGGAAATATCAAATATGTTTATAGAAATTTATAGAAGCTATCTACAAATCATTGGCGAATCATATTAATCCCTATAAAATATATGCCAGGGTTATATCGGGTGATTTTTTAACGCGTCCGAACTTTAAATTCAAATAAAACAACTAAATTAGCTGCCTTGTCATTAGAAACTATTTTATGTGAAATAACATTCAATGGCGTTACTGCACTGCAGGATGAAGGCCTCTTTAGCATGCTTCCAACTTTCACGGTTCTGGGCTCTCCTCTGCCACTCGAGTCCAATATACTTAACGATGTCATCAGTCTATCGTGCTTTCGGTCTTCTTTGCGGACGTTTGCGATCAAGCGGTATCCACTCCAGGATTGCCTTAGTCCATCTGTCATCCCATCGTCTCGCTATATGGTTTGCCCATCTCCATTTCAATTGCTTTACTCTTCCTATCATATCACAGACCTTTATTTTTTCTCTGATCCATACGCAGGGTTTTCTGTCTCGTCTTGTAATGTCAAGCATACATCTTTCCAGTTCCCTCTGTGCTACCCGAAGTTTTTGAATTGATTGCGATGTGAGTGTCCAGGTTTCACTTCCGTATGTCATAAAGAGTAGAACGCACTGATCGAAAACTTTTTTTTCAGGTAAAGGGAGAGTCTGCTCTTAAACACTATGTTGAGCCTGCCAAATGGCTACCAGCCTCATTTAACACGTCGTTCCACCTCCCGAGCGGTATCCCCTCAATTGGAATCCTCTGCCCAAGATATACAAAGTAGTCCACAATATCCAAATCCCTTCCTAAAATTGAAATTCGTATGTCCTGAGCGAATTTATTGAAAATAACCTAACTCTTCTTCAGGTTTATTTTCAAGCCAAATGGTTCGTCAGCCATTTGCAGCTCTTGTATGCATCTTTGCAGCTCTTCTGGGTTTTTTTATTTTTTTTATCTTTTATATTTATATTTATGTATAACCTTATCTATAAATATATATATATATATATATATGAGCAATGGTTAGTTGCTTGACCGGGAGGAAGCCCCATGTTACATCTAAAATTTTCACGGATGCTAGATAATGTTTCTAAATCATTCCGGGTGTCGATCCGTTGGTGCTGTGGAGAGTCACGACGTTTCGCCAAAATCAGTTGGAAGCGGACAACACTTGAAAATGCCAAATGTGATTTTGGCGAAACGTCGTGATTCTCCACAGCATCAACGGATCGACACTCGGAATGATTTAGGAACACACACACACACACACACACATATATATATATATATATATATATATATATATATATATATATATATATATATCATCATCATCATCATCAGCCCGTATCGATCCACTGCAGGATGAAGGCCTCTTCAGCATGCTTCCAACCTTCACGGTCCTGGGCTTTCCTCTGCCACTCGGGTCCAATATACTTAACGATGTCATCAGTCCATCGTGCTTTCGGTCTTCTTCGCGGACGTTTGCGGTCAAGCGGTATCCACTCCAGGACTGCCCTGGTCCATCTGTCGTCCCATCGCCTCGCTATATGGCCTGCCCATCTCCATTTCAACTGTTTTACTCTTCCAATGATGTCACAGACTTTTGTTTGTTCCCTGATCCATGCGCAGGACTTTCTGTCTCGTCTTGTAATGCCAAGCATACATCTTTCCATTCCCCTCTGTGCCACCCGTAGTTTTTGAATTGATTGCGATGTGAGTGTCCAGGTTTCACTTCCGTATGTCATAACGGGTAGAACGCACTGATCGAATACTTTTCTTTTCAGGCAAAGTGGGAGTCTGCTCTTAAACACTATGTTGAGCCTACCAAATGCCTGCCAGCCACATTTAACACGCCGTTCCACCTCCCGGGCGGTATTCCCCTCCATGGAAATCCTCTGCCCAAGATATACAAAGCTGTCCACAATCTCTAAATCCCTTCCTAAAACTGAAATTCTTCTGTCCTGAGCGAAGTTATTGAACATAACCTGACTCTTTTTCAGGTTTATTTTCAAGCCAAATGGTTCGCCAGCCCTTTGCAGTTCTTGTATGCGCCTTTGCAGCTCCTCTGGGTCCTGTGAAATGAGAATAATATCATCTGCAAATCTAAGATGGTTTAAGTTTGCACCATTGATCTTTACCCCATCCTGTTCCCAATCCAGTTTACGGAATACTTCTTCAAGGCCAGCCGAGAAAAGAATAGGCGATATTGCGTCACCCTGCCGTACACCTCGTTCTATATTAATTCCCACTTCAAGATCATCAAGGTGAATTGTGGCTGTAGCTCAATCATATATCGATTCTACTAGGTTTACATAGGCTCTCTCTACACCTTGGCTAAGCAGTGCATCCATTATCGCATGCTTTGAGATGGAATCAAATGCTTTTTCGTAGTCGATAAAAGCCAAGCACAGTGGCATGGTGTATTCGTTGGGCCTTTCTATGACCTGCTGTACAACCTGGATGTGATCCATTGTGCTGAATCCACTTCTGAATCCTGCTTGTTCTCTTGGTTGTGCGTCATTCAGTTTTTTTAATATTCTTTTAGAAATTATCTTAGTGAAAACTTTGTACATCACTGATAGGAGGCTTATTGGACGGTAGTTCTTTAAATCTTCCTGTGCTCCTTTTTTATGTAAAAGGATCACTTCTGCATTTTTCCATAAGTCAGGTACTTTTTGTTCTTTGAGGCATTTTGAGTATAATTTTGCCAGTGTTTTATGTAACGTCCGACCACCAGCTTTTAGCATTTCGACAGTTACACTATCCTTTCCTGGAGCCTTGCCATTCTTCATCAATTCTATAGCATGTGTTACTTCCTCCACTAGGATATCTGGTATTATATATTGTTCTTCCGTGGGTATTGCTGTCCCTGACTGGCTCTGATCTTCATATAACTGGGAATAAAACCTTCTGACAATCTCTAACATTTGGGTACGCGTCCTGCACACTGTGCCATCCTCACGCTTTAAAGCATATATTTGCGTTCTTTTGTTTCTCAGCTTCTGTTTAGCTTTGTTAATTCCTTTGTTTTCTTCCAGGGTTTTTTGCACTAGCTGCATATTGAATCGGCGCGTGTCCTCTCTGATACGTTTTCTTATAGTTTTGCAGAGCTCAGTGTACTCGACCCTGCCAAAAGGACTACCTGCATTTCTCATTGCTCGCCGTTTCTTCATTAAATCAATGGTCTCACTGGAGATTTTTGTTTGTTTGAGACATTTTTCCTCTGGTGCTATTGAAGCAGCCGTTTGAAGTACATTGTTGGCGATTTCTTCATATTGAACTGATATTTCCACCTCCTCTGGATCTTATAACGCAGCAAACCGGTTTGACAAAGCAATCTCAAAATCGCTTCCTCTCTCCAGCAGTTTTCCAGAATCCACCTTGCCCTTCTTTGATCTTACCATTTTTTCGCTCTTTTCGACAGTCAATCCGAACCCTTGCTCGTACAATTCGGTGGTCACTTCCAACATTAAAATTGTTAAGGACAGTACAATTGGTAAATATTGTTTTATCGTTGGTCATGATGTAGTCAATTTCGCTTGTGAGCCCAGATGGACTTTTCCATGTCCATTTTCTGCTGATATTTTTCTTATAGAATGAATTCATAATATATAGTTCTTGTCCTTCAGCAAAATCAACTAATCTGTCACCTCTATTGTCTCGCTCACCAGTTCCATATGGGCCAATTGCATTTTCGTCTGTTCTTGTTGTTCCAATTCTGGCATTAAAATCACCCATCAGGATTTGTACCTACATTTCTCCTTGTATAAAAGCTGGGCCACATCATCATAAAATTCCTCAATTTCCTCATCTTTATGGCTTATAGTTGGTGCATAAGCTTGGACGATTTGAAGCCTAAACTTTTTATTCAGCTGAATGACGCATTGGGCTAATCGGTCGGATGTACTTTCAAATTTTTCAAATTTTACCACACTGTCCTTCAGCTTTCGATTGATGAGGAATCCTATTCCGCCACATCGGCCATTTTCCGTACCTCGAGTGTAGAGTACGTGTCCAGTTGGTTCCAGTTTGATTAACTCTTCACCCTTCCTTCGTGTTTCACAGAGCCCAATAATATCCCAATGTATGTTGTCAAGTTCGATTAACAGTTCTTGCAATCGGGCCTCTGTTTTCATAGTCCGTATATTTAACGTTGCAATGTCAAAAGTCCAATGGCAGCCTGATCTAACCCGGTGATTCTTAGCACCCTCTGCCTTGGGGCAGGTCTTCCCGCTGCCGTAGGTAGTTGCCCCTTGGCCTCCGGGGAATGAGGGCCGTGTTTGAGGTTGTACTGTCATATTTCAACATACTGAAATACCATGTTGAAGGTATATATATATATATATATATATATATATATATATATATATATATATATATATATATATATATATATATATGAAGGAAGTTTACCCATGCTCCAAGTCGTGCTTGGCCATTCTCTCATCCGCAATTCAAAGCGCCAGCAGCGGGGTTTCTGGCCTGGTCATCAGTTGGGCTCAAGCTGGACACCTGAAGAGCGGATGAACGAACGAATAAAGCCATGACCATATAAGTTGGCCATGTTTAATGGAAGCTGCAAGGCTACCGAGGGTGGAGGCTACCGCAGGATGGCGTGGATGCATGTGATTGAAGCTCTATTCGACATGCTTGCTAGCGCTTTGAATTGCGGATAAGGAAATGGCAGGGCACGACGTGGATCACGGGTAACCATCCTTATCTTTTAAATATATATATATATATATATATATATATATATATATATATATATATATATATATATATATATATATATATTTTTATTTATATTTATATTATTTATTATATATTTATATTTTTATTTTATTTTAGTTTGTTTTGTACAATTATGACATTGCTTTGAGTTTGTAAGTGATTTTTTGATCTGTTCGATGCTTGTTTTTTTGTAATATTATCCTTGAAATAAACGCCCCAAAAAATTACCAATAAAATGACGAAATATCGAGTTATATTTAAAAAATCAAAGAGTTGTTTTAGCACCCATAATTCTAATAATTCAGTGTCTGTATTAAAAATATTTTTAACTTTTCGAACAATCCTTTATTCATAATAAAACAGAATTGCATCAGAAAACATCGGTAATATTTGAAGATGGCAGTGCTGAATGCTTAGAGCGTCCAATTATTAAAAAAAGTGTTACAAGACTGTCTTGGCAAAATATTTTTGATATTACGTAATATTGTATTTCCCCATTGTAAATAGCAACTGTAGCTATCAATTCTTGGAATATCCTGTCTAGTTTGCTTATGGTTGGATAATTCGATTAACTCATCACTATTTTTTAAGTGTGAACCCCAAGACCCCTTGCTTATTTAACGTAGCAAATATTTGCAAACGTTATATCTGTTCGGAGATGATCGTTCCTAAATAGATAAATTGTATTAGATGTTCCAATTTAAATTTGTTTATTTATCAGAATGCAGTGCCTCGCACATAATGATCGTAAAATTTATTGAATACTACATCGTAATAATATTGTGTATTCTTTTGTTATTGTTAAACATTTTTATCGGCGATTTTTTAAATGAATTTTCATTAAATTTTGTCTAAATAACGTTTTTTTTGTGATCAAAATGTTTATAAATTATATAAATACTTTTAACGATTGTTTAGAGGCAGTTGAAGATATATATATCTCGTTCAGAAAGACCTTTCACGTAAACTATTGAGGAAAACATTACCAAAATCCAGGGTTTGTACCGAGTAATCGCCAATGAAGTATTAGAGTCCATTCGGAAAAGCTGTCCAGATTTGTGGTAAAACAATCGAAGGCTTTGGTAACCTAGATAACGCATCATCGCTCACCCCGATAATTATTCGTCAATTTTTCGCTAGAAATCAAACAAACAGTGTTCCACAAGCCCCATATTCACCAGATATGGTCAGGGTGAGTTCCACTTTGTGGTTGCCATTTTGAATTCTCAGAAGCTCTCAAGACAGTTCGCTGACCGTTTTAAAGAAATTTTAAATTTAATTTTTTAAAGAGAATTTCGAAAACAGGAAAAACGTTGGAAGACATATTTTGCAGCGAGGGGGAATTCTTTTGAAAGAGACAAAATAAATTAGAATCAAATACTTGAAGAAATCAGAGAACATGCTCTAAAGTCGGATCAGGAATGGAAGGGTCAGGATCAGGGATCAGGAACCCGTCCTCAGGAAGATTCATAATATATTTGCCAAGAGGACATTTTCCAAAAAAACACGAGGAGACCATGGAAGATATATAGCACCACAAGATAACATTGAATCTTTTTTAAAATACTTTTACTATCGCAAAGCATCAGACATTAAGTAATCCATACTTGATTAAATAAGTTCAGTTTCAACAGTACATAGTAATTTTGTCAAGAACTACAATTTAAACCCATTCGATAAGTTTGTAAGTTCTGACGTGGAAAATCTGTACAACAATGAACATTTGGAGAAATCATTTGACATAATCCAGACTGATTTAAAGAAGGAAGATATAATATTTACAATTTTCCAGGTCACATTTTTACATTTTTGGTACACCGACATTGTTCATTAAACAAAAAATGTTTTGAAAAATTATTTTGTAGCTCAAATTGAAATGCCGCCAAAGTTTGAGGGACTTGTAAAAGTAATAAAAAAAGTAAGGTAAGTAAAAAAATTGGTTTTGGGAATGTCCTGAATATCCTGAAGTATGGTGTGAGATGAGGTACCCTAGCTTTTTGAACGTAACGAAGTGCAGTCATGCTTCCTCTGATGAATATTAGAAATGACTTAAAGCCATGAGCAATGGCACCCCACACTATAATCCCAACAGTTTGATGAGCATGCCGTTTTCTCACTCGTATTCGACCATCATGCATGCCTAAATAAAGTCGAGGCTCGTTACTAAACATAATTGTGTTCCGTATTGCTACAATAGCCGTTCCCTACACCACTCAAGTCAATTGTGTTGATGCTTTGAAGTTAGAGGTAGCGCCCAATGCGGACGATATGAAAAAAGTCCAAAACTTCTTATCCGACGATAAACACTCCGCATGTCTATGAATCTTGCGTGTTCTCACCATTATTTACAATTGCTCTAGTGGTAGAGAAGCGGTCTCTTAAAGTCAACTGCGTTCTTCTTCGTGGTCCTGTAACCCTGGATCGGTGTGTACGGCCTTCCTGAAGTCATGCACCACAACTTCTCAACGCAGTATCTAAACTTCTGTTCACTCTGTGAGTAATGTCGCGAAAATATAGACCAGCCACTCGAAAAGATAGACCAGCCAACGACCGCAAGAGGGCGTGACGAGCTAAACATTTTTTTTGTGTATTTTCAAGTGTTAACCGAGTAAGAAAAATTCTCAGTTATAATTAGCAAACTGTCTCCTACAACTTTGTTTTATGACATTTTGTCGTAACTTTGCGAATAAAGAAGTGGGGGGGAGTTTTACCTATTTAGATAAAAAGTTGTCTAATGTCCGTTTGCCTAAACCGATTTTCCTCAATTTGGATTCATTTAAAAGGCAATTGCTGGGACAATCAGATAATCTGGGAGATAAATTAATTAGTTTATAAATGGAACCGCGAGGTGGCGTTACATTCAACAATAGTTTTTTGAAGTTTTGTTCAGTTTTTTCAAATGGAATGGTACAGCTTTTACTACATGGCAAGAAAGGTAATTTAAAGAGGAATCATCCAGTGAAAACCTGAAATCGATATCTCTGACATGTCAAGAGATATTTCGATTTTTCTGAAAAAATCAGTTATTATTTCACTACTACCTGCATTAAGTTAAAAAAATATTAACCTAATGTTTGCCTTCCTTCACACTTTAACCAGGCTTAAGACTGGTCCAAATTCTTCGTGCCATACTAATTTGGAGCGTGTTTAAAGGCCTCGTTATTCGTAAAAGGCATTGTTAGATATTATTATAATATTTATTAATAATCAATAAATGCAATGTTGAAAATGTAATGCATTTCAAAACTGACAAGTTAATTTGACTGTTTTTGTTTGTTTCTATGGTTCCCTTCTTACACTCTTTGTGTAATGTACCTAAGGATTGCATGCTTTTATTTGGAAACCCGAAAACGCATAATTTCATTCATCCATTCATTTAGTTTATTTTCATATAGGTATATTTATTAATGACTGATTTCAATATTCTGTCAAGTAGTATTTAAGCATCACAAAAGAGAAAATGCAACAATTGGGGAAAGGCATTTTTTCTCTTATGTAATTAAATTAGAAAATATTATCAATGTCAGGATTAGAACATTTGTGATGATTGATACTGAATAGATAATTTTATTTTTTAAATAAAATTGTTGCGGTTGCGACTGCGGCCTAAATATTAAGACCAAATTTTAACTTAATATTACGGTAAAAATTTAAACTAACTGATTTTTTTCAGAAAAATCGAAATATCTCTTGACATGTCAAAGATATCGATTTCGGGTTTTCACTGGACGATTCCTCTTTAAATTACCTTTCATGCCATGTAGTAAAAGCTGTACCATTCCATTTGAAAAAACTGAACAAAACTTCAAAAAACTATTGTTGAATGTAACGCCACCTCGCGGTTTCATTTATAAACTAAATAATTTATCTCCCAGATTATCTGATTGTCCCAGCAATTGCCTTTTAAATGAATCCAAATTGAGAAAAATCGGTTAAGGCAAACGGACATTAGACGACTTTTTATCTCAATAGGTATTTTCTCTATTCGTGAAATTACGACAAAATGTCATAAAACAAAGTTGTAGCAGACAGTTTGTTAATTATAACTGAGAATTTTTGTTACTCGGTTAACACTTGAAAATACACAAAAAAAAGATTTTTCAAAATGTTTAGCTCGTCACGCCCTCTTGCGGTCGTTTTAGAAGCTTAAAAATATTTTTAATGAATTTCTCATGATTATTTCTAGTATAATTTTTTTTTCCCCAAAGTTGTGGGATAAACAGTTCTCAAGATACGGCCGCGATCCATCCTTAATGGGACACCTGGTATATATATAATATATAATTCGATCATATATATATATATATATATATATATATATATATATATATATATATATATATATATATATATATACTATGTGACGCAGAAATTCGAACACCCAGTAAAAAATATGTAATTGTAATAATATTGTGTGTATATGTTTACAAACACATTTAATCATAGTTTGTGTTATGACAAACACAAAATATGATTAAATTCTCGATCTTATCAATTTGGAATTTCTTTTTTTACGAGGGTTTTTGTGATTCGCGTTGCATAGGGAGTAGGTTATATTTGTAGCTGCATTAAATATCCAATTTTTGCAGAGTGTGTTCCTAAACATTGTTTTCAGTTGCTTACCAAGCCTCGTGTGCGAAGAAATGCAAACTTTCGCCAATTTAGCGAGTTTGACAGGGGACGAACACTTGACCCGCGAGAGGCTGGTCTCTCTTTTTGGGAAATTACTCACAGAGTAAACAGAAGTCTAGATACCGTGTTAAGATGTTGTCGTGCATGGCTTCAGGAAGGCCGTACACATCGGGTCTTGAGCACGCAGAAAAACAACAGAAATGCATTCATTTATGAGACTGCATTCTCTACCACTAGGGCAATTGTAAAACAATGGTTTCCATAACACGGAGGACTACCTTTAAGTCCAGATTATTGACGTAATCGACTTAAGTGGTAAAGTGAACGGCTATTGTGGGACCACGAATGGAACACAATTGTGTTTAGTGATGAGTCCCGATTTTGTTTAGACATGCATGATGGTTGGGCACGAGTGACAAGGTGCATGACGAGGTCCTCAGTTAATTGCTGAACTGCATGCTTATCCCACTGTTGGTATTATAGTCTGGGGTGCCATTGCTTATGGCTTTAGGTCACCTCCAATGTTTATCAGATGAAGCATGACCGCACTTCGTCACCTCTAAGAAATTGTGGTCCCTCATCTCATACCAAACTTAAGAACATTATCAAGCTCAATTTTTCGTTCAACAAGATAATGCCCGGCCGCATGTAGTAAGAGTCACATTTGACTACTTTCACCATACCATGCTCAAATGAATGTACTACCATGACCTCCAACATCTCTCGGTTTAAGCGTATTCGAACATGTATGGGATATGATCGGTAGAAGGCTACTAAATTTACAACAACCCCCTCAAACTTTGACGGCACTTCCATTTGAGGTACAAAATAATTTTTGAAAACATTTTTTGTTTAATGAACAACTAATTTTAACATTAAAAAGATCATCGAGCTCAAGGTGTCGGTGTGCCAAAAATGTAAAAATGTGACCTGGAAAATTGTAAATATTGTATAATACCTTCTTTCCTTAAATTAGTCCGGATTATAACAAATGATTTCTCCAAAGGTTCATTATTGTACAGACTTTCCACGTCAGAACTTACAAACTTATAGAATGGGTTTAAAATGTAGTTCTTGACAAAATTATCATGTACTGTCGCAACTGAACTTATTATATCAAGTATGAATTACTTAATGTCTGATGCTTTGCGATAGTGAAGGTCTTTTAAAAAAGGTTCAATGTTGTCTTGTGGTGCTCTATATCTTCCACGTTCTCGCGTTTTTCGGAAAATGTTGTCCTCTTCTTGGCAAATATATTATAAATCTTCCTGAGGACGGGTTCATGGTTCGACTCTAAAGTATGCTTTTTGATTTCTTCAAGTCTTTGATTCAAATTTACTTTGTTTCCTTCAAAGTAATTCCCTCTCACTGCAAAAATACTTCTTCCAACGTTTTTACATTTTTCGAAATAGTTTTTATACTTGTGTTTTAACATTTCCTTAAAGCGAACTGGAACTCACCGTGGCCATATCTAGTGAATATGGTTGTGGAACACTGTTTGAATTTAAGCGAAAAATTGACTAATAATTATCGGGTTGTGCTATGGTGGTCTTGGTTGCCAAAACCATCAATTGTTTTGCTATAAATCTGGTCGGCTTTTTTTGAATGGGTTCTAATACTTAATCGTCGATTACTCCGTACAAGATCCTGGATTTTGGCGATGTTTTCTTTAATGGTTGACCGGAAATGAGATATACCTTCTTCCTGAACGAGATATAACTGCCTCTAAATAATCGTTAAAGTCGTTGTATAACTTGTAATCATTTTGAATTGATCACGAAAATTTTTGTTATTTAGACAAAAATGTAATGAAAATGTATTTAAAAAATCATAGATAAAAAGGTTTTACAATAACAAAAGAAGCTATAATTTCTGACTTATAAATCGGAATGATATGAAACTTCAGTAAGATATCAAAAACAGCCGTATCAACTGAAAAAACAAATGGTTGCATTAATATGTAAAGTGCGCAAATTTAAAAAAAAAGTCACTTTATTTTTTGATCATCAAATTTAATTTCTATACCTCAACTATTAATCAACATTTTCAATGCATCAGCTTTCCTGATCACTGTGTTTTTAATAAGATTAATATTCTGTGATTGGGGAGGTATAATTAACCTTTTTTTGATATTGCCGCAATCCTATAATAATACTCGCTGTGTTCTTGAGGTTGTTGTCTTACAAGAATCTGAAGATAACCATAGTACCTAATTTCCAAATGCTTTTGACCAATTTTCTCGCAGTATATCCATATAGTTCTTAGTATTTGCGAACACATTAGTGATTACAAAATTTCGATTCCGAGCCCAAGCCATACACCCCTAGACCATTATATTTGTACCATCATGTTTTACTGTGGAAATGGTATTTCGAGGATCCACGCTATCTTATTTTTTCTCCACTTATTTTTCGCATATATAAATAAAATTTTCTTTCATTAGTAAAAATCACAAATTTCGGTATCAGTTTCATCAGGAAACTGTTTTCTTTTTCTGTGTTTATTTGATTGATCAAGGGTTTCTTCGGAAAACTCTTCCCTTTATATCCGAAACTATGTAAATACTTCCCGATAAGAAAGTTTATGGTAGTCCTTGGCATGGCGTTTATTCCGGCACAAGTATCAATATTACTGGCTTCTTGGCTTGAAATGAAGTAAAATAATTTTTTCTAACAATTTGACATTCCTGTCTGAATTCTAGCTAATAGAGCATTTGGTCGTCATTTCCTCTTTTCGTTTCCAATATGGACCGTTCTTTCGTATGTTCTCATCATATAATGCATTGTGATTCATATCGTCATATCATTATGAAAATTACATTTGACCACATTTCATTGTTCTGAATATGAACTTTAGTAAACTCTAACTTCTACTCTAAATGCCTTCTTGCCTCAATTTTTTTTTATATTATAGGTACCTGCTTTCAGCAGTCCATTTGCGAATTAATCTAGGATCAGAACATTAGAATCCAATATCCTGTGATTCAATTTTCGGACTATTTGCCAAAAAAGACCCTTACTGTACCGGAAAATCTTTTAATCGTGATTTTTTCGTAAGTTTTAGTACTAGCATTTAGAAAGATTTCCAGCACACCTCCAGAACATAGCAATTCAGCAATTTGTCTTTGTGTATACTACTCATCTTAAATCCAGAATACTTACTGTATTCTGTTTAACTGTTTTTCTAGGACTTCGTCACCATTAAAAAATTTACTTTCAACATACTATCAAGCTTAAAATAACTGATTCACACTTGACAAACATTAATTCCGTACAATGAGGTCGTAATTGACAAACAAATAAATTGGATAATTCTTCTGAGTTTATTTATTTATGACGTAAATACGGAATGCATGCCCACAGTTTGTTATTATTTACATTATTCATCCTCATTTCCATGATTTAAAAATCGGTTAATCAAATATCAACAATTTGGTGCTTGTATATATATTTTTGCACAGCACTGTACCTAGCCACATCAGTGCCTAGTCAATCAGGTAGCTGAAATATATGAACAATACAAATGGGCGCTGGTAAATGGACATAAATATTTCCAACATTTTCTCGTGTTTTATCAACCTTTAACAAACATTTTATTATTCTAAAACAGTTATTATACAGAAGTACAAGAAATTAACTGCAAATCAAAAAATATTATATATATACACACACACACACACTGTATATATATATAATAGTAAAATGAAAATAACAAATATTTGAAACTTATAGCTTAGTAGATATTTTTTATAAATCGAACATCGAAAACTGTCGACTATCGATAAAAAGACAAAAGCAATCAAATTTTTTGCTTTATCGACTAAAGTAAAACATAAAACAAAAGCGCATCAGTGCCTTCTGTGAATGAAATGAGATAAGAAGTGTGGGAACGACTATTATCAACAGGAGCACTTGTGTACGGATGTCTGTCTTCTCATCGCAGGAGCCCTGGCGTATTTTTGATGACAGTTGACATTCGGTAATATTAGCGATTGCTTGTATTTTTAGCGTGATATGGTTAAAGAATTATTGTATGGCAGAGTTTTATTGTTTTGGAAATTTTTAAAGGTCAGCATCTGTAATTTGAGAAAGCAGGTAGGAAGGCAAAATTTATAAACAGTGTTTAATTAAATGAAAGTTTTATATCATATATTCTTATTTTCCACAAATTTGTAACATATATTACAATAAGTATGAATGGAAGGAATAAATAATCATTGGAAATTAGGGTTATCAATTTGATAATGAAGAAAAAATGTTGGAACAAACTGTTGATGAAGCAAAATGTTGAGTATTAGTAAACTATATTGCTGTGGATTTGATTAATGTAATTCAAGTATTAATAATTTCAAATTACTTTGTTTAAACATTTTAAACGTTGTGCAGGAGAAAATAAATTGAGATTTTATTAGATATGTTCTTCCATTTTTTTAAATTGTTTGTATTTCAATCTCATCAAATTCATAAAAATTTGTGTTAAGATATTTTATGAATATGTTTCTGGGAAATAGCTTTAATGTCTTAACTTCATACCGTGCATATCAGGATAGAGTCACATACTTCTCCGATAGATGGCGGTGCGATCGATAAGATGTTTGGATTTCTGAAAACTAAGCGTTTTTCTACTAATACTTCATGAATTTCAAGCCGAAATTATATTTAGTGTTGCTTTGACAGTCTGCGAAATCAGATAATTTTCATATACAGTCAAAGCTCCTTATTCGCAGTGAATACGTTCCGTAAATATGCCACGAATACGGAATGGTAATTTGTACGGGATTATAGGAGATATGTTCGAAGGTTACATAATAAAAATAAAAAAAATATTAATAAAAGAAATTTTAATAACCAATATCAATGGGCAATGGTTTAAAGAATTTAATATTTTTTTCTTGTTTTACCGCTTTTAAAAGGGCCTTTAATTCGGATTGATATTTGGCTGTGGCATTAACAATTTGCTTATTAAAAACTATACTTCTTTCCATGGAAGGATCAATTTTTGTGAAGAAATCACAAAGCTTATTTGTCATTCGTAAAGGTTCACTGAGGTTTTTTATGTTTAATGTCACCTTTTCAGTGCTCGTTGAGGCTTCCTCTTTAATACAATGGGGATTAATCACTTCCTCCAAATCGGTTTTCGAGTTACCGAGTTGCATCAGGCCACAGTTTTTTCCATCATGATTTCAATACGTATGGCTTCAGCTCGTACAATGATTCTATTATGTTAACAATGAATTTTGCTATAACCACATTTTTCCAGTATTGCATAACATTCATATCAGGATCATAACTCATCATAGCTCATCATGGTGTCCAGTATAATGTTAAAGGTTGGTCTAATGTAATAGAGCTTAAAGGCATGGATTATTCCTTGGCCCATAGGTTGAAGTAAGGCAGTTGTGTTAGGAGGCAAAAATATCACCTTTATAATTGGATGCGTAGCTTCAAGCTCACGAGAGTGACCTGCAAAACTAGCCTTGAAATCTAAAGTATTTTTCTTTAAATAAGTTTCAACTTCCGGAATAAAACAATCCCGGAACCAGTCAGAGAGAATGATACTTGTAACCCACAGTTTCTTGTTTGAACGCCAAAACACTGGTAGGTTGCCCTTGTTTTGATTTTTTAAAGCACGAGGATTTAGGATTTAGCGATCTGTGAAGCATAAGTGGCTTAATTAAATAATCTCCTGATGCATTGGAACAGCAGCAATTTAACTCTAGCTTTTGCTGCCTTAAAACCAGAGGCAAACTTTTCACTTTTGGATATAAACGTTTTCTTTGGGATTCTTTTCCAAAACAAAGCTGCCGCATTAAGTGCAGTCGCACTTGTTCAGAATTGTATCCACCATCAGCAATTAACTTTGAAAAGTCTTCTGGATAGGTTGCTGCTGCTGAAGTGTATGCAGATGTAGCTTTTCCAAAAATTTTAATGTTATATAGTGATTGTCGCACCTTGAACTTATTGAAACCAACCTTCGGATGCTTGAAATCCTCAATTCGATTATTTAAGATGTGCGTAAAGACGCTTAGCGTTCTCACGGATTATAGCACCACTTAGAGGCACTCTCTTCTGACTACAGTATTCAATCCATAATATTAATGCAACTTCCATTTTTTCAATTGCTGGATTACATACAATTTTTGCCAATAGTGAGGTTGAAGCTGTAAAATTCCTTATTTTGTGTTCTGATTTCTTGATGGATCGTATAGTTGGTTCAAAAAAACCTGATATGGATGCAAACGATTCGCCAACGCGTAAACGGTCAAGCATTTCTATTTTTACTTTAAGCGGCTACACGATTTTTTTCCGTGTAGGAACTAAATCTCCTTTGCTTTTTCTCGACATTATAAATCGCGAACAAAGTAGAAGAGATACGTGCTATTCACTCGAAATTATTACGACGAATGATAAGTTGAAACAATAAAACAAAGAATCCGGCACCAATCGTGCGAAGGCGGCTTTTATTAAAAGTCATAGCGCCATGCATAACCCGGCGGCTCATACGGCGACGGTAATTATTTGTCAAAGAACTTTCGGCCAAGCGGCAATAAGACTTGTTTGTTACTCTATATTACATGTGTAAATTAAAATGTCTAATTTGGAATTTAAATTAACTCATTCTCACTTCTCATCTCTTAACTCATCCTCATATTTTTCTAAGATATTTATAATTATTTGCTCTGGTTAACTGAATAAATTAGTGAATATACGAGATGTGTAAATAAAGTAATGGACTGATTTTTTCTAATTATTTTATTTAATTGAAATTATAATTCTACATTGTCTCCTTCAAAGTGTTTTCTTGATAATCCATAAAGCGCTGGAGACCGTCTGCCTATTCTTCATACTAGTGTTGGAACTCAGGTATTGATATCTCCTTCAGTTGGTCTGTTATGGTCTTTTCAGTGTTTTCCAGAATTTTAAAATGTTGCCCTTTGAGGAGAATTTTAGTCAATCTCGGGGAAAGGGAAAAATCACAGGGACTTCAATCTGGTGAATAAAGGAGCTATCGAGTCACAGTAATATTTTTGCTTGATGATTCTTTCTTGATGTCGAATGACTTTTTTTAAAGTCTTTAAAGAATATCTCGGTAAAAATGTTCGCCTTGAGGCCTTGAAGCACAAATTCCTTGTGGTTGATCCCCTGGCTATCAAAAAAGCAAATTAGCATGCTCTTGTTCTTTGATTTGGTTATTCTGGATTTTTTGACGTGGTGAGGTTCAAGTATGCTATTCCTAACTTTTGAGCTTTGTTTTGTGAGTCGTATTCAAAAATCTAAGACTAGTCACCAGTAATGAAATATTCCAGAAAATGAGTGTTATTTTCAATTCAACTCTAAAAAACTCTGCGAAAGGTTTTTCCGAATCATCTTCGCGCGGATTTTCTTTATTTCAAATTTACTGGTCAATACTTGATAAATGGTTGTGTGAATCAGTTTCTCTTTCCCGATTATTTTAACCACCAACCGACGATCAGAATGCACAAGATTTTGGAAATATTTTGATCACTTCTTGCAGTTGAAGCAGCCTTCCGCTGAAAGGTTCATGTTCAATCGTGTTTCAGTCTTCTGAAAATTTTTCAGCCTAGGTTGTCATTCATTTTCAGAATGCAATAGAAATAGTGGTCGAATACGCATCAAATGTTGGTCTGACTCTCCTTCAAGGGGGAAGTGAATAATTTTGCCTCCGCCAGTCTGATTACTTTATTTTCACACCTCGTAGTCCTACATCACCTCTTCTACGGTGTAATATCGTATTCCAATTATTCACCGTTTTTAGGTCCTTGAGACTGAGAGACTACCTTATAGAAAATACTCTCCTTGGAACTTAATTTAAACATGGCACATTTGATATTAAAATTCATGGCGTTCTTCTAAAAAGATGTCCTTCAATTTTTGTATGTCCAGAATAATATCTTGATGTAGATTTTACCGTCGATGTTTTAACACATGAATGTATTCATAATCACATTTCCGCAATTATCAATTGGCCATTACATTTTTTTCACTTTGAAAATATCATGGACTATAAGACCTTAAAGGGATGCCCAAAAAAATACATTAAGAGTTGATACAAGCTTTCAGATGCAAGGTAAATTCAATCTTTGTATATCCATGATTATTTTTCTTTTAATTTTTGGTCCATAAAAAATTGTTAAAGATGTGAATATTAAAACCAAAGGATTCAGTTCATACCTCTGTTAAATTCTAACCGAGTATCGCCTTTGGTATCAAATTTTTGTATATTTGTTTTCATTTCATGTCTTGATTATAGACAAACTACTTGCTTTACTCTTCGGATGATGTCAAACAGTTTCATTTGTTCCCTGATCCATGTACAGGGTTTTCTGTATCGTCTTGCAATACTAAGCATACATATTTCCATTCCCCTCTAAGCTACCCGTTTCAGAATTGATTGCGATGTGAGTGTCCAGGTTTCACTTCCGTATGTTATAACAGGCAGGACGCACTGATCGAAGACTTTTCTTTTCGGGCAAAGTGGGAGTTTGCTCTTAAACACTAAGTTGAGTCCTCTAAATGCCTGCCAGCCGCATTTAACACGTCGTTCCACCTCCCGGGCGCTATCCTCTTCCATTGAAATTCCCTGTCCAAGATATATAAAGTGGTCCACGATCTCCAAATCCCTTCCTCAATCTGAAATTCTTCTGTCTTCAGCGAATTTATTGAATATAACCTGGCTTTTTTAGGTTAATTTTTAAATCAAATGGTTTGCCAGCCCTTTGTGGCTCCTGTATGCGTCTTTACATCTCCTCTGGGTCTTGTGAAAGGAGAACAATATAATTTGCAAATCTAAGATGGTTTAAGTTTGCAGCATTGATATTTACACCATCGTGTTCCCAATCCAGATCACGAAAAACTTCTCAAGGCAAGGCAAATACTCTCAAGGCAAGAATAAGCTATATTGCCTCACCCTGCCGTATACGTCGCTCTACATTAATTCCCTCTTCAAGATCATAAAGATGAACCTTGACATTTCATGTATTTGCTTGTAAATCAAAAGAACTGAGGCTTATGTTTAAATTTCCAATATATATATATTTAAATTTCATATATATTGAAAAAAAATTGTAATAATTATTTTAACACTTAGTGCGTTTTTCTTATACGAAACTAGTGATAACATTTTCAGTAAGAAAATGTAATATATACTTGTTACTATCACAAAAGTGTATCAATCTAATAATAAAATAAATAGTCTCTTCTTCTTCGTATTCCACTTTACAGAAGAGTCGTGACGCATGGAAACTCACTCCGTTCGCGTACCTTCCGGCAGGGGCGGCTCGTGGGTTTTTAAAGTGGGAGGGCATAGAAGAAAAGAGTGCTGCCGAAGATTTTTTTTCGCTTTCCCCTTCCTCCTTTTTACTTTTCGTGCTATTGAAACCCTATACAGGAGGTGAATCGGGAAAATGAGTTAAAGGAAAAAACTGAACGGAAATAAAATATGGTTTTTGCTCTGAAGAATTGTCTACTGCGATATATGCTGGAGGGGAGGTACCCCAGCGCCTTCCCTCGCGAGCCGCCACTGCCTTCCGGACTACTTCTCGCCAATGTTCTCTATTTCTGGCTTCCTTGGTTGCACATTGGATATTTGTTCCAGTTAGGTCTTTAATTTGGTCTGTCCATCTTTTTGGGGGTCTGCCACGGAATCTAGAACCCTCTATCCGTCCCTGTAATACCAGTCTTTCCAGATTATTGCCATCTCTGCGTTCAATATGGCTAAAGAATCTTAGTATTCGTTCATGAATAATTCTGAGATTGATTGAAGGATCCGTCTTTAGCACCAGTTCCAAAGAATCAATGCGCTTGAATTTTATTTTTTAATGATCCATGTTTCAGCGGGATATAGCAATACTGGAAAAACTAAGGTTATTACTATTTGCTTTTTTGTATTCAATATTATGCCCCTCTCTCCCAGATCTTCTGCAAATTCCGCATTGTATTTTTTGCCATTTCGTATCTTCTTCTGATCTCATGAGTGTTATTACTGTCTTCGTTCAGTATTAAAATCTCAAGATAGACGAATTGGCTGACTATCTTAAATTGCCCTATTTGACTGATGGTAGACATGTTATTGTTTTGACGGTCGGTAATCATTATTTTCGTTTTCTCGTCGATTATTTGTAGTCCTCAAAAATGGCTTTATCCTTTATTTTTTTGATAATTAAGGAGAGGTGCTTTGGCCGAAATTGTAAGATGTGTAGTGCCATTAGCATGTCTTAAGTTAGTTATTTTAATGTCGGCAATACTGACACCACTCTTCCAATTCTCGAGAGCTCTGCGCATGATATATCCACCTTACTTATTAAATAGAATTGGCGACAAGATGAATCCTTGTCTGGTTCCTTTACTGACGCAAAATCCATGGGATGGTCGATATTTAGTTTTCACCACAGCTCTGTTCTTTTCGTATAGACGACAGATTAAGCCAATCTGATACTCCCATTTCCTGCAGAATTTGCCATAATTTCTTTCATTTTATGTTGTCAAACGCTTTCCGATAATCAAGGAAACAGAGGTGTACAGGATGGTTAACTTCTCTGGTTTTCTCGATGATTTGTCGAATATTGATTGTCTGTTCCCGTGTACCTCTCCCTGAAACGAATTCAGCCATAACAATGGTCGAAAATTCCATGTTCAGTGTTTATAAGTACAAAATAATTTAATTATTAAATTTATTTTATAAGACTTTTTATGTAGCTAAATGCCCACATTTTTCCTTTTATTAATTTCTGAGATCTCAAAGCAATTTAGTTTTTTAGATGTATTTATCATTATGTAAAATATCATATCATATCATTACATAAAATATTATATTCTATAAAATTAAAAGGTTAGTACAATGGGAATTATTGAGCTCCTTTATAAAGGCTGTTATAATAAGAGCACAAAATGTGAATTTTTATATAAAACATGGTTTTCGGTAGCAAAGTATTGAAATGTTTACACACATCCAGTAAATGGCCGCCATGGCTTTGGTGGCATTATTTCGTTAATATAGCGTTCAATTTCGACCTTTAATACTTGGGTGGTCGTGGGCTTGTTGGCGTAAACCTAAGACTTCAGAAAACCCCAGAAAAAAGTCCATAGATGTTAAATCGCAAGATCTTGCTGCCAATTGTGATCAATGGTCCAATTGGTCAATGATCCAAGTATTGAAATGTCAAATTTTTGTACTCGAGTACCCTGGATTCTCGGCCATACTCTCACGAACTCCCGTGATGTTTTGTTCTACTACGAGCTCGTGTCGTGTGTTTGACATCAATAACTGAGCCGGTACTTTCGAATTTTTTCATTATCTTTTTACAATCGATACATTTGGAATATTATTTCTACCACTTTAATAGGAATGTTAAGGACCGATACAGTAACAATAATAACGCGTTGCTGTATCGTATAGCGCTCCATGTGTATTAAATCTTATCTGTCTCTTATCGACCTGTCACAGTTCTTAACCTATCGAATCATGACAGCCAAAATGGCGTGCAATTCAAATCTTGCTCTCTTATTGTATCAACTTTATGTTCGTTGAACCTAGTAGAAAAGAATCTTCTTTCTGCCCAACATAAATTTTTTGACACGAAACGCACACAATTCAATAAAAAACTCCTGATTTATAAAATTTATTCGTTTAACTTTTAGTGTTTTTAATAAGACATTTCATTATTTTCAATGTCTTGAAACTAATTTTACTACTTCTCCTGTATATGTAATATTCTCCTGTTTGTGTTTTATACTCGTTATTTTTGATATAATATATGCAGGATGGGATATATTATATATGAATAGTATCAAATATAATGAATTCAAAACTCACATATGAGGGTAGTCTGAAAAATTTTCAGCCTCAACATGAAGATGCCGTTACTCGTACAAAATATGCTTGTAATATAATTTCCCATTTGTTGAAACATTACCTTGAAAATTTCAGCTCAGTTGTTTTTTATCTCAGTTGATGTTAGTGTTACGGTAAAGATGGAAAAAATCGTATATAGAGCGGTTAGTAAACTCTTGCATTTGAAAGGCAATACGCCTACGCAAATTAAAGCTGAGATGGATGCTGTTTACGGGAACATAGTACCATCATTTGCCATCGTGAAATTTTGCGAATTTAAGATTGTACTGTCGATACCACAAGTGTCAAGTGTATGATCTGTTATTTGATTTATACCGTAGTATTTATATTTGGCAACGCCGCGTAAAAGCAAGCAAGAGATAGAAGTATGCTTACAGTAACTCTAAAAATAATTCAAAAATCTTCAATATTAAAGTTTATTTATATAATACTATATATTTTATTATGTGGTACTTTATGTAATAAATGTAACTGTATTAATAAAAAGTACTTCGTATGTTTTGTAATAAAAAATGTATATGACACTGACATCCCCACATACCCTATTCGATGTATGTTTAAATTTCGCGCGCGTCAACCTCTAGCGGCGTTGCCACATGTAATTAACATAATACATTTTTCTTAATTATTTGCTAATTACTCTTATCACACGTTCTGAAGCTCGATTTGTGAGTAACCTAAATGTTCGACATTTTTTTTCTTTCCGTTGATACCACTTGCATTTTATTGCAAGAATGTCTGAATTGTTTGAATGGTATTTTTTGTGAAATAAAATAAAATCTGTGATTTCTCATAAGGATCCATATAAGGACCCATTGCTCCTTTACCATTGTAAAGGCAATTTTTTTTATTAATATCTTTTTTCTGGTTCTCTGCTGCTCTTTAAAATTTTAACTGGTTCACTATCTTATTATAATGTACCAATATGCCAAGTTTCAATTCATGCTGAACAGTAATTCTATAACCGACAGTACTACCTTAAACATGGTTGGACCTGCTTGGTTTCAGCGTTCAGAATGGACAAAAAACTGCAGTCACTACCGATAACATTGTCGAAACAAATGTGATAGACATTTTTTAAATATAGGATTGTAAATTTAGGCATAAATCTCAATTATTTTATTTAAAATTAATTTCCATCAAGTTTCGGCTATTTCAGGTAATATTTGTCTGTCGTTTGGCCCTGGTTGTTATTCTCATTTTAGCACCACAAAAAAGAAGAGTGGTACTGCTACAGTTTTACAGGATAGAAAAGTATTGACAATTTTTTTATGGCACACGCTTTCTATGCCAGATAATGCTTTAATAAGTTTGTAATAGTTTAGATGAATTTGATTTCAGTGATTTCAGTACGGATATTGTTTTTGAGTTGCTGTAAGGTTTGGGACTTATTTATGTAAATCTTTTCCTTAAAAAATCTCCATAAAAATAATTCGAGGCTGTCAAATTTATTGCCTGTAGGCAACCAGTCTTCAACAATTTGAATCTTTTAGGGAATCGTATGCAAGTCACTTCTCAGAATTCGGCGTAAACTGCGTGAAGAAATTCCCAATTGCACAGTTCGTCGTTGAATCGACATTCCTGAAGACCTTTTGACACTTTGCTCCACACCTGCAATATTTTCAACGCTTTGCAATGTTCTTGGACCTCTGATGCGGGGCCGCCAACTGTTCCGCATTGTTCACATTCTTTGAATAAACGATACATTGTCGTTTTATTAAGCGCCGGACGATTAAGATATTTTCGCCTAAATTCACCTTGAGTTGCTATAAATTATTTTTTTTTAATAAATTACAACTTTACTTTGTTCTTTTAGCATGTATGCACTTTAGCGCTACACAACTGCCAAACCCAAACTGTCACAATTATCGCGAAAAGTAAATGGTAAAAATAAAATTATAGTGTGATACTTGCCCCACTCTTTATATACATATGGCTTCTTGTTTTTTCTTCATTTTAACAATCAAGCATTATATAAAATACATTTAGGAGAAAAATTTGATTAAAAAAACGAGCCCATACCTTTACTGTCGATATCAAAATTTTTAAAATCTATTTTATATCAGTTATTGAAATAAAATGAGATTTGATATTCATTATTAAATGCCTAATAATGATAGGGGGATTTGTTTCAATTATATTCTATAAATTCTAATTGATGCACTATCTAAAAATACGTTTGTATTTAATTTAAAGGGAGTTTTTTATCTCATCTCCAATACGTTGCATATGAAAATTGAAATATAATAGATGCGGTGTTAATATTGTATTATAACACGTTTAACACGTTACTTTGTTCTTTTAGCATGTATGCACTTTAGTGCTACACAACTGCCAAACCCAAACTGTCACAATTATCGCGAAAAGTAAATGGTAAAAATAAAATTATAGTGTGATACTTGCCCCACCCTTTATATACATATGGCTTCTTGTTTTTTCTTCATTTTAACAATCAAGCATTATATAAAATACATTTAGGAGAAAAAATTGATTAAAAAAACGAGCCCATACCTTTACTGTCGATATCAAAATTTTTAAAATCTATTTTATATCAGTTATTGAAATAAAATGAGATTTGATATTCATTATTAAATGCCTAATAATGATAGGGGGATTTGTTTCAATTATATTCTATAAATTCTAATTGATGCACTATCTAAAAATACGTTTGTATTTAATTTAAAGGGAGTTTTTTATCTCATCTCCAATACGTTGCATATGAAAATTGAAATATAATAGATGCGGTGTTAATATTGTATTATAACACGTTTAACACGTTACTTTGTTCTTTTAGCATGTATGCACTTTAGTGCTACACAACTGCCAAACCCAAACTGTCACAATTATCGCGAAAAGTAAATGGTAAAAATAAAATTATAGTGTGATACTTGCCCCACCCTTTATATACATATGGCTTCTTGTTTTTTCTTCATTTTAACAATCAAGCATTATATAAAATACATTTAGGAGAAAAAATTGATTAAAAAAACGAGCCCATACCTTTACTGTCGATATCAAAATTTTTAAAATCTATTTTATATCAGTTATTGAAATAAAATGAGATTTGATATTCATTATTAAATGCCTAATAATGATAGGGGGATTTGTTTAAATTATATTCTATAAATTCTAATTGCACTATCTAAAAATACGTTTGTATTTAATTTAAAGGGAGTTTTTTTATCTCATCTCCAATACGTTGCATATGAAAATTGAAATATAATGATGCGGTGTTAATATTGTATTATAACACGTTTAACATTGTCAAATACGTCTAGTACAAAGAAAAGAACTTTGTGAATATAAATGACTACACAGGGGGGCTGGAATTGACAAGATGAAACGACATTGCAGCTCAACTGTCACTGTACAAGACAAATTACGTAAATCCATTAGTGCAGGCACCGTAGATACGGAGCATATTGGCAAGTTTGCTATTTTATCGCCACGTTGCCAATTCAGCTTTTGTTTCGTTGCCAAAGTTAATTCTTAACATTATTAATTTGATTTACAATACTAAAAAGTTATCAAAGTAAAGTAAACAAATCATGCTCTAAATATAGGTACATCTATTTCTAAATTGGAATAATACATATACTGATATAAATGGATGTTTGGCAACATTGTCGATAAATCCTGTTTTACCCCATCGATAAGGATAAGTTAAAGGAGCCAAGTAAATTTAGGAAGTAACGTTAAAGAATAGGAAGTAAGCGAGCAACATATGTTTAATAAAAAATTGCTTGCTGCTGATTTATCATATCGGGGAGAATATGGTTCGACAATTTGCTGAAAATTTGTATGAAGGGACAGATAATATCTGTATAAAAAGCTGTCAGCATGCATTTGATTTGTATTAAATTTGGAATAAAATTGTAGCTCTTTTCTAAATACGGTTTTGGCCTAATTTCGCTCGCAAAATTTAGTCACAATCTATTAATCAGTTTGTTTAGAGTAGCTGTTTAGATTATTCGAGAGTAAAAATCTTTTACGATTTTAATAACACAGGTCAACAAATTTAAAGTTTTTGATGTAACATTGATAAAAATAGGTTAATATGAAATATTTTGTAGTCCTAAATTATAACCTAATTACTGTAGCACGTACAGTTTTTTTTGTTACAAGGGGTCGGTGGTGGGGAAAAAAGGAGACCACATATTTTTACAATATAATATTTATTTAATTCAAACATATAAAACATGTTAAATCTATTCAAACACTGAGGATTATGTGAATAAAAAATATATTACATGAGATGGGCAACTTTCTAGTTGCCCAAAAGTCTTTTCACTATAATTATAAAATACTTCCAAGCTGCCAATTCCTTTTCATTTAATTTTTCTTGAAAACGAAAATCAGCTAGAAGCTTCCTTAAATGAGGTCCAATAAATATGCCTTCCATTAGTTTCACAACACCTAAGTAATATCTGAATGATTGTGGCGTGTTTATATATATTTTTGGCGAACACCCGAAATAAAGGGAAAAAAAATCACTTAATTGAAGAAATATTTCTTTTAGGTCCTTGAAACCATTACGTTCTTTATCCATGGCTTTGACAACGGTTTTCATTAGTCCAAACTTAACATGGAAAGGCGGAAGAAGCAACGTTTTTGGGTTACTAAATTTGGATACTAAATTGTGTCCCTTTCTTTTTTGAAATCCCTTCTGTTTTAGTGATATAAAAGTAGCAATAACTTTCGTGGTCAGTAGGTTCTCTCCAAAATATAGGAGCAGCAAACGGCCTAGAACTTTTATTGCCATGCATTCACTGCAGAAAATTTACGTGACAACTCACACAGTAAACATGAGGAGCCCAACTTTTATGTTGATCTCCAATCTGGCTTAAAATATAAAAGATATACATTTTTGACTTTCTTCCTATATATATATATATATATATATATATATATATATATATATATATATATATATATATATATATATATATATATATATATATATATATATATATATACAAAGCATCCTGACTCATTTTCGAGTGCTTTTTCTGATCCTCCACACCTCTCTCGTCCTTTCTCCGTGGATTCTCTTTCTCTCCTCTGTCCACTTTGTCCCCGATCTCCTCGAAACTTCGCTCTCTGATACAACGTTCCATATATGTATTTTGTTTCTGTATGTTCTTCTATCCTCAATCTCTGTCGGGTCCATTTGTGCCTTTCCCAGATCAGCTCTGACTTGTGCGATCCATGGTACCATTGACTTGACTCCTTGTATGTATGTAAGAATTCTGTTGGTGAGTCTTGTCGGTGGGAGTCTATTAATATGTCCATAGAATTCCAACCTTCTTTTTCTTATGTCCGCCGCTACGTTGGACATTCTCTGTGTGGTCTTTCTAAAATATAATCTGTATCCTTCCTCTGTCAGTTTTGGGCCGAGAATTTTTCTCATATTTTGTGTTCTTCTTTTAGTATGTTTTCTATGCTGCTTTTTGTGTAGAGTGTAAGTGTCTCGCTTGCGTATAGTACCTCTGGTTTGATTACTGTATTGTAGTGTTTTATTTTTGCATGTGTGGATATGTATTTCTTACTGTAGATATTGTGTGTCTTGCCGTATGCCCGCTTCATCTTCTGTAATCGAAAGTTCTGTGCTATCTTGTCTCCTCCTGTTGGTTCGAGGATCTTCTATAGATTCAAAAGTAATATAAATGCGCGAACATATCAGGGGATCTCATTTGGGATTATCTTTCTAAAAACAGTAAATAATTTACGCACTTTTTCTAGCATCACTGGATTATATTGATTTAACGTTTTAATTACATTTCTTCTTCTTCTCCCTGTAGTGTTACTGCTCGTTAGTGAGCCTTGACCTCCTTCAACCTTCGCGTCCAACCGAATCGATCTCCAGCACCGTCTTGCCATTTTTTGATGTGCAGTAGTTTTTCAGCATCTCTTCTTACATTCGTGTCTTTGGTCTACACCTTTTTGCGTTATTCCCATATGCTTCTTGACATTCTCGCTACATGTCCCGTTCATCTAAGTCGTTGAACCCTCATATAGCTTACAATATCCAAATCTTTCTACAATTGCTTGAGTTCGAAGTTATACCTGATCTTCCAAAAGTGTTTTAAATATTCCTGTGCTCCTTTCTTATGAAGAAGAATCATTTCAGCCATTTCTCCATAGGTTTGGTGTTTTTTATTCTTTTATTATTATTTACTTACTTTATTATTTTATATAAAATTTGACCACTAGCTTCCATTATTTCAACCGTTACACTATCATTTCCTGTAGCTTTACCATTATTCATCGCTTCTACAGCATTTGTCACTTCATCTACCAGGATATCTGGCATTTGTTCTTCCATGAGGATTTTTGCGTTTGACTGGTTCGGATCTTCATATAACTTTGAATAAAATCATGTGATAAGCCCTAACATTTCCGTACATGCCCTGCACATTGTCCTTTTATTTTTCAGCTTTGTTTATTCCCTTATTCCCTCATTGTCCGCCATCTTCTCCATTAAATCAATGGTCTTATTGAATGTTTTTAATTATTTGAAACATTTTGCTGCTGGTACAGCAATTGTTTCAAGTACATTGTGGATCATTTTTTTAAACTGATCTGCTATTTCCATCTCCTCTGGATCTTGCAATACAGCAAAGCGGTTTAACAAAGCAATTTCAAAATATATCCCTCTGACTTCTTTGACTTTACCATTCTTGCCTCTTCTTTTCGACAGTGTATTCTAATCTTTGCTACTACCATTATATGGTCACTTTCTATATTAAAGACCAGTATAATTGCAAAATATTGTATTATAGTTTGACATGATATAGTCAATTTCACTTGTGTGAGCAGATGGACTATTCTGCTGATTTTTTTCTTATAAAACGAATTCATAATATAAAGTTCTTGTCCTTCAGCAAAATCAACCAATCTATCATCTCTATTTTCTCGCTCACTACTCCCATATGAGGCTTGCTTTTCCAATTCTAGCATTAAAGTCACCTATCAGGATTTTGTACTTGCATTTCTCGTTGTGTAGAAGCTGGGTCACATCATCATAAAATACCTCAATTTCCTCATCCACATGGTTTAAACTTGGACGATTTGAAGTTTAAACTTTTTATTCAGCTGAATAACACATTGGGCTAGTTAATCAGACATACTTTCAAATTTTACGACACTGTCCTGCAACTTTCCGTTGATGAGGAATCTAATTCCATCACATCATCCATTCTTCCTACCCAGAGTGGCGTAGAATAGGTGACACGTTTCTATTTTTCATTAGCTCTTCGCCTTTTCTTCATATTTCATATAACCCTATAATACTCCAATGTATGTTGTTCGTTTAACAGTTCCTGCAGTCATTTATCTGTTTTCATTATCTTAATATTACGAGTTGCAATGTCTAAAGTTGCCTGATATAACCTTGGTGATTCTTAGCATGTCTCGGGGTACGTCTTCCCGGCTGCAGTATGTAGTTACTCCTCGGTCTCCGGGGAATGAGGGCTGAGTTTGAAATTGTAAAGTCATGTTGGGTAATTGGACCGTAATCTGCTACGCTGGTTCAGTGCGGGTTGGCAGATTTTGGATCATGTTAGTCTGATCATGTTGGCGTGATTTGGATCATGTCCCCTTCGAGGAGCATACGCTTCATTGACTTACTGAAGCCTCTTACGACGATAAGGTCTGATCCATAGATCGTCTGATCATTTAATTTGTGAGAAGCAAATACATACCGTACAAGTCACTGTGTGGGGTGAATTATAATATAAAAAAACTTAGCTAATAAATTATTATTATAAATATTAGCTTCCACAATAACTTTAATATTTATATTAAAGAAATTATTAAATATAATGTATATAAAATTTAGAGAACCATTTGTAAAATGATGGCTAACATATTTGTTACTTTAATTAATAGAATTTAAGCAGTTCAAACCAGAAATAAAAGTGAATTGTTTTCTTTTTGTCTGAATACCATACCAATGCAACTGAAAATGATCTATTTGCAAGCTCTTTCCGTGAATGCCAACAAACCACGGTAATACGAGACGTCGACCAGCAATATTTGCAAGCGAGTCGAGTGCATGCCTAATGTAAAATAATGAATCACTATCAAAACAGCAGTAAAACTCGAAACCAAAGCCAAAACCGTAAGTTATATTGATCAGAAACGTGACTTGGAACGGATTCCGTCAGCTTGCGATCGTCTCTTGTCTTGACGATCGCCATTTTATCGGTTCGCGTCTTTTGTTTTTAGATTTTCTTTTTTTTTCAGTGGTTCGGGCGATCGTCGCATTGCTCATGGGCGTACGTTATTTGTTTGACAATGTATACTTAATATAAAGGAATATCAATTCACTTTTGAATCGACATATATAAAGAGTATAAGAAAAAGTACTTTTGTAAATATTACAAATGATTTTGCAGTTGACATTCAGCTAACACAGGCATACCCGAAAAACTATCGTAAAATAACATAAATGACTGCCATGTATAAAGTAGAGTACCCTAGAGTCACTTGATGGTCAGTAGCAATTTCGAATTATCGTGAATTTTTTCTGAAAATGAGTGACAATTTCGGGTAAAATTTTGTAAAATGGCAATAGGCCTATTCAAACAGTATTTTGTCGATGGCTCAGGTTTTGAGGTGTTTTAAGGCATTCTCAGAATGCCGATTGAAGATGAATCTCATAGCGAAAAGCCTTTAATTGTATGATCTAATGAAAACGTGCACAAATTCCGAGACCATGTGCGTTCTGATCATCGGTTGACGGTCAGAATGATCGTGGAAAAGTTGAATTTGAGTCACACTACCATTTCAACTAACACCGAAGAATGAATTGGGGGCGAAGAAAATCTACGAAAATGGTTCCGAAAAACCTTTCGTAGCATCAAAAGGACTACAGGAGGGAATAATGTCTTAACTTTTTGGGACGCATTAAAAATGACTAGTTATTATTAGTCATTACTAGTGATGAGTATTGCATTTTTGAATACGACCCAAAAACGAAGAGCTTGAGTCAGGAATGGTACACTCCAATTTCAGCATGGTCAAAAAAGGCGAGAATGAAAATCAAAGATCAAAAACATGCTCATTTGATCCTTTGATAGCCAGGGAATCGTTTATAAGGTCCAAATCAAACTAAACGGCAAACTTTCGAATGAGGGTCATTCGTGTTAGATCGAATATTAAGTAGACCTGGGTGCTGCATCACGACAATGTGCCTTGTCACACAGCGATTTCAATTAACGAGTTTTTGGCAAGTAAAAACATCACTGTGGCTCTGCAGTAGCTTTTCCCAAGATTAAAAATTTACCTTAATGTACACCATTTTGTGACAATGGAGAACACTGAAGAAAAGGCCGTAACCCACCATCTGAAGGCGTTTCCTATTTCTGAGTTCCAACACTCCTATGAAGACTTGGAAAACCATCTACAACGCTATGTTACTTTCTAAGGCAACTACTTCGAAGAAGACAATGTAGAATTGTAATTCCTAAAAATTACTTAATAATTTAATAATAATTAATAATAAGTAATTTCTTAAATTATAAAAAATCGTCTCTTGTTTACATATCTCAAGTACATTTGTTATTCCAACATTCTTTACATTTTGAACATTTTACCATATCCTTCTTTATATGCCACCTATACAATGTTTTCGTATCTTTGATATTACAAGGCTTCTTTATTTGTCGTCTTTTCGCGTCTTTTTTATTATCTTTTAATTTATGCTCCTTTCTAAAAACCCATCTCATATTTAATCTGAAAGTTATAAGGTAAGCAGCTTTTTATATCTGACTTTCTCTTCTATAGAAGTAATGCACATTGGGATATCTCACAAGATATCACTTCCATTTCACTAAACGTTGATGGATTTTGGTACTAGTGGAATACTGAGAAAAATGAGGTTCTCCCATCGATTCTGACATCACTGTCATTATATTACACAATCAATATTCATTTAGCTTTCTATTTTCAAAAGTATATGTTTTTTGTGCAATGGGAGGCCTGATTATCGAGAATAAGAAATAGTAACTTAAATTCTAAGATATTTACCATCATACACCAAGACATTTGTATTTATAGTATTAATCATATTAGCATCATCAAGACCTAAATCAATTAATTACAAAACAAGTGTTTTGGTATTCAGTAGAAAATCTCTTTAAGTGTAATGTTTCACACCAAAGGTTCCAATAGGAGAATGTTGAAAATAAGGAAAGTATATTTTATTGCTGCAAAGGGAGTTTTTTTCTTGTAGTATATAAAAATATTCAAAAACCAATACAACAAACATGGAAAACATTTTCTTGCTTTTTGAATATTTTTAATATATTCTCCATGAGCCCACTTGTAACTTTTCATGTGTACATGGTACCTAAAGAGGTCCTGGGCTGGTCAAAGAAGCTTTTGTTGTTGCGGATATTCACTACATGATATAGTCTTGCAGACTAAATTCGAAAAAGCCGATATATACGGTCGTACCTTTGGTCATTTTGTCAGCTGTTTTCCGAGCGTTTAGCTTAAACTTGACTAAAGACGGCTTAAAGCCAGAAATGGGTCTCGGGAGAAGTTTGTTTGGTGGGTGGCTGAATAAATGAGCAATTATTAATCTTCCTAATGCGTCCAAGTTCTTTCTGTGCAAACTATGTTAAGCAAAGGTGTCAGAAAATTTGTGCTTAATATTAACTAATGCTAAACGAAAATTGAATAAGGGTTAAATTTTAGTATGACTTTTTATTACTTTTTAAAGAGATGTTTTTGATCGAACATTTACGATTACGATTTTTTCAACGTAGTTTCCTTTTAGTTCTATACACTTCGCCCAATGATTTTTATACCCTCCAAAAGTATGACCTGTCGGACCTCTGCAAAATAGCCCTCTGTTTCAGCCTAATTGGCTGTAAATTGGCCAATACCGCTGTTGCAATCGCGGACGAATGGACAGGTGCACTGTCGTGGCGAAACAGCATTTTTTCTTTGCCAAATGAAGGTTTCGTATTAATTTCCGTATCAATTCTTTTCGAAGTTTTATCAATATTATAACATAATATTGTTCTATGGTCTTCTTTCAGTGACAATGCCTTGCAAATCCCAGAAAACAATGGCTATGACGTGTCTGGCCTTTGGAACACTTTCACCAGACAAACCCATTGTTATTTCATTTGTGGTGTGTAGTAATTAATCCAAATTTCAGCAGCAGTCACGAATCGTTGTAGAAATTCGCTCCAATTGCGCTTATATATGTCTAAATACCTTTGTGAAGTAATCACACGATTCCGTTTTTGGTTCACAGTGAGCAAACAGGGCATATATCGCGCTGATTGATATCTTATGCCTAAATGTTCATATAAGATGATCGTTACGCGTTTATCTGAGATGTTTGTCATTTCAGTAATCCTTTTTATCTTCACTTTTCGAGCGGCCAATACGATATTTATTGATTTTATTGGCCATTTCCTCTGTATTAATCTCAACGGAGTATCCCGAGCGGGCAGCGTCTATCGTCCTGTTTCGACCCCATCAAAACTCAGTAAACCACTTATAATCTGTGAAATAAGACGAACCCATAATATTTTATTTACTGTTCTTCGCTTTATGCGATGGTTTTTCCACGCAAAAATAGTGTTTAAATATTAAAAAACGAAATCTTACACTTGTTTTTACCTTTGCTGTTTCACTGTTATATATTAGAAAGTAACTGATTTTTACTCTATCCTAGTATATACTAAATATTACGGAATCTACTGGATAATTTCTCTGAAGTGGTTTCTTCTTTATAGGCAAAACGTTGATACAAACTTTTTGCTTATAAACTGATCTGAAACATCCTGTACATCAGCATTTTTGTTTTTATAAATATTATGGGAATTTTTTCGTGTCTAATACCGAGAAATCTGATTCATAACAATATTAAGCTATCAAATTATGTGTCCTAAAATTCGTCAACAAAATACTCCGTCTATGGCATATCATATTCTCAATTTCCTGCATTTCAAATGACTTCTGCTTGAATCCCATAAACGCCAACATAACATAAACATGTATCAGAGTTATTGGACAGCGCAGACACAATATTTTAATATTTATGGGCACTGAAATCACCCGAGAATAGCTCCGTGTTATGGTTCTAGTCAAATTTTTATTGGTTGTTTGTAATCCTTAGTAATTTCCAGAACAAATTCATTGATTTTCATTGTAGATCTCAAACAAACGTTCGTTTGTTGAAAATGAGATAATTACCAATCTTAGTAGAAATGATTTGTGTAATATTAGCAGGTGATAGTAAAAAACAAGATATGCGTTGAAGATATATTTTGATGTATCATGCGTATTTATATAATGATCAAACAGTAAGATGGCTGTTTAAATAAACGGAAAGTATTTATTTATTCATCCACATTTATTTTGTATTCTTCATAAGAATCTTTCCTCACTGCAATATAAGTTTTTTAACATTTTTATTCAATAGTTTTTATACTCGACTTCTGGTACTTCATTCAAAGTGGCTAGCGAAATCTTTTGAATGACATCTATGGACCTAAAGGGGTTTTTCGAATGAACTCACGCAAATGACGCATAAAGTTTTAATAACATTCTTTTTTAACTGTTTGACCGGTTGGAAGAAATTTTTTGTTGACAATATCTCGGTTATCGAAGAAAACAGTTATGGTGACATTGATTTTTGACCTGCTTTGATGTGTTTTTTTTTTGCTTTGGATCATCTTTAGTACGATACTCGCTTTATTGTTGTCTTATCACCAGTAGTTATGCATTACAGAATGACATCATCCAAAGAAAGCATCCTTTAGGAAATTTCAACACGACGATGTTAAACAAGTAAATCAGAGTTTTTGGAACAAGATGAGAAGATACACAAGACAAACCTACCAGGTCTGTAAATATAAAACCGGAGTTTGCCCATAAATGGCCATAGCAGTCAATGTCAACATAGCAAAACTGGTCAAAGAAATAATTGACGCGTTTAGTTGGGAAATATTTTAGCATGCGACTTGTTCAGCAGACTAAGCTCCCTCCGATTACTACATATTTACATCGATGGGACACGCACTTGTTGAGCAGCAGTTCACTTCCTACGAAAATGTACTAAAATGCCTCGACGACTGGTTTGCCTCAAAAGTGAACAGTCTGTTTGGCGTGGCATCCACAAATTGCCAGACAAGTGCGAAAAATGTGCAGTTAGTGATGGGTTCGAATAAAATATTTTTTATCGTTTATTTTTCATATTTTTATCATATTTTTGCCCGCACAATAAATTTCGGTTTTTAGATAAAATTTAATTCAACATTTTTGTTCGATAAGTTTTCCCATTTTAAAAAATCGCTGTCAAATAAGATTCTATAATTTTTAACTTAACAGAAAAGTTAACGAAATGGTTTTGAATTCCGAAATGAAAATTATGTCAGATATCAAGAATAATCATACTAACTTAAAAAATAAATGGTTGGGTCGTCGATCATCGTTTCGTTTAATAATGTCGATTTTGCTAAGAGATGGCGTCACTAATACATTTGTTGGTATATACTAATGACGTATATAGCGTTTTGGAGGGAAACATACGCCATCAAAAGCCAGTTCGTTATTGTCATTGTGCAAAAAGCATAGCTTTGTCATGTCGAATTATGCACCAGAAAAAGACGTTTTGCAGGGAAGTTTAATAACCTTTTATTTGAAGAAAACGGCTGCTGTAAGTTATCGATTGTTAGTTGAAGTTTATGGTGAACATGCTCTAATGAAAAAAAAAATTGTGAACCGTAGTTTAAACGCTTTAAAAGTGATGATTTTAATATAGAAGATAAAGAACCTCCAGGATTGACAAAAAAGTGTGAAAATGCAGCTTTGCAAGCATTATTGGATGACGACTCAACTCATATGTTAAAACAATTGGTAAAAGCATTGAAGATTGGTAGAAGCATGTTGCCAATCCATCATTTCCGAACATTTACACGCTAATGCGCCACTGAACAGACCCAGAAGGAAGGAAGGAAAATGGGTTCCATATGAACTGAAGGAAAGAGAGTTTGAATATATATATCTACAGGCCTTTAAGGCCATGTTTTTCTTTCCCACTGTATCACACCCATTTTGGCTAACACCCATTATGTAGCCACTTTCTCCTTGGTCTTCCTCTATTCATTCTTTCCTCGCCTCTCCCCCTGCTTTGTTAGTCTGCTTTCTTCTGGTAGCTTTTCTATATGTCCTAGCCAGGCTATTCGCCGTGCTCTAATGATTCGTGTTATTGAGCGTTCTCCAAATACCGTTATTATTTCTTCATTGGTCCTTCTTCTCCACTGATTCTCCTCCTTGATACCACCGTATATTCTTTTCAGCACTCTACGCTTCCACGCCTCCAACATTCTTTCACTGCCCTTGGTTAAGGTCCAAGTCTCCGCGGCATATATTACAACTGGTCTCATTATTGTCTTATCAATTCTTACTTTAGCTTTTCTTTATATATTCTTGTTTCTCCCGAGTCTCTGCAGCGTCGCTGCACATTTATTTCCTTTTACCATTCTGGCCCTAACCCCCGCTTCCATTCCATGTTTGTCTATAATAGTTAAGCCAAGGTAACAAAAACGATCAATCCTGTTGAAATGTAGTGTTTCTTCTCCTACTTTAATATTCAGCCCTTCCTTGCACATTTTGTCCTTTTGAATTCTCATTTTTATGCATTTTGTTTTGTTTGTATTTACTCGGAGCCCGAACCTTCCGGCTTCTCTCATTCATCTTTGAGTTACATTTTTCATGATCCGCGAAGCCTAGATATTGGTGTTTTTTGTCATATATTAGTCCTGTTTGATGTATCTGACTTTTCCTCAGCATAGCTTCCAACACTAGATTAAACAAGCAGGCAGACAATGTGTCTCCTTGTCTTAGGCTCGATTTTATTTTGAAAGATTTGGAATGTTGGCCATTTACTTTAACTAAGCTGACTGAATATTATATAGTCATTTTTGTTAGAGCTATTAGTTGTATATTAACCCCCAGTTCTTCCATTTCTTTTAGTATTTCCTTTCCATTAATGGAGTCATAGGCCCGTTAGAAATCTACAAAGAGCATGCTCATGTTTAAGCCTTGTCAGTAGTGTCTTTCTTGCAGTTGCTTTAGTAACATTATCGGGTCTTCTGTTAATCTGTAACCCCTAAATTCGTACACATTGGTACTCTCCCACTAGATCTTCCAAGCTATCCCTATCCCGTTCTTGATTTCTGTCGCTAGTATTTTGTACACCACTTCCAGCAACGCTATACCTCTGTAGTTGTCACATGATGTTCTATCCCCTTTCTTGTAAATTGGACACAATACCGCTCGTTCCCTTTTCCTTGGCATTTTTGCTTCCTCTAGCACTGGCCTATTATCTCCGTAATTGAACCGAGCATTGAAGGAAAAATGACCAAAATGTGCCCAAATATACGATAAAGTCATTTTTCAACAAGACAATGCTGGGCCCCATGTTGCAAAATGTGTAAAAAAATTACTTGGAAAACCTTAAATGGGACGTCCTACCCCACCCGCCGTATTCACCGGACTTAGCCCCTTCCGACTACCACTTATTTCGATTGATGAAGCACGGACTTACAGAACAACACTTATATTCTCACGAAGAACTGAAAATTTCTTTTGGCGCGGAATCCATTCTTTAACAGAAAGGCGGGAAAAAGTTATAGCCAATACTTTTATTATTAAAGTAATTTGGTTTGTTATGGAAATAAACGCTCTAATTTTGCCAAAATTATTAACCGAAACACCTATTAGTATTACGCCAATATATATCGGCATCATGATTACGACATGACTTAAAAGTAAATAAGGAAAAAGAAAAAATTATATGGTGTTATATCGAAACAAATATCAAGTGTTTAAAGAAAAGGAGAGTGGGAGCAGAATAGTGAACAATGGGTGTGAGGAAAAAGCAGAAATTGTTCTAAGACATTATATCGAGTACTGTAAGGCAGTTCATCGAGTTTTTAAAGGTCGAAAGCGATCATAGAAGGTAAAAACGAGGTTATATCAGACTATAATTAGACCGCCAATATTATTCATCTGCGAAAATATACAAGAGAAAAATATTTCGACGAATATGTGAAGGTAAAAAGATAATTGACGATAGGTCTTTTTTGAATATTTTATATAATTTGAAAACGCTTGTTCTTAATATAATCAATGGAAACAATGTAATATTTTGATTATCTCTTCTTCCTCTTTACAGAAGAGTGATGACTTTGAAACTCATTCCGTACTTTTTGAACTACTTCTCGCTGGCGTTCTCTATTTCTGGCTTCTTGGGTTGTATACTAGAAGAGATGTACCAGTTAGGTCTTTAATTTAGCCTGTCCATCTTTTGGGAGGTCTGCTGCATGATCTAAAACCCTCCATCCGTCTCTGTACACCAGTATTTCTAGATTATTGCCATCTCTGCGTTCGACGTGGCCGAAGAATCTTAATATTCGTTCATGAATAATTTGAGATTGCCTTGTAGGTTTCTTAATTTCTTGAATAACGAATGCGTTTGTTCATCCAGAATTTCACGAGATGGGAAAGACCCGTCTCCAACACCAAAGTTCAATAGAATAAATGCGTTTGAGGTATTTTTTTTAATAGTCCATATTTCAGCGGGATATAGCAATATTTCAGCCGATTTTGATTATACATGCATCTATTTCTATCTAAAGTAAGACTTTTTTATATATCTAAATCAAAATAAAGGAATAAACCAAAATAAAAATATAAAAAATTGATTAAATCAAGGGAAAAATTGTCAACTTATTGTTAATTAAAATATTTCTTTGCTTCTCAAAATTTACTGAAGCGACCATTTTCCTAACGATCATCTCTAAAATAATATAATTACATCCACTTAATTAATCATTTTGGCAAAAACCAACTTCTACGATCTCAACCCTACATTCTCAAATACCAACCCTTAGATTCTTCAAAAACGATCCTTTGAATGAGCCATCTGGATAGCGACGTTCATTTGTCTGCCGAGGGCTTCGAGAGCCTCTTGTCCTAACTGAACCATTAGTGTAGGGCGCTGAATGAGAGGTTATGTCGTCAAAAAAGATCGGACATGTTAGTGGTTCGAAAATAATCGTGAAATATTTGATTAAATTTTTTTAAATGGAGCAGTTCAAAGTTTTACATCAACTGATATGAATATAATATAGATATAATTGAAAAATACTTTTTGGATGAAAATATCAAATATTTTATATTTAATAAACGCACGGATTAATTATAGTTCTATTGTTTAATTTACCGAAAAGATTTACCATTAAACACCAAATCACTTTTTTTTTAATTCTCAACGCGTGTTTTATTAACCATATTGGCATCATCAGGGGATGATTCAATCCAATTCTAAAACTAAATTCTGTTCTAATGATCAATTCCTTTATTGGAACCTACGGCGTGAAACACTAAACTGGAAGAGATTTACAATTAAATAGCAAATCACTTTTTGCAGCAATAAGTGATTCAATCTAAGTTAAGATTGAATCATCTCGTTCTATTTATGTGATAACTGTTCCTAATGAAGCGTGTAAAAACCATGAACCGTAAAATTAATCAAGCGTTACATTAAAAATTTATAAAGTTGACTGAATGAAATATGAGGGTTGCTATTTACGTATCCGGGATTGGCAACAATGGTGTTGCTACGCGCCATCTGATATATACATCGTAAAGTTTGATATTGTTGACTATATACGTGCTCAGAACGTTTTGTCATATGGACGCTATTTGTGTTATTTAGTAAAAATTTTATCTCAGTCAAAAAATGGTATTAACTCGTGAGAATTTTTGTGCGATGATTTACTATGACTTTCGACGTGTATTATCTCAACAACAGTGCATCGACCAACTCACTTCGACTTTTGGCGATGAAGCACCCTCTAAAATCACTGCATATGACAGGTTTTGTGAATGCAATCGTTGCCGTCATTCGCTCACGGATAAATTTAAAAACGTCGTCCAAAATCGGTTGTTGTGCCAGTAAACATTGATTCTGTGCTCGAACTGATAAAGTAAAATCATCACCGTGAGATTGAAGCATCTCTGGACATTAGTATGACAAGCATACACAAGATTTTACATGCACAGTTAGCCGTGAAAATGTGCGTTGAATTCCGCATAATTTAATAATCGCTCAAAAAAGGCTCGTGTCGATTAGTGCCCAGAAATGCTTAAAAAATATGAATCTCGGAGCTATGCGTATGAGGCCGAAAATAAACAGTAGTATGGGACTTATAAAATGAGCCAAACCCAACCAAAGTAGTTGGTGCAAGAAGCACTTGGTACAAGCAAATGGTCACCTCATTTTTTGGGATAAATGGGCATGTAGCTATAGTGGCACTAGAGAAACGTAGAACAGTCAATTCTGAATGGTACACAACCATTTGTTTGCCAGAAGTCTTTGACGAAAGAAGTCTTTGGTGAAAGCTTTGTTATTATCTACCCATTCAACCAGTCTTAAGTTATTAATATTTATAATATGGTCATGCTCGAGTTGGGCAACGCAAAATTTGTCATTTCTCCCATATCTAATGAAGGTAGTATGTTCTTTATATCTGGTTTATATGGATCATTTAGTTTGCTCAACATACCTTCGATTTCAGTCTTGAGAACTAATTTCATAAAATTTTTTATGTTGTATACTTTATCGTTTGAATTATTCTGGACCTCTCTTAACTTATTATATGGTTTTTGAATTACTTTAATGCCCATTGTTTTTAAAATGTTGGCCAGGCCATGTTGATTGGGCATCAAATGGTATTACAATGAATTGGTTTTTGTTCTGTTCCTTTTGAAAAGCCGAAGATTCTTTCAATAATTTCCTAAACTTATGTTTCCTAATTAATTTATCTACAATTTTCTTATTATAAGAATTTAGTTCGGCCAGCTCTCTAAAATGAATTTTAATTATTTGTTATAATTATCTTGATCAGTTCTTCTCTTGGAACTTTCAGCGTGAAAAGGCTAACTTGAGGAGATTTACCACTAAACATCAAAACATCTTTTTAAACTTCTCAACGTGCATTTTGCTAACCAGGTTATTATTTAATTACCATAAAGTTACCATAAAGTTAAAATTACCTATTTTGTTATGGAGGCTATGATTTGAATCGTTAAGAATGTATCTCGAAGGTTGTGTTTTTTCTAAATATATCAAAATGTAGTTTATTTTTATTAACCCTACTCACTAACACACATAATCCTGCTATGGTTTGGAATTTAATATTTAATTATTAACAAATAATCTCTCAAAGTAATTCCATATGTATTTAATTATAAAGAAGAACGAGGTGAAATTTTCTTTGGGGTGAGTAAAAGTGCTATCGAATCGTTTTTTGTAGTGAAACAATGAGTCGTAAAAAGCGCTTTGAAAGATTTCATGAGCAGAAACAGGATTGAAAACGATCCACAGCCGGGTTCACCATTTACAGTTCAAACTGACAGAAATATCCAAAAAGTGGCTGGCAGTCGTATCTGCAGACTCAATGATAATTTAAAAATCGGTCTCTATCGATGAAGATCATATTCATTTATAGGATGAACTATTCTATAATGCATGGTAGTCCACGGGAAACGAACCTTTTTGGAATGGGCATGGGCTCTCCCTACGATGCTGTTTAGTATCCATCATTCCGCTGTAGACTCGAGAGCACCGTGTGTTTACTGACGTCACGTTAGTGAAAAATATTGACTCTTCAGGCGCCATTTCAACATAGAACCTCATTGTGAGATCGCCAGCCGCAATACCACTCTCAGATGGGTAACTCCATTTTGAATGAAAGGTTCGTCAACGAAGGCAAAGCTACCTGGTCCTTCTTGATCGACATATCGGCATACTCACCATAGTAAGAGTACCTTAATGTATATTTTGCATAAGAAATTGGGCTTTTACCCGTATGCATTGATAGTTGTTCAAAAGTTGAATGAAGGGGACTATCGACAATGTGTCACATTTTCTTTAAATGTTAACTTAACATATATGAAGAAAACGAAGGTTTGACCATCATCATGAGCAATTAAATTCATTTTCTTTTAAATGTGGTAGTCAATAAACAAAACTGTCGATTATAGACTTCAGAATTTCACCATGAATGAACTAGAGATCACTTCATAGTCTAAAAACATTGGTGTGGAAGTAGCAAGTATCCACTTTCATATTGGAGAAAGAAGATTCACACAAATAGCTCGAACTGAATAACTCTTTCGCTTTTAAGGCAACGCTAACTAAAACTGGATATTTGTCTTTACTTACTAAAGGCCAGATACATTTTGCATTTAACTCCAAGGATTTTAAGGTTAAATAATTTTGAAGCGTAATAATTTCCATTTCTGTTGTAGCCCTATTGTGACAAAAAAAAGTGGCAAATTAATCAACATTAATTCCTATGAAGGGCGAGGCAACAAATTGCACCACTAGTGCGATGACGTTGAAATCTTTAAAACGATATTTAAAGGCATCCTTCAAGTTCGATATTATTTGCACGTGATATTTACTGTCGTAAGGTTGCAACTGATTTTGAGATATTTTTTTTTTAAAGAACAGGGAAGTGCTTGGTGTCGCGATTGATTAGGTTTTTTCAAACTCAAGCTTTTTGGGGAACGTTTTTATATCAAAAATTATTTCCGTTAATTATTTGCCTTTCCCTTGAAGCTGTAAATTACGTTCATTCAATTTCCTTGTAATGTCCACCACAAATCCAAAATCTTCAAGCCAGGTTGAGTTTTCCAATTCAGGAATGGGTTTATCGTGTTGTTTAAAAAATTCATCTAGAGTAGGTAGGAGTTCATTAAACCATTTGAGTACTTTTCCTCTACTCAACCATCGGACTTCAGAGTAAACTTAATGACAGTTTATTTCATCGGTCAGTTATTTGAACAATGTTTTCTATAATGACTGAGTTCTAATCTTGTTCAAAAATGTATTACCATTTTCATAACGTCCATTGACAATAAACATTTTTCAAATGAGAAAACAGGTCCTCTCTAAGTAGTATACCCTTTTAGAGGAATAATCTTCAAAAGTTCTTTAATTATAAAATCACCAAAAATCATCCTGATGAAAACATCATATAGGCGGTATCAACTGCATCTGTGGATTCATCAAGTTGCAGCGAAAAATTATTAGTTTTTTAAGTCACGTGTTAACTGTAGAAAAAACATCACTACTCATTGTTTCTACTCGTCTCATCACTGTATTGGCAGGAAGTTGCAGAAACTATCTCGTATTAATTTTTAAAGTTGGCGAATAATAAATCAGCAACTTTTAAAAATGCATGTTTTATTATTTCTCCTTTTTTATAGGCTATTTATTTTGTACAATTATTTGGGACATGCGACAGGAAACTTCAGTTGCAGTCTTATTTTTGTCAAATACTTTGTAAAATGTTGATTGTAAATGTTGATTGATTCAAGTAACTGATTTTTCAATTGTCTCAACTTTTTCTTTCTAGAGGTAGAATGTAAAGGATATGATTTTTCAAAAGTTGAATGAACAGTTTTATGGTGCCTTTCAATATTTCCCTTTTTAGCAACGGATACAGAAGCGTTATACAACAATCGCATACTTTTGCTTTCAATTTCTGTAAAGAAGTATTGTTCTTCCCACTCAGAATGGAAATGGTATGTCTTAACTTTTTTACTACTGTTTGCCGTATTTGTAATTGTATCGTAACTGAATATTGAATGCTGCGTTGTCTCAGAGGTCTATCTATATATCCCGTTAAAAGCAGCCGAGATCCTTCCTGAATGATCGATTAGTCGCTACTCGTTACAATTTTCTCGGCGATTTCAAGAATTCTAGCGTGGTAACGTCAGCTTCTGATCTTCGCCGCCTACGATGACCTGATGAGGCCGTAATCCGTAACATTATTTTAACTTCGATATATTCGTTTATAAAGATGATGAGTTCGACGTCTAAGAATTGCTTATAACCGTGAGGTACCGAAATTGTCCACGCGAGCTACCGGTAGCTCGCGGTCGATGGGTTGGCTCATGACGTCTATAACGTTTTGGAGGGTAAACATACGCCATGAAATGCCGTTAATAATTGTCATTGTACAAAAAACATAGTTTTGAATATGTCGAATTATATACCAGAAAAAGGCGTTTTGAGGGGAAGTTTAATAACCTTGTTTCATTTGAAAGAAAGGGCTGCTGAAAGTTATCGATTATTAATTGAAGCTTATGGTGAACCTGGCTAATCCAAAAAACTTGTGAGCGATGGTTTAAAGGTTTTAAAAGTCGGGATTTTAATATCAACGACAAGGAGCGTCAAGGAGAGCAGAAAAAGTTTGAAGATGCAGATTTGCATCATTATTGGATGAAGACTCAACTCATACGTTGAAACAATTGACAGAAGCATTGAATGTTGCCCAATCTACCATTTCCGAACGTCTACACGTTTTAGGATAGCTCCAGAAGAAAGGAAAATTGGTTCCATATGAATTGAATGAAAGACACCTTTATAGGCGAAAAACCACTTGCGAAATGTTACCAGATGAAAAAGAAAAGTTTTTTTACATCGAATTGTGATAGGTGCTGAAAAGTGGATCTATTTAAACAACTTAAAGCGCAAAAAATTATGGGTAGACCCAGGCCAGTCTTCAGCATCACAACCAGTGCGCAATATACATAAAAAGAAGGCGTTGTTGTGTATTTGGTAGGATAGCAGGGGAACTGTGTATTTTGAACTAGTGAAATCTGGTGATTGACTTCTGATACTTCTGAACTGATAAAATTGAACCGAGCATTGAAGGAGAAACGACCAAAGTAATTTTTCAACATGACAATACCCTATATTTCAAAATGCATAAAAAACTATTTGGAAAATGTTTATTGGGATGTCCTCCATACTCGCCGTATTCACCGGACTTAGCCCCTTCGGACTACCACTTATTTTGATCGATGCAGCACGGACACGGAATGGTTGGTCTGAAAAAATCAAAAATTCTTTTGGCGCGGAATCTATTCTTTAAGAGAAATATGGGAAAAAGCAATAGCAAACGATGGCCAATACTTTGATTATTAAGGTAATTTACTTTGTTATGGAAATAAACTCTGAAATTTTGCGAAAACATCGACATTATTAACCGAAACAGCTATTAGAACTTTGGAGACGAAGAATCAATAGGACGAGCGTGCGATTTCATCAATATGGGACCATTGCTCATATGGTCAGAACTTCCATGTATTTGGTTCGAGCTGCATTCCCTAATTGACCAAATTTTCAATCGTTGCCTTCTCGCTCATCAGATCTTTAATAGTGTGATTTTAATATTTGGAGGTATTTGGAGGTATTACACGCACAATGAAGCGCCCCGACACACGTCGCATACTTTTTGCAGAATTCAATACTGCTATATGTGACCGAATTGAAGAAACGTTGGGAGGAATTGAGGCAAACTTTCGATAACGGTTCCAAACCCGTATCCGTAAAAATATTCTCCACTTATATATATGAATATATGATAATTTTTTGTAATAAATATTTTTTTTTACAAAAAATTAATGGGGTCATGCTTTATTAAAAACGTCCGCTTCCCATAGACCACCTTGTGTTAGGCATTCTGAAAATAAGACCCAGTATATTATTTGCGATCAAAATGATATCCTCACGCTGTAGTCACGGTCAAGATCATTGATGGAGTATTGTTTCATAACACCTTATCATTAGACGTATGTCATTGAAAATTCCATTTTTTCCTTTATATGAACAATTTTGTGGGTTGAGTTACATAATATTTTAAAAATAGTATTGATTTAATGTATGGAGACAGTTTTGAAATTTTGCTTGATCTGATGTTTTGTGACATCACAGTAGACCTTCATATTATCAGCAAGGAGTTAATGTGAACAGTGAATATTTTGCAAAACATGCTTGAAATTTAATTTAAATATATGTCAAAGAAGTTAATCTGAATGTAAATCATTATCGAATATATCTGAGATATTAAGTTTTTTTTATAATATAGTATATGATATATAATATAGTGTATATCGTCATATTTAGTATAAAAATTTAATTTCAGTTACAATCAAAATGTTATATAAACAATATATAATCATAAATATGAGAAATTTAATTTAAAGAGCGTTCAAAAAAAGTAAACATGTAAGCTAATATTGGGCACATCGTTTGAATAATTGAAGTTCGACACACAAAAGCATATTGTATCCGGAGTTTATATTGATTGGATAGTCTGCTTGCGGCTGTTGATAGATGGACGTATACATAATAAAAAACAAAAAAAAACATGCCACCAAAATTTTGTTTAAAACATTTTAATTTAAAAAAAATTGAAATAATTACTACGGGATTTGTATGTGTAAAAATATAAGTGTAAAAATGTATATATTTTTCATTTCATATTCTTAATGGTTTTTAGGTAAAAAATATTAGAAGAAAATCTCTGTAGGGCGTGTGATTAACTGTGAGATTAAGACCGGTGTTAAGCTGGGTTGTGTGATGGTTCCGACGCTTTTTTCTGTGTTTGTTACCGTTGTCGTGCATAATGTCAGAGATAGATTGCCGCATTCAGTTTAGATATAAAGAATGCAAGGAGGCCTATTCAACCTGAGTAATGTCTGAATGATTGTGGCGTGTTCATATATTTTTTCCTTTATTTGGGTTTTTCGCCACTATCTAAAACTCAAAAAATATCAAATATACCTGTTCTAATTTAAAGAAAGAATCACTGGGTAAAAACAAAAAACCAAACGGAGACAAATTTCTTAGTGATTCTTTTTTTGTAATAAATTTGCCTAACGAATAAAATTTTAATGATATAAAAATGTTATAAAAAATTTTACAAATTTTTAACGTTAACGCTTCGGAGAGTACTCTCCCCCCGTTTTCAAAATTAAACGAAAAAATAAATTATATTAATTTGTAATATATAAAGTAACGAGTGAAAGTAAATATATTTTTTTGTATATGTCAACGATACTTACATTGACAACAATAGATTTTCATGATAGTGACATACTACCAAAAAATATATATAGGTAATGTTTATTGCGTGATTGTTTATTGTACTGATTGCGTTCAAATATTTAAATGTGTTTAATTGTATTCTTTAGAATCGGGAACCATATTGATTTAAATCTACCGAAGGCATAGCAATACAGTTATTTTTATTTAAATTAATTATAGCGGTTTCTTTTAATTTTCTGGATTTTGTTACCGATTCTTTTAATACCATTTTGGAATTATTCCAATTGATTTTATGACCCGATTCCCATGCGTGTTGACAAATTCTAGATTTATTAAAATCGCCCTTTCTAAGAAGGTTTTTATGCTCTTTTACTCTAACATCTAACGGTCTAGATGTCTCACCTATATAGAATTTGCCACATTCCCAGGGAATTTTATAAATCACATTTTTGGTATTTTGTTGTATATTGTTTCGTTTAGTCTTTGTTAATAGAGATCTAAGAGTATTTTTTGTTTTAAATGCCGTTCTTATGTTGTATTTATTTCCTACTCTTTTAATTGTGTCAGAAATACGGCGGATATAAGTAATTGTGAGGTTAAATGTTTGAGAGTTATTATTATTGTTATTAATAACTTGTCTGTTTTGTCTAGTATCAAAAATTTTAAGCGATTTATCTGTAAAATTTTTTGGGTAATTGTTTTTTATTAAAATGTCTTTTATGTGATTTGTTTCTTTTTGTAGTGTATCACTGTCGGTACAAACAAGTTTTGCTCTGTCATATAAACTTTTAATTACTCCTATTTTGACCGATTTTGAGTGATTTGAAAAGAAATTGAGATACCTATCTGTGTTTGTCGCTTTTCTGTAAACTGTAGTTTTTAATGTGTTGTTTTGTTTTATTATTAAAGTGTCGAGGAATGGCAATTTATACGGCATTGCAAACGGTCCTAGACTTATTTAACGAGGCCTATGGTGCTTTCGGACTTAAAATTATTGAACAAAAAACAAAAATATATCAACAAACGGCTCTAAATGGAGATAAAGAAACGGTTGATGTTGTTGTGAATGGTCAGCCACTGGAAGAAGTAACATACTTCCCGTTTTCGGGAAGTGATATTTTCTGCTCTGCTGACCTGCAAGAGAAAATATATTGAAAAAAGTGTATGTCATGCACACAGGGTGCACATTTTGAACGTTTAATGAAAAGAGTGCGTAATAACCGAGAGTTAAAGTAACACACTAAAATCAGTGTTCACAATGCCATAATAGTCCCCACTTTTCTGTATGGAGCTGAATCATCTTCCTATGGAAAGCAAATAAAACAACTCAAGACATTTCAAGGCTGCCTCCGAAAAATCTTGGGAATAAAACCACAAGACTATCAGACCAATATTGAGGTACTTGAACGAGCCAATAGTTGAATTGAGTCAATAGTTGAGAATTTAATTCTAAATAATAAAAGCTTAGCTGTGATGGTTAGGCCATTGCCAAAGGGAGCAGGGCACTAGGATGCCGAAGTAGATCCTCTATATTGAATTTAAAAAACAATAATTGAAAGCTGGCATGTCCAAAAAGAAGATATCTAAAAACGTAATAAAATAATCTCTAAAGAAGTCTATGTCAAGTGTGTCCGAATGAAAACAGACGGCAAACGACAGACCCAAATGGCGTGTGGAGATATACCTGTGCAGCTCCATGAGGCAGATAATCGCAGCCTCTGAATGTGGTTTATTGAGTTTCTATTTGGTCGAACCAGCCCGAGTGATACTCCGCACTCATGATAGTTCTTTGAGGTCATTACTGAGGAAATGGTCAACAAAATCCATGATAGCGTGTTGATCGATTGCAAAGTAAAGGTTAAAGAGATGGTTAAAATGATAAGAAAAAAACAAAACCGGAATCGAATATCCACTTCACAGCGGTGTTTATACAAGTATCAGCGTAATCCGAATCAGTTTTTACAACAATTAGCAATGTTAATGAAATTTGGATTCATAACTATAGACGAGAAATGCAGGAATAGTCAAAATAGTGTATTTTATGATGATCCTTCATCGGTTAGAAAGTCTATGGCCACTGTTTTCTGAGATTCGACAGGCGTTATTTTACCTTCATGGACTATTTGAAAAAGGGAAAGCTTATCATCTTATTACTGTTCAAATTTTTACAAAGAGTTGATTAAAAACGCCCACATTTGACAAAGAAAAAGTGCTGTTTCAGTTCGATAATGCACCTGCTAATTCGTCCGCCATTGCACACGTAAAATCGCTCAATTTCCGCTATGGATTAATGCCACATATACCTTATTCTTTGGATATGTTCCTCTATTTTCAAACATGCAGAAGGCTTGCTAGAAAGAAATTGTTAAATGTCGAAATCATCTCCAAAACAAAGGACTATTTTGGGGAGTAAGTAACGTAAGTCGTACTTTTTGGAATGTATAAAAAAAGGTGCAAAAAAGTCTTTTGAGCTAAAAGGAGGCGGAAAAAATATTCTCATTTCGATCAATAACGCACGTGTGGAGGAATCTCCAGAAACGTTGATTTGACCACGTGATGTACAATTGGGAATTTCTTTACGTAGTTTATGTTGAATTTTAAGAAGCGACTTGCACATGTTTCCCTAGACGATTCAAATTGTTCAATACCATTTGCCTACAGAAAAACACGCAATTAGAGTACTGCAATGCCATTATAAACTAGTTCGATCAAATTGACAGTTTTAATACTGTATTAATAAAGATTTTTGTAGGAAAATGTTTAAAAAATAAGCCCAAACCATACAGCAAAACAAGGACAACATCCGTGTTGAAATCGCTTCACTAACACCAAATATATTGATTCTAATGATTCATTCTTAATTGACATAATTTTTCAAAATTAGCTGATACAAAATTTAAAGATAAAATATACTTGTATATTATAGAACAAAATTCTGACTTGTTTATTTTAAAAGCTTGTATAGTGGGTTTCGAAGAAAGTAGTGTAGATCTTATAATATTGAACTGGTTTCCTAGTTATTGTTAGATAGACTAAGCATATAGTACCTGTAATAATCCCTTTATATTTTCATTATATATCTTCACCTTATCAGGTACAAAGAAAGTTACTCATCAGCATTACAACAAAAAGCGAATGAGCATAGGAACCAAACTAACTAAAGCAACTGAAAATATGTACTAATTAAGTAAGAATAATCTTCCATAACAGAACAAACTATCGCAAATATTAAAATTATCAAAATTCGTTTAATCATCCATGGTTAGCGATAGATATGGTTAGCGAAACATTTACTGATAGACTGCAAACAAAATGATTTAGTGTTTTGTGGAAAATTTTATTAGGTTGGCTTTTCACACCAGTGGTTTTAGTGAAAGAAAATATCTAATTCACCAAATACTAGTAACAAGCTTAAATAGTTTAACAAATATGGGAAGCATATTAGACGGATTGAAATCATATTCTGAAATGTGTTAAATGGAACCTTGATGCAAGGTCATAATGATAGACCAAAATTTATAAATGCAGCCCAGCTATTGGTAGAAGTACTATTATGTCAAGACAGTTTAATGAAATTTAAAAGTAATGAAGCTTACTGGATAGATAACATATCTACAGAACTACTGAAGTTTGGGTGCAGATAATTAGTTCAAGCCATTCATCAATTAATGACTAACATCTGAAATAATGCCTGCAGAGTAGCAGCAGACCGATTCGTAAGAAAGGAGATAAACTGAAATGCGAGAACAATTATGGCATATCACTGCTTTGTACATATTATACAGTTCTAACAAACACAGTAAGACAGAGGGCAATAACATATATCAAAAAAGGAATGGACGAATATCAGGCAGTGTTTAGAAGAGGACGCTCAACAATAGATCAGTGGATTATAGTCCATTAAATAATGGAAAGGACAACCGAACTTGATATTCCTTTATACCAGATGATTATAGTTTTCAGACAAGCGCACGGCGCGTAGTAGTATCGTAGCGGCGCGTAGTAGTATCAGATGACGATGCTTAATTCCAAGGCAGTAGTAAAAACAGTACCATAGTAAAATTTAAGATTGGAGAAAGTTTGCGACTGGGGCTAGATTAGCACCAGTTATGTTTAACATAGTATTGAACAACATCATTAGCGAAACAGACAGAGACGTAAATGGAATTATGTTAAATAAAAAAAACAGATCGTGGGATATGCAGATGACGTACCCATATTAAACCTAAATATATTAATACATGTTATACCTATGATGAAAAACCAATGAATAAACATATTATACTTATGATGGATCGAAACTATCCCAATGGAACAATGCAGTTATAATATTATTACATTAAAGGGGAAATATGACTAATATCGAAAACTATCGACCTATCAGTCTCCTATCACACATATACAAGTTGTTTACCAGGATCATAACAAATCTACTATGCAGTAAGCTAGACTCATACCAGCCACGAGAACAAGGGGCTTCAGGACAGGCTACAGCACTAACGACCACCTCCAAGTATTGAAAAGTCTCATGGATAAGTCGATAGAGTATAATAAACCTCTAATTCTTATCTCTACAGATTACGAGAAAGCATTTAACCTAGTACACGATGTTAAGACCACTATCAGATTGCAGAATTGACTATCGCTACACTGCACTCATTAACCATATTTATAAAAACGCCATTGCAAATGTCCGACTCCATGACAACAGAAACAAATGTGATATGGGAAGAGATGTTCGTTAAGATTTTTCGACAACATGTTAAATGTTTCGACAACATTTCAGCAAAGTTTTTCAATATTCTATTTCACTACATGTGCAAACACACACGATGGAAATCTTAGGAGTGAACATTAACGGAGAAAAACTCAACCACTTCAGATTCGCCGACGGCCTAGTACTAATAGCCGACCATTTGTATGATGCTATTGTGATGTTAAAATATCTCAACAAAGTCTCCAAGAAAGTGGAACTCAAAATCAATTTCACAAAAACCTCACTTTATGACAAACCTGGTACTCAACCGAGGCGTCGGCATTTATAACATCAGAGTAGCGGAAACTACATCTTTTAAGTTCTTGGAACACGAGATTAGCACCAGCAGAAACAATCAGCCATATACAACCTAAGCCATATACTAAAGTCAATTTAAAGAGTCAGTTTAAAGAGTTGCTTGTTTGTTTGAGGAGAAAAATGTTCGACCAGTGTGTCCTGTCAGTTTTGACATAAGGTGCAGAGATTTCAACAATGACAAAATAGACAATTGGAAAAATACGATACAAACAGAAATAAAACGAACAAAAAAAATTTGAATGACAATGGAAATTGGAAAATGAAGTATAATTTCTAACACAAACTGTAGGTTATGTGTGAGTTCAGTGACTCAGATGGGTGGAGAGGGGTGGAGGACATTTGGAGAGGAAAACCATGGAGGGGCGAATAAGGGGTAAGATAGAAAAAAGCACGACCAAAGACTCGATGGCATTTAATGATTACTGCACATTAAAAACTTACAAGGGGCTGCTGGAGATCGATCCAGTTGAAGGCGAAAGTTGAATGAGGTCAAGACTCACCAACGGGCTCACCATAGGAAGACGAAGAAGTTTAAATCATACTAGATGATGCTAAAACGGAATATAAAAATACAAAGCCGAAAATATGTCGATAATATACGTATACATATATGTACACAAATATGTATTACATATTTTCTGTTGGACAAACACAAACAAATTTGAAAAATACTAATATAAACTAATTATTTTTTCCATATAAATATTTTTAGGGTTTCATTTACCTCATTTAAGCAAATATTTATAGTGCAATGTTCTAGATAGCAACACTAGTTTCGTATCAATACAACATCTGCTTATCCAAAACAACTCGAAAAACAAAAACGAACCGAATGCCATCTTGTAACTGAGCCGAATCGTGTCCACCCCGCCTTCTAACAATATAAAGAAAAAAACAATGAAATAAACGTGAAATAATAAAACCAATGAACGATATTAAATCAGAGTGTTATTGTACCAGTTTTCAATTGCTCAGCGAGTATTTCCTTATTATTTTCCGATATTAGTCGGGGCTTCGATTGTGTGAGCAATGTAGAGCAGATCAGTTGAAATCAATGCGAGAACGAGGCACCACGCGCAGATGTTTAGGACCGAAACGCTGCGAAATCTTTTTCTAATTTTTGAGGGGTGTCAAAAAAGCTCGTTGGGGGCGAAGCACCCTTAAAAAAATAATATATTTAAAAGGGATTCCATTATTGCTTCCTTTGTTTTAAATTTATGAATAGCAATTTTGGAGGCGGGAACGCTTTGCCAGATACGAAATTGGAATTTAACAGTTTAGGATTTGATGAAATTGATAAAAGTTTTTTAATTTTTGAAAAACCTGTATATCACAGACAAATGTCAAAACTTCTTATTTTTATTTAGCATACTCATAGACAATTTTTTTTAACCAAGTATAGGCTACAATACCGTTAGATAATTACACAAGAAAAGTTTAACGAATATAACCGTACCTTTACTAATACTTAACGTGCACTTCGATAAGAAGATTATGGTCCATATAATCGACATACTGTATTTGTTATTCGTCGAATTGGCAAAATATTTGTAAGGAGTTTTACTATTCACGATACAAAACCATTTACACTACATTGGAATAACTGAATGAGATATTAAGAGCGATATCTGACTGCTGATGAAACTTGTATTCATCACTATACATTATAAATGAAGGATTGGTCAAAACAATGTCTTTGGCGCGATAAGCGTGTCCCGAAAAAGGCGATGACGCTTCCATCAACAAGAAAAAGTGAAACATAAGGTGTTTTCGTCATCGACTAGCTGGGAAGGGAAAAGACGATCACAGGAGAATATTATTGTGCGTTTGGTTAAGTTTTACGAGGAACTAATAAAAAAATCACCCTCATTTAGCATAGAAAAAAGTGCTGCTTTACCACGATAATGCGCTCGCCAATTTGTTCGCCATTGTAACATTGAAATAGATAAATTTGCACTACGAATTGATGTCGCATCCACTCTGTCCACCAGACTGAAGCATAACTACATGGATGACTGAAAGGAACTTCACAACAAACAAAGATATCATTGTCGAAACAGAAGACTATTTTACACAGTTGGACAAGTCGTATTTAAAAGTTGGAAAATCGTGGGGTGAAATATATTGACATATTAGAAGGAAACTTTGTTGAAAAATAAATAAGTAGAAAATAAATAATTAAAAAAATATTTAGAAAATATTTGGGTTTTTACTCTGATCATGTATAGTTGCTAACAATAATTAGTAATTGTAATATACTTAAATTGTATCAAAATCATATTGTATATAAAAAATTGTTGAATGTTATATTTACCAAAGTTGGAATTATGATTATGATAACAGTTTGGTAGGTATAAAAGAAATTTCGTTCACACGCTTCTATCTATACACTAATGATACTGAGCCTATAATTTTTCTAATAAAAATTAAGTTTTGAAATGACATTCATGCTATAACTATCATACAATTGGATCATTTATTTGATTGTTAAAAATTGCTACATCATAGATAAACGATTCTTGAACCGTTAAATTTCACACTATTCGTTAAAAAAGTTATTCAGCCCCTTCAAAATGACAACTTTTTTAAAAATAACGGGTAAAAATCGGATCCGAAATTTCGCACGGTCATCCTGGAAGAAAAAAATAGGTTCAAGGGTTAAAAATGTGTATTTTACCCTTTTCAGCTAGAAAATCCTTTTAAATTCATACGAAATGTGAAATTAACCGCTATGAAACCACCTTTAAGGGTTAAAAAACTCTTTTCTTGATACCAGGTAGCGAAAAATAATTGACAAATTTCCAGAGAATGGCTTGGAAACAGGTAATTTTGGTGATTTTGGACGGTAGTATACTGAAACGGGTGATTTCTTACATATCATTATGGATCACAATAGGAAGAAATTAAGCAGGTATTGTTGTGTAGTGGGAATATACTGGAATATACTTTTTTATTTAAGGAAATGTCTCAGCTGTTTTGAGTAAGAGAACATATCCTATCAAAGTTTTATAGACATGTAAAACTTGCTTTTTGCGGTATATAAAATTACTACAGTTACTTAACAGAATTTTTTTCTTGTACATATTCATGTGAAAAAAATTTAGACAGAGATCCTTTTCTTTAACAAATGATTACTAGTGATAAAAAGATTCTCTACATAAGGAAAGACTATTGTGTCAGCTACGTGTTTTTACAGCTACGAGTTTTTAGTGAGCTATGTGCCGAGACAATCACTTTTGCCCACTCCAAAACAAGATAATCACCTTAAAAAAGTGTTACTGTCAATATGGTGGAATTTTATAGGAATTATTATAAATTTTTCAAACTTAATGAAGCCATAAGTGCTGAACATTATTTTGCTCAGCTAGATAGACTAAAAATGGCATTGATTCAAAAATGTCCAAGACTGTTTACTCAAAGTAATGCTATTCTGCAGCATGAAAATGCAAGGCCGCATAGAGTCAGAATCACGCACGAAAAAATCAAAGAGTTAGGTTGATACGTAATAAGGAAGTAAGTACTTCCGCGCCCACCGTGTTCCCTTGATGCTGCATTGTCAGATTATCATCTTTTCATATTTACGCATATTTCTTCAGTGGAAAAAAATCCTACTGCCACAGCTATCAAAACTGCACTCCAAGAATATTTTATTTCAAAACAATTGTTATTTTTTCAAAAATAGAAATTGAAAGTTTGTCAGAGATGGGCGAAGATTGTTGATTGAAGATTGAAGGGCCTAAGAATAATGCATGATGTGATAACTGAAACTAGATTCTTATTTAAACAATTATATATAAATTATGTAAATGTAAACAGAGTTGTAATTACAAAGTGTGCGTTTGCAAGTGACTTAGTGATGTTGGCAGGTTCCGGGAATATTTTTTATCATAACCCAACTGGTAACAAATATGTATTCATACGTAACTCAGACCAATACGTCCATGTGCATCTAAGATCTCAGTTAGGTTTGCTAAAATCTAAAGCCTAATCCTACGGATGACATCTTAAGAATAGAGAGCTCTACGGGTATCATGCTTTAGCAAAATTTGAAAAGATGACACAAGACAATAGTTAAAGCCATGATAATAATTACAACAGTTGATATTTGTTTTACAATATGTTCAATATATCCTCTGACATGTTTCGGCTTCGCGGCCATTCTCAAAGAGAGTTATGCATAACCTCCAGAGAATATCTTGAATATATTGTGCAACAAATACCAAGTGTTTTAATTATTATCAGTGTTACTATGTTTCACCAAGAGGCAATCGCATAATCAATATATATATATATATATACATGTTTTCGGAAATCCAACACGGCAGAAAAGGAAAGGTTTTTGGAATCATATCGTGGCTGGTCTAGCGTTGTCTCGATGGAACGCAATGCCCTTTCTGTTGGTTAATTCACCTCGCTTCTTCCACGCTTAATTCCACGTAATTGTAAACAGCATTTCTTCGAATCAATAGTCTTAATGGTTTTAACAGTTTTCAGGTAACAGCTTATAATAAACGATTCCCTTTCAATTCCACCAAAAGCATAACATAAACTTCTTCGGATGTTAGTTGGTTTTTGCGCTGATTGAAAGGGCATCTCCGCGCTTACTGCATGATATATTACGTTTAATATTATTATACATAACCCATCCTTTATCACCTATAACCATCCACTTCAAAAATGGAACCATTTTGTTTTGCTTCAATAGAGCTTCACGAGCAGAAATTTGAAAGATTTGAAATTTGCATTCTAAGCTGACGTAGTTTTCTTGACACTTGAGTTGTTCTATGTTGATCACTTTCAATTAAAGCCAATATTTCGTTGTCATAACCTTGGTCTGTGGTTCTGTTTCCACGCAACTTTCTCAACTACTTATGGCACGTGGAATCTTCAATGGCACCGTTCCAGTATAGAGTATGTGTTTTCTATTGTGTCTACGAACCATTCTTGCCTTTTCCGAAATAAAAAAAGATAATATACTTAAAATGCTCGAACATTTCTACCCTTTTAATGCCTAATAATATTTGAAAAATACTACTAAATAACACAATGTTTTTCCCCAGTACTTGCTGAAATTCCTCCGGTCAAACAGCATCAAAATTTTACACGTGCAAAGTAGATAACACTTCGATTTTGCGATACAATGACATTTACAGCCAAAAACGGGACAACTTTTACATCGACCGAATAATTTCAGTAAAAATCATTTGATATATTTTGAGGGTGAAGAAAGATAGCTGAAAATTTTAACGGGTTCCATAATCAGGCAAACTGAAAACGAAAAAGGGCTAAAAAAGAGGCGAACTTAAAACAATAACATTCTTTAATCAACATTTTTAAAATTTAATCAAAAAAGTTTAGTTTGCTCCATACTATTTCTGCGTTTTCGAAACTGACCGCATGAAAACATTTTCCATCACCGACAACTTCGACAACTACTTTTCTACTTAAAGACTTTACAGTCGATAACATCATCGTGAAATATCGAAACATTTCTAACAAAGAAATGACCAAATTTAAATGCAATGGTCCTAACTTTAAAACGCATTTAGATAAGACATATGACCATCTATATCCCGGACTCCATTGTTAGATTTTTATATATACGATTGGGTGAGGAAATCCTTTTAAAACGTCAGGAATAAAAGAGCGCCGGAGAAAAGAGGTGATTTTATGGATGAAGTGGAAAAGCTTTGCGAAATATCTTTAAATGTCTAGTTTGAAATAGAGTTTAGAACCGTTTTTATCTTATCATTAGGGCCTATAGGTTGATCATTTTAATAGCTAATATTAAGGCACTCGAAGCATCGAATTTAAAATGGATAATGAAAATATCTTGATAACAGCAATACAAAATCAAATTTGAGTAAGACCTAAAAGTAACAAAAGCATTATTATGAAGCTTATTTAGGTTACACTTATTCATAAGTGTATGCTTTTTTTGAACGAACGTATCTTTAAATTAGAATCTGAAGCTACGAGGGTTGAGTTAAAAATCAGATAATTTTTTAATGACACTCTATATTATTGATCGAAAATCGATTTATTTCTTAACGTAGTCTCCGTTTGGATCGATACCGTTACCCAACAATCTTCTAACTTTTTATACCTTCCAAAAGATACAACTAGTCGAAATCTGTAAAATAATCCTCTGTTTCAGTGATGGGCTCTGCATTTGATGTGAATTTCATTGTAATCAGCCATTTTATCAGTTCGTAGCGCAAATTGATCAATTTCACTGTTGCAATAATGATCGAATAGGCGGGTACATTGTCGCGGTGAAAAAGGACTTTTTCCTTCACCAAATGACGATGTTTTTATTAGCTCCTTGCAAAATTTGGCCAATGATGCACCATTTTACTTTCCTGTGATCGTTTTTCTCTTTTCTAGATAGTCGATAAAGAAAATACCTTGCGAATCCCTCAAAATACCATGGCCAATGGCCTTTCCAAGCAATCAAATCACTTTCGAAACCACCAGTGGAAACACTTGATTCCGTTTTTAGTAAGAAGTAGTGTTTTTTTCCGCAAGAAGTACTGTATAATCAACACATGCAATTGGCTTTTCCATTATTGCAAAAATATCGAACTTATCTGCTTTCGAAGACTGTCCAAAACAAAACTAAATGTCATATTGGCTTAAATTCACACATTATGTCCAGGAAAGAAGGCACATTTTAGTTCTTAATGGAGACGGTGAAGGAAGAGGAAATATATGAAGTAGGAAAATATTTGAAGTCTTACTTAATGCTGCATACATAAATTTTAAAATAATTTAAATGATTGCGAGACCAACTGCCGAGATAACAATTGAGAATCCACAGACATACCTAATACATATAATGAAATTGTTTAGTACAAAAGCGTCACGTAACTTAACGACATTTTAATCTCAGGATTTTTCTGGAACTACTGGAAATATTTTAAAATCCCAAGAAGATAATCTATCCGCTGAATTTGCGATGAAAAATCAGTGTACTTTAATAATCCTGATATGCGAAAGTAATAATTTGTCCCAAACTAAACTAAACGAGACACAAGCCTTTCTTTCCATTTGATGGAATTTTGGGGGTGTAATGTACTCTACAATTACTTCAGTCAACCTATGCATTGCAATGAAAATATTTAATCATAGACATTTCAACGTGCAAGGATATAGTGACAACTCAGGCAACTCTTCTAATAGATACGATATGATCTCAAAGGAGATAAGTTCGTTATTATTGCTATCATGGAAGTAAAATGAATTTTGCGTGTTAATTAAACAGTACCTTTTGTAACCATCGGGCAAAGTCGAATCGTCGAAAATCAATCGTTCAAACCGAATAAGTCTGTTCCTTTACATTTCTGCTCCTTTATGGCAAGTTTGCTCCTGTACATTACATTGTTCATTATTTAAACCAGCAGGAATTCAGTTGAATTCACTACTGATGAAATGGTTAACAAAATTCATGATATCGTATTGGCCGATCGCAGTGTGAAGGTCAGGGAGAATGTTGCATTGGCACGAAAGCTCATTGTCTTCATCTACTATTTAGAAAAGGTAAAGACGATTACAGAAGAATATTATGCTACATTATTAGTCAAATTTCAGGAACAATTGATGAGAAAATATTTTATTCTGCTGTAGGATAAAACCAAACTGCATATATAAACGAAGCAATAGTTTAACAGATTCAACGCAATTGAACTTCTATTACATTTAGCATACAACACAAATTTTGTTTTATCCAAGCCATAACTGTATGGTCTTGTATCGGCACAGGATAGAGCAGTTTGCCTATAAATGGAAAAGGAACTCTTGTTTTTTCTGTAATTTATATGAGTAGTTTTAATTTTGGCAGTTTTTGGACGATTGTAGTAATATTGATGCTATTATTGATACATTTTATAAAATATTATACTAGATATTTGATTCTAATGTTCTACTTTACAATAATTTTGAGAGAAATTATTCTAAGTGGTGTATACCACCGAAATAATCAATAACATTAAATTTAACGATATTATAAAGCATAAAGAAACACTCTTGAATGTTTATTTATTAAAGTACAAGGAACTAAGAAAAGTTATTAAGTTATAAAGTGAGATTGCATATAAAATTTATTTAGAAACTGATCAGAACAGTATTTTCAATGATTCTGGAATGTTTTGGTCGTATATTAGCAGTAAAAGTAACTCAACTAGAATACCGGGTAGGAGGGTTTATGATGACAATTTTTGGGAAGAGGCTTTGATTATCATCAGTTGCTGATTATGCATAATTTTGAATCATTGGAGTTAAGTTGTTATCATTCTGTAAAATTTTGATATACATTGCTGCATAACAAAATTGATAGTCTATGCTTGCTCGGACAGTTGAACTTTCGGATAGTGAGGGTGCAGTCTAGATTTGCATTGCCATTTTATTTGAACTTGCTTTTGAACAATGTTTCTATTAAATCACCATTATAATAGTTTATTGTGCCACATAACGATGTATGTGCGCGATTATTATGAGTCAGTGATTGAGTTGATTTTTGATATTTTTATTAAAGGTAATACCGTTTATTGTGTAACTTTATTTTGAGTATAGACAATTACTTTTAGCATAATTAATTTATTGTTTTACTTCCTTATATCTTTGAATTTTGTTTTATTTTTATTATTGTATGTTATTTTGTTTTCCTTATTATCGTTATTTTTCCTTATCATCTTTTTTCTCAGTTAAGTTGGATTTTAAATGCACTTCGAAACAACTTCATTCCTCCAAATATTTTCGCGCGATGGGGGTGGTATTAAGTTAACCATCATATGCATTATTCTAAACAGATTTTCTTCTAGTCCCAGAATTTTGCTGTTATATTTTAGATTCTTTGGTATAATACTACTTGTTGAAATTATCAATAGCATCATATGAACCTGGTTCAACTTCCATATCCGCTTTATTTCTAGCTTGAGGTCTGTATATTCTTGTACTTTCTCTTCAGTCGTTTTTTGAAAGTTGTGGCTGTTTGGAACAGCTATGTCGATTAGGAATACTGTTTTTTTCTTTTTATCCAGAATATAATGTCTGGCCTATACAGTGCCCGGTTTTATCAGTTATTATTGTTCGGTTGAAATATAACCTGAAATCGGCTGATCCTAGTACCGCCTCTGGAGTGTATTTATAATAGGGAACTCGCTCTGTTATAAAGCTATTACGACTTGCAAGTTACGATACATTTTGCGATACATTTTGATTTTGCAGTTTGTATCTGACTTGCGTCCTTTTAAGTAGGTTAGAAAGAGGGTTCAGTTTTTTTAAACAATAAATATATTTTTGACTAAAACGGTGATTTAAAATTGTTCGAAGCAATATTTATATGGTAAACGTTTAAATGAGAATGATCCATTAATAAGATCACATGGAAGTTATTATATCCTTCAAAAATATCGACAGAACGCTCAAAAAACTGTTAACAACAAAGCTTAATATTATATTTTGTAAAACATGGTATATTGTGAAATCAAAATTTCGGGTTGACATATTTAATTACCTGCTTTGATCAATTTAATGAATTATAATACTATGTGTATCAGGAATGTTCAAATATTTTATTAATGAACATATATTTTTTAACAGAAAATTTAAATATTGGAACTAGATAGTATTTGTACCTACATAATGCGAGTTTCTAGTTATTACAGAGACTCTCATTACAACAGAGAAAAGCTTAATCATACACTGCCAAAAAAATCTGTTATATTGAATTGGAACTAACACACCGGTTAGTAAGTCCCCGGTCTAACATATAGATTGTGGCAAGTTTCAAATGTCATGTGTCACAATTCAGTGACAATCTGTCTACTAGTTTCTAAAATATTGTGCTTTAAGTGACGCTACTTTTGTTATTTTTAAAACAATAAAAAAAATAATTTCGTGTGTTGATTAAGCATTGCTTTTTGATGAAGAAAAATATCGTTGAAGCAAAACAATGGCTTAATAAACATTACCCGAACTCTGCGCCAGGAAAATCCAGCACAATTGATTGGTATGTTGAATTCAAAAGGCCCACGGTTACCTATGCGTGCGAGACATGGACGATGACGAAGAAGGAAGAAACTAAGCTGGAAGTCTGGGAACGAAAAATATTAAGGAGAATTTTTGGAGGAGTTAAAGTTCTGAATGAATTTAGAAGAAGAACAAACAAAGAAATAGAAGAACTGTACAAAAAACCAAACATTGTTCAGGTGGTGAGAGCGCAGCGAGCTAGATGGCTAGGGCACATAGCGAGGATGTCCAGCGGGAGATGGGTTAAAGGAATTCTAATGAGAGGCGAAGGGGGAAGGAGAAGAAGAGGGCGACCGAGGAAGAAATGGCTGGATGAGGTGCTAAATGATTTGAGGAAAGTAGGAGTGAGGGATTGGAAGACTGATGCTTTGGACAGAAAAAGTTGGAAAAGAAGAGTGAAAGAACTCGAAGCCAAGGGCCACTAGGCCTGTAGAGCTGAATATTATTATTATTATGTTGAATTCAAATGATGCTAAATGCTCTGGACGTTCAAAGGTGGTGGGTACACTAGACAATATCAGAAAAAATCACAAAATTATTTCTCAAAGCCGTAAATTAATGTCTTAGCTAATGTCATAAAGATATCGAAAGGAAGTATTTACACCATTTTGAACGAACATTTGGGAATGCGTAAATTGTTATTGAAACGGGTACCGCGTTTGTTTACAGTGGACCAAAAGCAACAACGTATAGATAATTCTGAGCAATGTTTGGAGCTATTTAAGTGAAATAAAAATAATTTTTTTATGCGGTATGTAACAATAGATGGAACATGGATCCATCACTATATCTCGGAGTCAAATCGGCAGTCAACTAAGTTGACAGCGGCTGATGAAAGCAGTCCTAAGTGCCCAAAAACACAACCATCGGCACGTAAGGTTATGGTCTCTGTATTTTGGGATGCGTGTTCATCGATTATACCGAGAAAGGTAAAACCATCAATAGCGAATATTTCATAGTATTATTGGTGCGTTTGAAGGGCGAGATCGCAATAAAAGGCTCCAAATAAACAAAAAAGTGCTGTTTCATCAAGACAGGGCACCGTGTCACAAATCGTTGGCTTGGATGGCTAAATTTCATGAATTGCACTTCGAATACCTTCCTCATCCACCGTATTCTCCAGATCTCGCCACCAGTAACTATTTCTGGTTCTTAGACCTCAAAAAAAATACTCACTAGAAAGAAATTGGAAGCGTTGGAATGATTGTATTACTCTTCAAGGAGAATATATTGATGAATAAAATCGAAATTTGTAATAATATCATGTAATATATATATATATATATATATATATATATATATATATATATATATATATATATATATATATATATATATATATATATATGATATATGTGGCGATGGGATTGCAAAGATGATTGCTATTTTGAAAAGTGGCTTCATTTCTAGTAATATTATATATTAATTTGACATTTCGATATGACATTTCTTTTTGTTTGGAAAGTTTTTGAGAGCAAATAAGTTCGATATTTTTGCTATCATGGGAAAAAGCGAATTTCGAGAGTTCATTATACACTATTATTTTGAGTGATAAAACCATACCATCAAAGATAAAAAGTTGAAACAATATTAAGGGTTCATAAGTGTTCATAAGGGTTCATAAGTTCTACCACGAGCGATGCTTCGCAATAACGAAGTCCTGTCGAGATCACTACTGGAGAAATAATCAACAAAATCTATAATATCTTATTGCCCGATTGCAGAATGAAGGTTAGAGAGGTTATTGAAGTTGGAAAATAACTGATTTTCGATAAAAAAAAACAAAATTTTATTTAAAGAGTATATGATATTTTACTTTAGTCTCGTATATATTCAAAATTTCTAGCAATTTCTATGCATAGGAACATAAAAAGTTCACGAACATACCATCAAAATATGCGGAGTTACAAATGATCTGGAATAAAGTTTGAGGATAGTTTTAATAACTATTTGATTTTTTGAATACAATTTTTTTTCAGTGGGAAAAATGCCGGAAACCCTCTTCTAAATATAGCTTCTTATTAGCTCTACCGATTTCAAATGCCATTCTAACTATTCCAAACCATACAGTAGACGGGTTTTCTTTTTATCGTTTTTATTTGGCCATTATATTTTCGAGGAACGTAAAACTTAATATCTCAATTTCGTTCCCCCGCAGCGGTCCAAAACAAGAGCATCAACCGCTGCTGTCAAGTGCAGAAGTCAGCTTTAAAATCCGGGAGCTTAAAAGCTCCAGAATCAGGAAGGCGTCTGAGAGGCGGCACGAAGCTAAATTGATTTCGCGATGCGTAACTCCAACACTTTGATGATACTTGGTATCCTGCAGACTTTGTAATTATTTTGGGGAGTGGCTGTTTTTGACTTTTGGCGCCAAGCGTGCCGAGGACTTTACCGAAACGGATTTAGTATTGTATTCAAAATTAATGTTACGTGTTGTAATAGGTTGTTTTCTAAATTGATTTTATGGGAAAAATATCTGTTTAGGACATTCTTACAATATTTCATTTTACTTTTTTTATACTTATATAGGATTTTATAACGCATATTAAAAGTTTAATCTATTTAATTGTAATAAAAACAAACTTAATTGAATAGTCTGAAAAAAAGAATTGTCAAAATAAAAAATGCAAAGCATGTATTCATTAGGGAGGCATGTATATATTAAAACCGGTAATTCATTGACGAAATAGAAGCAGAACTAGTTTTTATTATGTAAGAGAGAAAGTAAACGTTTTAAAAGTACCAAATTAGAAAAATATGTATGTCCGGGAATACTTTTTGATTAGTTTACTAAAAATGTGAAATTTTGATGAGTTATGTTTATATCAATTTATTAAGCCAGTGTAATTCGTAATACATTGTAACTAGTCCTATACTGGAAAAAAATATCCCTCCAAGTGCGATTTTCATAAATGCATAAGGCGTATGACCCTAGAATATATATTACTTGTTCGTCTTTCATAATTCCTTGGCAGTTTTTGTTTGATATACAATTTTTTTCCATTCTTTTCTATTTGTTATTATTCTTCTCCACTGTGGTTTTTTCTACTTGGCCTTTCTATCTGCTGCTTGGTTACCTCTGGTTCGAATGGTTTTTATAGGTTGGATAATTATCATGGAAATAATTTGAATTTGGATGGGTAGGACCTAACCTATCTATACCTATCTATACCTATCTATACTTATCTATTCCTATCTATATCTATCTGACTATATCCTATATCTTACAATGGCCAGTATGTCTTAACATGTATGACAGGTTGTTTTGTTGTAAGTATGTGTTCCCAAGATATAGAGTAAGATCTGCATTAACTGCATTAATTATTAATTAATGGGAATTCATAATCAAATTTAAATCACTTAAACAAGACTAAGTGATATGAACAAACATCATTTATACGTTTTTCATAAATGCATAAGGCGTATGACCCTAGAATATGTATATATTTATATATATATATATATATATATATATATATATATATATATATATATATATATATATATATATATATATATATATATATATATATATATATGTATATATAGCATGAAAGCACTTTTCATTATCTAATATGGCATTATTCACAGCTCGAATGTGTGATAAAGTATCTCATTCCATAACTTCATTAGATAATTCTGATTGGTGCGTAAGTCTCATATTCTACAACAAACCCATCTTCTTTCTGAGACAACTTAAGAACACGGTGCCTTATAGATTCTAGAAAATTATATCTTATAGAAAATTAACCCAAGAGAAGAAATTTAGCAATGTATATCTTCGCGGTCTGTGGATCTTCTTGGTAATCTATTCTGTGATATTTTTTAAGACAGACTTTCGCAAATAATACTTTGTTGGTTGTCTGTAGATATATCACGTGAAAATATTTCAATTTACTGGTAACCTCGTAAACAACGCTCCATTTATAATAGTCCAGAGTCCATATTCGTGTCCAATTCTATAGTTGGTGCAATTGGTACACTGTCCTGTAGAAAGATAGTATAGCGTCTTGGATGCTATCATTTCTTATTATCGAGAATGTGTATATTATATATTAAAGAAATAACTGATTGTAGAAATAAAATTTGACTGTTTATGTCTTGTTTCTTCAAACAAATAACATTTGTATGTGTGAATGCATTCATAATTTGATTGTAATTGATAACAAGCAGCACTATTTGAGACAAGGAGTAAAATAGGGTTGCTATTACTATCGAGTTAAATATTTAATTTCATTTTCCTTTTTTATACATTATCTTTATTTCTCCAATTCTTGATACCTACAGCTCACTATTATCTTTAACAATGATAATATATCTAAATGTGCTTTATATGAAAGTCTGATTCATTCAACTTGTATTGAAATTTATTTTTCTCTAAACTATTCGTGTTTCTAATAATATTAGTAGATAAATAAAAAGACAAATTATGTATGTGTTTCACTTTTTTGTATTATGTATAGTGTTTTATTAGTGCCGAATTTTTTTTTTACTTTAAAAATACATACATTATTTTTTAAGGAAAATTATTTAGTATTTTAACGACAATATTTTTATCTCTTTCTATAACTTAATAATAGTGATTTTTAATATTATTTAGTCATTTCTCATGACAATACAAAAATAAAATGTACAGATCAAGTCAAAATTAACAGAATGTTTACTGAATGGCATAACATTGGAAACAATACAGGCTATTATAATCAGTACACACAAACAAATTACACATCATAATTTAATTTAATTATTTAGACATATATAGTTAACACATATTCATATATTCTGAAATAACTTCGTCTTATAACAAACTTTCAGACTATTTTTTTTTTAATTCGTTCTCATTCTAAATATGTTTAAACAATTGTGGAAATATAATATGCAGCTTTACATTTTTGTAGTATATATCATTATACATTCAACTGTCTTACATGCATTTATCGGAAAACAAGACGGTCTCGTGTAGTAGAGAGGGGGTCAATTCAACTACGAGGTAATTGAATCCGTCGACTTAAAAACCCCTGATTTAACCAAAAATCTGGAATTATTGTGATGATTTAATTTTGTTAAATTAAAAATTTTTGTTTATGGCCATGTAAACTCTTTTTTTAGCTCCCGACAAAATGTTTAATAATATTTAAATTTTTAAATATGATCATAAAATTTCAATATTCTACAGTTCCTAACTTGATTTATAGCGAAATATTGTTTTAATAATATTTTATTTACTAATTAGGGCAATAAAATCAGATGGGGTCAATTAAATCATCAATCATAGGGGCGGTTAAACCATCGAAAGCATCAGATTTGCGCGCGCATCTCGATCTCACACGAAAAATACTTATAAAGCTAAACAATGTTGCATTTGTTATTGTGATATTTTGTAGTGCATAGTTTATTCATTAAAGATTGTCAACATTATCCAATAATTGTGGTAACTAAAGAAAGATCGAATTATCATTATCATTCAACAACAAGTAATAGTTAATTATTTTGTTCATACAAAATTATTTTTGACAAGCTAAGGTTATAACCTAACAAATTGAGGACAGTCAATGTATAATAGATATTTTCATTTTTTTGACGTCTGATAATTTCTGTATCCCATAAATATTTCTGTATCCCGACATTTCGGCGATATCTTATAAAATTTAAGAAAGGTGAAAAATTTAATGGTAGATACTGTCGTCATAACAAGGTTTTCACGGCTGAGCAAGAACGTTTATTAGTCGACTAGTGCTTAACATCTGCTAAATTATATTATGGATTAATAACGACTGATTTAAGAAAGTTGGGATATCAATTTGCTTTTGAAAATAATATAAAGTATCCCTCATTATGGCATAATAATAAATAGACTGGTATTGATTGGTGTAAAGGTATAAAAATACATCCGGAGGTATATATTAAAGTCTACAGGTCGCTACGCGTGCACGTGCATTTAACTGAAAAATCAAAAAGAAGTAGATTAGTGAAAAAAAAAATAAATAAAGGATCAAAATTTAAGAAACTTAATATAATAATATATGTCCGTTATAAGTGTCTAATAATAATATTACGATATAATAAATATTACATTCTTTATTAAAAGTGTTTGTTTTTGTTTCTAATACTTCTGGTTCGTTAACACCAACTAGTACTTCAATCGCGCCTGCGCTGGGGTCGGTTGAACCACTTGACGCAGTTTATTTTTATATATTTTTTTAATTATAACTATCTGTAGATTAATTTATTAATTTTATAAAGCAAATAACAAACTACTATATTATCTAAAGAAAAGTAATTATTAAAAAAAGTCATTAACGTATTTTTGGTTCGATTGATCCCCTCACCCCTGTCATTGTAATGAAAATCACTAGTTTTCATGAATTTTGTCATCATTTGCCTGACGAAGATAAGCACTCCCAAAATATATAGCGAATCTAATGTCAAAATTGTGTACTGTTTAGTTTTATTCGATACAATCATTTTACATTTATAGATATCTTTTAATAGATTTTGTTAACTAGTTATATATATATATATATATATATATATATATATATATATATATATATATATATATATATATATATATATATATATATATACATATATATATATATATATATATATATATATATATATATATATATATATATATATATATATATATATATATATATATATATATATATATATCCCCTTTGTGGATCAGACCTTGACGTGGTAAAGGGGTTTGAGTAGGGCAATGAAGCTTTGAACTATGCCGTCTGGAGTCTATGCTCCTGGGAGGGTCACCCCTGGCGGACAGGTCAAGGCGGAGGCCTCAGACTAATATGATCCAAAATCTGCCAACCCGCATTGGACCAGCGTAATTGGATTCCTCATCAATCGAAAGCTGAAGGACAGTGTGGTAAAATTGTGGCCCAGCTTTTATACAAGGAGGAATGTAGGTACAAAATCCTGATGGGTGATTTTAATGCCAGAATTGGAACAACAAGAACAGACGAAAATGCAACTGGCCCATATGGAACTGGTGAGCGAGACAATAGAGGTGACAGATTAGTTGATTTTGCTGAAGGACAAGAACTATATATTACGAATTCATTCTATAAGAAAAATATCAGCAGAAAATGGAAATGGAAAAGTCCATCTGGGCTCACAAGCGAAATTGACTACATCATGACCAACGATAAAACAATATTTACCAATTGCACTGTCAATATTTACCAATTGCAATTGTTGTTAACAATTTTAATGTTGGAAGTGACCACCGAATGGTACGAGCAAGGGTTCAGATTGACTGTCGAAAAGAGCGCGAATGAATGGTAAGATCAAAGAAGGGCAAGGTGGATTCTGGAAAACTGCTGGAGAGAGGAAGCGATTTTGAGATTGCTTTGTTAAACCGGTTTGCTGCGTTACAAGATCCAGAGGAGGTGGAAATATCAGTTCAATATGAAGAAATCGCCAACAATGTACTTCAAACGGCGGCTTCAATAGCACCAGAAGAAAAATGTCTCAAACAAACAAAAATCTCCAGTGAGACCATTGATTTAATGAAGAAACGGCGAGCTATGAGAAATGCAGGTAGTCCTTTTGGCAGGGTCGAGTACACTGAGCTCTGCAAAACTATAAGAAAACGTATCAGAGAGGACACGCGCCGATTCAATATGCAGCTAGTGCAAAAAACCCTGGAAGAAAACAAAGGAATTAACAAAGCTAAACAGAAGCTGAGAAACAAAAGAACGCAAATATATGCTTTAAAGCGTGAGGATGGCACAGTGTGCAGGGCGCGTACCCAAATGTTAGAGATTGTCAGAAGATTTTATTCCCAGTTATATGAAGATCAGAGCCAGTCAGCGACAGCAATACCCACGGAAGAACAATATATAATGCCAGATATTCTAGTGGAGGAAGTAACAAATGCTATAGAATTGATGAAGAACGGCAAGGCTCCAGGAAAGGATAGTGTAACTGTCGAAATGCTAAAAGCTGGTGGTCGGACGTTACATAAAACACTGGCAAAATTATACTCAAAATGCTTCAAAGAACAAAAAGTACCTGACTTGTGGAAAAATGCAGAAGTGATTCGTTTACATAAAAAAGGAGCACATGAAGATTTAAAGAAATACCGTCCAATAAGCCTCCTATCAGTGATGTACAAAGTTTTCACTAAGATAATTTCTAAAAGAATATTAAAAAAACTGAATGAAGCACCACCAAGAGAACAAGCGGGATTCAGAAGTGGATTCAGTACAATGGATCACATCCAGGTTGTACAGCAGGTCATAGAAAGGCACAACTAATACACCATGCCACTGTGCTTGGTTTTTATCGACTACGAAAAAGCATTTGATTCCATCTCAAAGCATGCGATAATGGATGCACTGCTTAGCCAAGGTGTAGAGAGAGCCTATGTAAACCTATTAGAATCGATATTTGATGGAGCTACAGCCACAATTCACCTTGATGATCTTGAAGTGGTAATTAATATAGAACGAGGTGTACGGCAGGGTGACGCAATATCGCCTATTCTTTTCTCGGCTGGCCTTGAGGAAGTGTTCCGTAGACTGGATTGGGAATAGGATGGTGTAAAGATCAATGGTGCAAACTTAAACCATCTTAGATTTGCAGATGACATTGTTCTCATTTCACAAGACCCAGAGGAGCTGCAAAGACGCATACAAGAACTGCAAAGGGCTGGCGAACCATTTGGCTTGAAAATAAACCTGAAAGAGAGTCAGGTTATGTTCAATAACTTCGCTCAGGACAGAAGAATTTCAGTTTTAGGAAGGGATTTAGAGATTGTGAACAGCTTTATATATCTTGGGCAGAGGATTTCAATGGAGGGGAATACCGCCCGGGAGGTGGAACGGCGTGTTAAATGTGGCTGGCAGGCATTTGGTAGGCTCAACATAGTGTTTAAGAACAGACTCCCACTTTGCCTGAAAAGAAAAGTATTTGATCAGTGCGTTCTACCCGTTATGACATACGGAAGTGAAACCTGGACACTCACATCGCAATCAATTCAAAAACTTCGGGTGGCACAGAGGGGAATGGAAAGATGTATGCTTGGCATTACAAGATGAGACAGAAAGTCCTGCGCATGGATCAGGGAACAAACAAAAGTCTCTGACATCATTGGAAGAGTAAAACAATTGAAATGGAGATGGGCAGGCCATATAGCGAGGCGATGGGACGACAGATGGACCAAGGCAATCCAGGAGTGGATACCGCTTGATCGCAAGCGTCCGCGAAGAAGACCGAAAGCACGATGGATTGATGACATCGTTAAGTATATTGGACCTGAGTGGCAGAGGAAAGCCCAGGACCGTGAAGGTTGGAAGCATGCTGAAGAGGCCTTCATCCTGCAGTCGATCGATACGGGCTGATGATGATGATGATAATATATATATATATATATATATATATATATATATATATATATATATATATATATATATATATATATATATATATATATATATATATATATATATATATATATATATATATATATAATATATATATATATATATATATATATATATATATATATATATATATATATATATATATATATATATTATATATATATATATATATATATATATATAAAGTATATTGGACCTGAGTGGCAGAGGAAAGCCCAGGACCGTGAAGGTTGGAAGCATGCTGAAGAGGCCTTCATCCTGCAGTCGATCGATACGGGCTGATGATGATGATGATAATATATATATATATATATATATATATATATATATATATATATATATATATATATATATATATATATATATATAATATATATATATATATATATATATATATATATATATATATATATATATATATATATATATATATATATATATATATAATATATATATATATATATATATATATATATATATATATATATATATATATATATATATATATATATATATATATATATATATATATATATATATATATATATATATATATATATATATATATATATATATTTATACAACTAGCTATTTTGCTAACTAACTTATTCTTCAATTCTTACCTTTTAAGCAGAAAGCATATATGAATTCAGTTTTGAATAATATGAAGATGTTTCGAAACTCTAATCTAAACTCGCAGCTTGAAATATGTCATGCCATTCTTCCCTATTCAGATATAGATGGAAATAGTTTCATATTAGTTTCACTGTAATGTCCTTATAGTATATTATTTCATGCAAATTTCATGCAATTGTGTCTTTAGCAGAATGATTCAGGTCAGGCTCGGGCAGTTGAACAGAATGATTAGGCAAACTGTTATTTTAACCAGTACAACACAAACTATTTAACTCATATTTCGTACATATGTATTAAAGTAATCGTTCTCTCGGTGGAACAAATTGGTCCTTTCATCCAACGACATAGTCCATAAGTGAGTAGTAGATCTTTTAAATTACTTCTAATATTAGTATTTTCTTTGTAATTGATATTTAAATCCCCACATAAAATGTACTTGCAATTTGTTGGAAGACATAAGCCATAAAGTTAAGAGCGCGATAACTTTTCTTTATCTCTGGATTCCACAGGAAAAAAATCTTGAAAAATGTGTATTAATAAGAGGGTGTTGAAAGCACTAGTGAGTGTTAAGAGCAATGTGTGAGCACTAATCGGAAAATGTGATAATTCAATTATGAATAATTCTGAAATTTCGAGAGAAACAAGAACGAATATTAAAAAATCTGTTACAAAATTAAATTAACGACTTTATCTGGTATCTGTTATAAAAATTTTCATCAATGTCGCATTTTGATAACCAGAGAAGTTATATAAATTACACCATTTAAAAAGTGATTCACAACGGCACACATGCCACTGTCATTGTTTTCACCCTCTAAGGAGGAATAAATTCGGCATCATAGGGTAAAACATATTTTAAATTTGCACCATTTATCTTGCCCCGTAACTAATAATTCAGACAGAGACGGAACTAGTTGGGACCGTATATGGTCAGAGGGAAAGGGATGTATTTATATGAAATTTTTCCCCTTTTAGTACGTGGGACCGTGTCAAATAGGGTTATCATCGTGTTTGTGTAGTGTATATTAGAGTCATGTATGGAGATATTATAGAAGATTTATGACTGCTTATATTGTATTGTAACGTTTTACATACATATTTCTGCCATGTAAAATCACATCTAAATTTTATTTATTATAGTTTTTTTATAGGTATTTATAAAATATTTCAAATTATTGCTGAAAAATACTGTAATATAATAATATTTATTTTATTTTCAGTTGCATAACCGAAGGTTATCAAAAATGATCCCTTGGTCTTCTTTTATCTGATTTCTTCATGGAAATGTACCTATTGAAAGTTGTAGAATAATGACCCAAATTGGGTTTTCAATAGATGTTTCAATACTATTTGCATTAGTAGTATAGTCATAGTCTTTATATACTTTAAATCAGCATTTGATTGTATTTATTGGCTTGTTATGATTTATTGGCTCATTATGGAACTAGAAAACTTACTAGAGAATGAATATATACCAGTAAAGGTCATTAGACTACCGCAGAAAATATATCACTGCTCAACTAGCAGGGTGCGACTATACAATGAACTATCGGTAGAATTCCCGATTCTAACAGGCATTATCCAAAGGGGTGCTATTTCACCCCTTCTGTTCAACACTGTCATTAACACCATCATGAGAAAAGTCGAACAACAGACGTGGGGTTCAGTATGGTACCAACTCCTTCATTTCAGATCAAATATTTGCTGACAACAGTACTAATACAAAAGCCACCTCTATTCTTAATGATATTGTTCACACCGCTCAGTGTTATGGATTAAAAATAAATGCAGAAAAAGACAAAATTATGACCACAGACGGATCACAGGCCATTGTCTATCTTGATCAGATAAAAATTGAACAAGTACGAGAATTCCTAGGATCAGTGGTGTAGTAGAACAAAATAGCATCCTCAGTCTAAGTCAAGAACAGGATTGGTCAAGTAGCAGCTGTCTTTCCGTCACTCAAATGGTGTCTGTGGCAGAGGTCAACTTATGGGAAATAACAAAAATTCGTCTTGTCCCAACACTGAGTTTATCAGTAATACCGTACAGATGAGATGGACACTGCTAAAATCAGTCTTATACCAACTTGTGGTTTTTCAAATGTTGGGTATATCTCCTCGTGGTCACTACCAAACTGTGATAATCCAACAGATGTGGGGCTATCAATGAATAGTAGAATAAATCAATTTTTCTATTAGTGTGAAACACTAAACTCGAAGAAATTTACAACCCAACACCAAATTACTTTATTTAAGTTAATCTTTTATCTAACTGAATATTGAATCATCTCCTGATGCTGTTAACATGGTTAGCGAAACACACGTCGAAAAGTTAAATTAGGTGATTTGGTATTTAGAGGTAAATCGCTTCGAATTTAGTATAACAAATGAGATTAAAACAGAGACAACGGTGGTTTGGCCATGTATGCCAAATGGATACTAATCGTCTGCAACTCAAAGTACTCCTGACAGATAAAGGTGTAACCTAGAAAATTCAATCGATAGCACCAACAAAAACATGGATAAAACATGTTGAAGAAATGAGGATGCCGTCCGGAGCCATTGGAAGCGCAGGACTAAAATAAAGAGAAAAAGAATGGTCCAAATCAATTTTTCAATGAGTTTCCAATTTGGAAGGAAAAATCGACAATAATATAATAAATGTTTGAATGATTGAATATATAATAAATGTTTCATATTCTATATAATATCTATTATTATTTTATTGTTGCTCATTATATCTATTTATCTTATAATAACCTTGCCAATCATTAAAAGATGAATAACGATATAAAAAATACTTTTAAATCTACAAACACTTTTGCTTCTAAAACATTACAATTATTACGAGTAGATTGCATAAAAAAATATTGCTGTGTTAAATGAAGAAATCAATGACTTATTCGATGGTCGAAAGTTTTTTCTCTCTAAGAATTCCATAAGGACATTGCCAATTATAACAAGATTAAATCTATTCCTCTATTGGAACCTTCGGTGTGAAACACTAAACTCGAGGAGATTTACCACTAAACACGAAATCACTTTTTGAAAATTCTCGGTGTACGTTTTGCTAACCATGTTAGCATCATCAGGAGATGATTTAATCTAATATTCAATCTCAGATTAAATAATCTCCTGATGATGCTAACATGATTTGCGAAACGTGTGTCGAGAAGTTTCGGAAACTGATTTGGTGTTTGGTGTTTGGTGGTAATTGTCTTCGAGTTTAAATTAAACGTATCTCAAAATATTTCACTAACATCTAGACTTGACCTTTGTGCATCCAGTGAGGTGCTCCACATAATCCTAATTACTTTGTTAATGTAATAAAATTTCCCTAGTTTTAACGGTTTCAGTAGCTTTAGCTGTCGAATAAGTTCGTTGTTTTCGAGGAGCTCTAGAGATTTCGATTGAGACATTTTCGAGGAGTTCTAGCCTCTTTTGGTGGTTGCCTGCAGACCTCTTGATCTGATCTTCTATCATAGGTATTTTCATGTTCCGATGGATGTCTTCATTACAGATATACCATAGCGCATTGACAATGCTGCAAAGTCTTATATTGTGCAACATCTGAATGACTGTAATGTTTGATTTCTTTGTACATTCTCAAAGTTGGATACCATAAGTCTACACAGGCTTTAGAATTGGTTGTAAATAAGCAGTTTATTGTGAATTGACAACTCATACTGATTCTGGTTTGCCCGAATTTGAGTCTCATTTGCTTGTATTTTTTCTTCACATGTGTTTTCCATTGTAACTTGCCATCCAAAATTTTACCTAGATATTTTTCTTCGTTGGCATATGGGATTGTTTGCTGGTTGACCATCAGTGGTAGAAAGTTATATTTATTATTGGTGTATTGGTCTCATTTAGCTTAATGCGCCAAATCTTTATCTAGTTGGTGACATTGTTGACGGCTATATGGAAGAAGTGTCATTTTTACGGTATTGCAATTTCATTAAATTAATTCAGAATAAATTATAATTATTTATATATTGACCATTGTCCTCTATGATTTTGTTTATTTCTTGTTATGCAAAAATCAAAAAGTGTATCAAACATTCAATGAAAAACGGAAAATCGAACATAAAATCCTTATAAGACTCTTCTAATCAGCGAAAGTCTTCCCGTTCCAGGAAATATGACGCAATTGTGAAAAAATATATATAATCGGAGGATGTTAGGTTCGGATAGATGGTCAAGGTTTAATAATGCCTTTTGGACGGTTAGTAACATATCTGGTTTAACGATGTTGTGTTGTGCATCATCTCATAAATGTATTCCTGGATGCTTTTTACGTCAAAATCAAATTAGCCCTTTGAACGAGGAAACCTCCTGGTTGATGGTGATATGATACAAATAGTTCCCATGTCAAATCCCGTAGCCGCTGGATAAAATTTTGATAGCATCTTGGGTGAGCTAGAGGAACCACCATTCTTCAATACCTAGCACTTCCTTCATAAATAACAGCCTTAGGACCATCTTAATATCTAATTTTCTATATATAGTTCGAAAACCGTACATGTCCAAAATCGTCGTTTCGAGAAAATCAATAAAAACCTATTAACGTTGAAACTACTTGATATAGACTATTGGCATGCATAGAAAAGTTTTAGATACCGTGGTTTACAATGTATTTTAATAAATAGTATTTTAAATAATGGTTTTCCCAATAATAAAATGGTTTACCATTGACAGATAAAAACAGCTGATTGACTTCAACTCCGTATATAAAAAACCAGGCGAAAATTATTCTTCGATTTATTTAATATTATTCAAATCGCAATAGAAAAATACAATATCAAAACTGTTAGCTCGATCATCCAATCATCATTTTCGGTATTTGTCGTTTTCGATTATGTGACATGGTAATAAAATTCCAATATTTCACTATGGATATAAGGTCTTCGTGATGCTTGCTATTTTTTCCCATTAATCAGAACAATTTCTTTATAATCTTGACTATTGGGCAGAGGTGGGCTTTTCTTGTGTTCTTTCAGCAATTTAAAAGTATGGAATTGTAAACCATCTATATATTCCCACGTTTTAACATATCCAGGATTTGAACTTTCATCAGGAACTGCTTGTAGTTTGACACAGCAAACGTTTCTTTCTTGGAACCAGCACCTCGAGTCAAAGTACTACACGTTTTATTTTTATAGTAGTTAGGTCACCAGTTCTTAAAATCAATAATATCGGAGTATTGGATTTGCTTCACAGTAAATGGTTGCCCTTTTCTGGAAGTTAATATTAAGTCTTCATACTGTTCTGGAGTATAGATTCGATCATGTTTTCTGAAATTCTGTTTTACAGCCAAAATCTCTATCGCAGAGCAAAAATGAATGCAACCCTCTTATCGTGAAGTAATGATATATTTTGTTGAATCTCTTGATTGTCTTTAGTGGTAAGAGAAAAAGGAAGATGGTTTGGTTTCAGTTTTCTCCCTGTAAATCCGTCGGATACAAGTGTAGTTCAGTAGGCAGCGTTTGTACTTCTTTAATTTTATTATAAAACTTCTTCGCGCGCCTTTCATGGACCATTAGTTCTGCTGCAACTACTCTTTTTGCATTATCGTTAAGGTTAACATTAATCTTTAAGCCTCGTTCCATGTCTTTCGCACTCGGTCGGTCTCCTAAACCTAAGGTTGAAGTTTTCGTTGGAATATTTCAAATAGAATTCGTATTTAACCAAGTTCTCTAGCTCTGGATATTTTCCAACAAAAAGGCTATGCATTTTATTCACATCTAAATAACGAATGCTTTTGGAGAAATAATGTGAAATTTTGACCGGAAACGCCTCAATGTGCTCTTTAATTTTCTGAGTCCATTCATCGCATATTCTACGAGGTCTGTTTTATGCCTGCCTGTAAAATCCTTTAGATATTTAGCTGCCAGAAGTAGGGTGTTTAGGTGCTGATATTGCCAATGCGAATGGCATGAAGTCTCATAAATGCCTGTTTGCACACAGAAAATCGACTTGAGCTTTTCAAAACAAAGTACGAAAAGTTTGATGTTCTTTCTTGTTTATTTTCTGTACTTCTTACGCGATGTCTTTGAAGTGGTTTTACTTCCATGAGTCCCTGTAGATATGAGTATTGTTCGTTTTTCGACTCACGGTTGTATAGCTTAGATATAACATCTTTCTTTTCTCCCTCAGAAAACTGTTCCATGTATTTTTTGGTCAGCTGAAAAATTAAACAGCTACTTTAAAATTCAAGCTAAACTTTTTAAAACTCGTTAACTTATCTACACGCAGGTCCTACATTCTTTGCATTAATGTGTTTTTCCTTCTTAGAAGCCTGACCTTGCAAGCGTGCTGTTTTTATGGCGTTTTGTTTCCAACTAACTGCATCCCTTTTACATTTTCTGCTACCACCTATAGTATTATCAACTTCTGCATTATCACTGGATGACATAATTTTATTTGAAATAGTTGAAAAATCACGAATATCAAGCTGTTTTTTACAATACACATACATACAAAGCAAACTCCGTGTTGTAAACAAACAACTGCCTATTATTTTGTTGTTGAGATGAAAAACTGTATAAATTAGGGACATTTAGGCGGTTTTTCTCCTCATTTCACGGGTGTAACCAGCTGTACTACGTTAACGGCTAAGTATAGAGCTCAATCGATGAAGAAACACATTTTAAACGAAACAGCTATCTTATTTCAAAATGTCAAATTTTGGACTTACGGTTTTCGAATTCACCGATTCAATTGTCTTAATAACCCGTCTTCCAAGTTGGTTGCGGCGATCACTTGCTAGGCTTTCAGAATTTTTGACATATTACATTATTGAAGATGATTATTTTTTATCTCCTATATTTTAAGTTGGTCCCGATCATTCATGCAGCATCCAATCTTAAGCCAGAAAACGTATCCTATCCCGGCAAGCGTAAATAAAGACCAAGCGCTTCCATGTATATAATAATTCCAACAGTAATTTTTCGCACTAATTAAGATAGATTTATATTAATGACTATTATCTGTTTTATGTAATTAATTTAATAAACTCTCTTTATTCTTCCAAATTTATTCATGTTACTCAGTGTCATTTAATTTACTCAATACATAAAATTAATTTGCAATCGATTGTAACAGTTTCCAACTTGTTAATATTTTTAACGCATTCGGCTAGAATAGTCATCTAACATTGCAAATTATTATATTTGAATGTTACCCTTCTATAATAATGATTGGTGATATTAAACTTGCCATATTTAATCGATCTACACAGAAAAGTGAATTAAAAAAGCATTAAAAAAGTGTTAAAATTAAAAAGTGCTTAAAATTTTAGTCAATCCAAATTAACCCAATGCTAGAAGTGGTCACATGGTTGACGATTTCTTCATACTGATCTGTTATTTCCAGCAGTTCTTGCTTTTAAGTCATTAAAGACACATATCTGAATTTCGCACAGAAGCTGTTTTAGTTCAGAAGCTGGACTACATTATCAAAAAAATCCTCAATTTCCTCATCCCTATAGCTTACATTTAGTGCATCAATGCAGCGTTCTCGGACCTGTCCTTTACTTACTGTACACCAGCGATATCCCGCAGAGCGTTGGAGTAGTGATGGCAATATTCATCGATGAAACTGCTTTACTCGCTACTGAGGCGAAGTCGACTCATCTCAATTTCTCCAACAGAAAATACAACTATATACCAGTGACCGTCGACCAGAAAAAAATTCCATATGCCAACGAAGCAAAGTATCTGGGCATAACTCTGGGTGCCAAGCTAAGATGGAAAACGCATGTGAAGAAGAAACGTAAGCAAATGTGTTGGCTGCTAGGGCGCCATTCTGTGTTGTCAATACACAATAAACTGCTTCTTTATAAGCAAATCCTGAAGCCTATATAGACTTATGACATCCAATTTTGTAGATACACCAATAGATCTAATGTAAAAGTAATTCAGGCGTTCCGTAGTTCGCAGTATTGTTAATGCACTGTGTACATCCGAAATGAAGACGTCCATCAAGACCTGAAAGCATTTATGGTCGAAGATGAAATCAAGGGGTTTGCAAGGAAACACCAGAAGAGGTTGGAAAGTCATGAAAATGTCGAAGTCATCTCGATACTCGACAACAGCGGATTTATTCGGCGGCTGAAGAGACTGAAACCATTCGGATTAGAGTAGTGACAATGAAAGGTCCCTGGAATGTATTCTGTGCGTGTGTCATTAACATGAATAGAGTGATTAGTGTACTATGGAGCCCGTCGCTGGACATGTATCTACAAAACAGACTAAGATAAATATAAGCTTTTAGTTTAGATAATAAAAAAATAGTGTTTGTTAGACAGTTATAATCTAGTCACAATTTGTAATGTCTCTATAGCAAAATTCTGCAGACGCGTGGAAGATCGATTTGAAGCCTAAACTTTTTATTCAGCTGAATGACGCATTGGATTACTCTGTCACATAATCTTCCAAATTTTACGATACTATTCAGTTAAAGAGGAATCCAATTCCACCACATCGTCCATTCTCCGTATCCCAAACGTAGAATACGCGATCAATTGCATCCAGTTTGATTAACACTTCGCCCTTTCTATGTGTTTCACATGGTCCTTGATATCCCAATGTATCTTGTCGAGTTTGATCAAGAGTTTTTACTGTCGGGTATCCGCTTTCATTCAAATATTTAGCGTTGCGTATAAAAAAAAATATAAAAACTAAAATTCAATACCAAACTGGAATTACAATTCATTTTTATAAAAAAATATACATAAAAAAGTGATTCATATTCTTCTATAATGGACAAATAAATTCCAATATTTTATATATGAGTGATCGGTTCTATGTTTGATGTATTGTCGTTTTTTATAATAACTGCATTAAATATTTTATTTTATTGGCATCGCAATATTAGTAAAACATAATTTTCTCATTAGTATTAATATATTATTTATTATTATTTCATAGAATTGAAAATATATGAAATTTCCGAACTGCTGTTTGGGTATTGTATCAAATATAAAAACACCAACGTAAAATTTTTAACTTCTCTTAGAACAGAGCTTTTTACAGAAAATCGCGGCATACCTGAATATGAGGCAAAATCTCCTACCGAAATAGTTATTGCACATTTTGCATACCAACGAAGAAGATGCCAATTTTAAACAAAAGTTTCGCCAGTTATTCGCAGTTTAATTATTAGTTTGTCGAATTCTTAACATAATTTATATAACAGTAAATCTGAAGAGATTTGCGACTAAACACCAAATTATTTCTTGCTTTTTTATCTCCTGATGACGCTAACATGGTTAACGAAACGAAGATAAAAAAATGAAGATTTGGGAATGTTTTAAAAATGGGAAAATGTTCGCTACGAACTGTTGCTATTTATCCACAAACTCGTGGGACTTGTAGCAAAACCACAAGAATACTTATTGGTTTAATAACAACATACCAAATATACAATGTTTTACCCAATGGCGTAGCCAGGATTTAGTTTGAAGAAAATAAAACAAAAAAATATACTTACATGGAATTTAATATCTATATATTCATCGGAAAAATTACGACATATTTATAAAGTTCTTAACTTTAAATGAAATGGTTAAATTAATTTCGTTCCTCTGCGCTAAATCTAAAACCATAAAGAAGAAATCTTCGGCTTTTTCTTTTAAATATATCCACTACTTCATCTGCATGAATTTCTGTTCCATAGTGAATGTTCATGAGAGCCAAACCATTACGTCTGTTTTCACTTGTAGTGTTTCGTAAATAGTTTTTCAGTCTCCTTAGGCTCGAGAAAGACCTTTCTGGGGTAGCAGTGGATACAGGAATGGTAGCCAAGATTTGTAGTAATGTGTAAATATTAGGATAAAGGTTTTCATCGCACATATCTAGGCATTCCAAACTAGATTTCGGGGTAGGCGAGATACTTGTCAAAAATAATAATTCAATTGTAATAATTCAAATAAATTCAATAAGTCAAATGTAATAATTTAACTCTCTTCACTCCTCGTATTTTTTCGGTATAATATTAGGTAATATTTGGCTTTTTTAGGGGGGGGGGGGGTTGAAATATGTTTACTAGGTGTTTATATTTTTGTTTGCCGATATACCAGCAGTAGATGGAAGAGATCGTTAAGCTTAACGTTATTAAAAAAAAGCTAGCCAGTCATGGGGACTGCCGACAAAAGTGAAAACTTGAAACTTTGGAATAACTGTGTTTATTTTTTAATTTTTAAATTAATTGTTCTTTAGATGTATAATTTAAAAATGTAGAATTTTTCTTCATGTAGGATCGAGGATTTAAACAAATATAGAAAATAGACATTTAGAAAAACTAATAATATTACTATGCTTTAATTATAAAGTTCTAATGGTGAAATTGAATGATATAAGTTTGTAAATAAGTATTTTGCAAAAAATAACAAAACAAGTATTTTATTTCTGACAATTTAAGCCAATAAACAATAATTTTGAGAAATTAAATTTATTATAAAGTTTTATAGAATTTTTAATTTTAAAATCCGCCACAAAAATACTATCTACAACTAGAAATCGGTTTTACCACGCTAGTAAGATAACTCCTAAACCGCTATGAAATATTCATTGAACGATGTATTGCAGATATTAAATATTAGAAACATAAATAATATCAAATTTTTCAACGCAAATATTGATACCAATATGGAAATATTTGAAAATAAATGCTTTGCTTTTGTTATTCATTTTTCTACATAAAAATATATGCATACTTAGTACTCACACTGGTACTGCACACTGATTCTACAATTAAACATTTAAAATATTGATTATCTAAAACTATTTAATTCAAAACACATTAAAACACATTTAAAACACAATTGGCGTCGCCAGTCTGGCGCAACACGTCACTAGCATGTCAGTGATGCGAACCCATAAGTTTTTCCCCTACCAAAAATCACTCAACACGGTTAAAGAAGTTTTCACTTCAAAAAAATATATCAATGATAAAGTAAACAATACAAAACTGAAATAGTCTTCAAAATAATTTGAAATATTATCAGCTATATCTACTAATCAATCAACTGGAAGTCACTTTTTTTAAACACCTTTACGAGCACAATATCGCTAACCATATCAACATCATTAGGAGATGATTCAATCTAATTCTAAAACTAAACTATGTTCTATTTATATCACAACTTAATAATTCAAAAAGTTGGCTATGTTGAATAGGTCTTTTATACCGATTCATGGTCTTGTTACATTTCGCTATATGAATTGTTTCATATACATTAGTAACTTAAGAGTTACTAATATTTATATTAGTCTAATTTGGGCAATATGTTCTTTATGTCTAGTTAATGTGGATCTTTTAGTTTGCCCAATATACCTTTGAGCACAATCTTGACTACTATTTTTTAAATCTATTTTTAAAATTATTAAAATCTGTACAAATTACCGTTTGTAGAAGGTGATTCAATTTAGCTTTCCACATAGAGATATTAAAAAATAATGATACATTGAAAAATATATAAAATATTTATTTGCCCTTTGAAGTTATTCATTTAATTATAAATGATCGCCACGGCTCATGTGGCATGACGTAATCCGTTTGTAAACATTTTCGACTCTGTGGCACAATTCAGGTTATATGCCGGCTATTTCGCGTCGGATCAGTTCATGTTTCAGCTGCAATAGTATTTGGTTTATTCTTGTAGACTCTGATAACCCCAAAGAAATTAATGTTGCCGTTACGTGAAATAATGCGACCTGGAAACTTGCTGCGCAGTAATTATATTGTTTCTCCTGCTACGTGGTAGGTGGCACCGTCCTATTGTATTCAGAGATCGATGTCCATATTTTCCAATTGCTCCCTGAAAGAAATCTGCTATCATGTTCCGATAGCAAACGCCATTTACCGTTACAGCGTTATCCGCATGATCCTCGACCAAAATCGACCAATTACGCCTCTGGATCAAAAAGCACACCAAACAGTCAGTTTTTGAAGATGCATTTGAACAGTCTTGAGTTCTCCAATCCCCAATGATCTCGAGGCTTCAATTAGTGTGTTACTTGGAGTTTGTATGGATGCAACTGCAAACCTTTGGTTAAAATTCGCTGAGTAGTGGAATACGTAAGGCCTACTTGCTGCGATTAATGGCGAATCGATGTGCTTGGATTTTCGACCACACTTTGGCGAACGATGGCAATATTTTGATCCGAATGACCTCTACAAGCATGCTGAGGGGTTTTTATGTTAGCTACGGATCCACTTTGCTCGAATTTTTGGACCACATTCCAAACTGTCCTCTAAGAAAGTCCATTTTGTGCGCCAAAACATTTACGTAATGCACGAAATGCACTTTTCCTCGATCGGTCATTCTCATAAAAAGCTTGGATAATTTTAACACATTGTTCCGTCGTATATTGCTCCATAACTATTTTTGTTTGTGTATCTAGCTTAGAAATCTGACGTTGACGTTGACAAATACAGTGGCGTTTCAAAAATATTTTAGATTGTAATGTGGAAACTAAATTTGAATCACCTTTTATTATCCAGGACTTCTCATAATTTATATGATTTATACATTACTTTTAATGTTGTTTCGGCATCTTGTCTAGCCGTCATGTTAACTGAGAGTATCATCAAGATTCCTTTAATAATTCTCTAAACCTACATTTTCAAATTAACAATTCCACCTACATTGTTCTTATTATAACCATTCACCATATTTTAATTTATTCTCATAACTACCTTGCTTTAAAGGAAAGTTAATCAATCTACCTTCCATAAAGTTGAAACTAGCCATTTTGTTATAGAAGCTCTGATTAGGATCGTTAGGAATGTATTTCGAAGTGGTGGTGTTTTTTCTAAATATATCAAAATCGAACCTATTTTTGTTATACCCACTGGCTAAAACATTAAAAAATGCCATATCTATCAATCTGGCTAAGTCTAGCTAATTTGTCTAAGTATTTAACTATTTTGATATAAACCAGAATAATTTAGTGGGATTTATAAATGTTTAAATCGTTCTATTCAAAAAAATTAACCCTTAACATTCGATAAGAACAAATTAATTTAGATATAACATTATTTTGAGATATAACACTATCTCATATCTTACAGAGTAGCACAATTTATACAAATTTTATTGTAATTAGAACTACCTTCGTATAAAAATACTATACTATTCGATAAATCCAAGTATAACGAACTTTCGCCTTTAAGTTAAGGGTGAAATCAGCTAAATACATTAAGAGCCTTCCAGAATCAAATGTCCTGTCCTTCAGACATCAATACGTTAAACAGAAAATAAAATAATAGTGCTTGTTCTTATATCCAACAAGACAGGGTTGGACTTGATTACATTTTTTTCAAAATATTCTGACTGCCAGAATACGTAAATGCGGTTTAATGTTTATATTTTAAATTAATATATTAAATTTTATGTTGTGACCACGTATGTAGATTTTATGAAAAATTCAACTAATAGAATATTTTTTACGAATACTTTTGTCCAGTTTGTCCAACAAACTTGCATATTTTTATTTGCATATGTTAAGATGTCAATCAAGCTAGAAAATTTCTTTTATATCCCAAAAAGGAAAATCGTATGTGTATGCAGAATTATAAATCAAGAGAAAATGTCACACTTAATTGTTAGGGATATGTTATTAAAAATAACTCCAATATGTTTATTCAACACCGTAATTAATTATTATAAATTGTAATGCAAAATTTTCCACCGTTGTCGACAACTTGCTTCCACCTGTTCGATGGAATTTTTACTGGATGCCAAAAATCATGGATGTCAAAACATCTTTCGGGTGTAAAAAGTTGGATACTACCCATTTGAAATGATCTTTGCTTTCAAATTTATGTCAATTTAAAAAATATGCAGAAATTTAAACAAATGGAAATTCAATGCCATAAAATCGGAAGAGTATAGCGGGTGAAGAAGGATTTCATAACCTAGTTCGATTAAATTTGGATTTGTCTTAAGAGTGTTGGCGAGCATTGCTGTATTGAGTGACCACACAATTTTTTGTATTACGTAATATAAGTTGTTTTTTCTTTATTTCTGAATCCGGTCGCGACAATTCCTCACAACACAGATTAGAAGTAATACCTACGAATAGCAGGAACTCATAGTCGGGTAGCAACTCATAACATTCTCTTATGCTTGTGGAAACTGGGCTTCGAAATAGTTGAGCCTTTTTCACTGGATAAACATGTGGTTTTCTTTGTACCGGACCATCATAAGATGTTCTCTTTTTATCATCACTTACTAAAGTGCTCAAAAAATGGCTTAAACCTTTGTTGTTTTAACGAAGAAGACATAGGATGACATGGTTAGCCAACTCCTCTTCATCGAGTTCATGTAGCATGCATGTTCCAAATAAACCTACCTCAATTTGTTTATGAGCTCTGATAGGACCGAATGATCAAAGTTCGTTCTTTCAATTTCTCGGATAATAAAAAAAAAAGATTTTCATTTAGGAGGGTTTCAACGCATCGATGGTCATCGATGGTTCAAACCTTTTTCTTTTATTTTTTCCTGTAGTGCTGCACCCGTCAGTAAACCTCCTCCAACCTTTACCTCCAACCAGATCGATTTCCAGCTGCCGCTTGCCAGTTTTTAATGAACAGTAGTTCTGCAGCATCTTTTCTTAGATTGTCCGACCATCGTATCTTTAATCTACCTCTCTTTCGGTTACCCCTTATTCATCCCTCCATTATTCTTCTTGGTATTGGATTTTCTGGGATTCTCGTCACATGTGAGTCGCTGAACCCTCACATGATCTACAATATTTAGATCCTTATCTAATTGCTTGGGTTCGAAGACATATTTGATGCTTCAAATTCCACTAACATCCACAGCTCCAAATTTCAAATACTGCAAGCATCTCTTCCGTTTTCTTTGTGAGGGTCAATGGTGCGCATCTATAAATAACTATTGGCGGAATGTTTTTTATATTTTAATTTTCATGTTCCTTTGTGTAAGTTCAAATCGTGTAACGGTAAGTTAGGAGTCAGCCATTGTGTTGTCCTTTATAATACGATTTCTAACTTCTGCTGTGATGTTGTTTTGATCTAGTTTGTTTTCTTTCAGATTTTTGATATCAACATTTTCGGTCAAGAAAAATTTCGCTTCGAGAAATTATGAAAATAAACTTTGCATTATCCTAACATCAGTAACACTTTGCCCTAATGCTGCATTTGATGATTTTGTAGCAAAAGTTGCATATCTACCTTTTTGAAACTCACACAACGTGTCAGGTTTTACTTACCTACCTCCATGTTTTTGTTTGGTTCGTCCTGAAACAAATTATAAAATATTTCCTGCTATTTGTATTTGCAAACACAATAACAAATTATATCCACAAAATAGCAAATGTTAAATTTGAGCCAAATAAATAAGAATTATTTCGAAGATAGCATCCACAAATACGAGAGATGCATCTATGCGATACTGTATCTTTTAAAACTGATGTTTAGTTTAACGTATTATTTTCCCTTGAAGTACGGGCCTGTAGTTTTCTTCAGTTAAACACTCTCGCGAAGACAAAACGCAGCATGCCTCACTCCCGATGAACGCATACAACATATTATTAGTGGCCACCCCTGTCGAAAGGTGCGCGGAAGTTCTTTATTCACTACAGGAATTCAATGGCGACGCGATCAGATCAGAAATCAGGACTGCATATTCGCGTCTTTCTTTTCTTCGGTTGCGGCAATTTGACAAAAGTTACGCTGTCTGGGGTGGAAACTACTCATTATATCTAACGAACTTTTTAACTTCTGTTGCTCGAAGACAAATTGTCAATAAGCTTTTGTGCAGTACGATTTCTATTTGATCTCATGACATTTCTCTTTTCAATTGAAATTTTTTCTGTGTGTGATAATATATAATTAAAATTTAGGACATATTTATATTATTAATACTAATAATTCGTATATGTAGAAACGTGAGAAATAGCTTAACAGATCATCAGTTTTAGAAAACAAGTATGTGATTTTTTGTATATTGTGCTGAGCAGTGCTGAATCACAACCTGCTGATAGTTGCCGAATCTGAATGCTATTTTCATACATATTAAATTCGGCAAATTAAGTGAGGATTTATTATAAAGTTGAAATTATTGTGTATTTTTACTCATTAATTCATTTAAATGATACGTGGTTTTTTTTAGCCTGCATGAAAGTTTGTTTGTCATTTATTTATGTATGTATTATCACTGTAGTATCACTTTGGGTTACTTGGAAAATGCTTTCTCTTTTCATAAATCGATTATTAATTATTTTCCTTTGTAAATTTTATTTCTCAACCGAAGTTCCAATACGTTATGGCATATGTATGCCTGTTCTGGCATATGGAAGTGAAACATGGACACTCATATCACAATCAATTCAAAGACTTTGGGTAACATAGAGGGGAATGGAAAGGTGCATGCTTGGCATTGTAAAGCGCGACAGAAAGACCTGCACATAGATCAGAGAACAGGCCAAAGTATGTGACAGCAATGGAAAGGTGAAGGAATTGAAGTGGAGGTGGACAGGCCATATAGCAAGGCGATGGGACGACAGATAGACCAAAGTAATCCTAGGATGAATACTGCTTGATCATAAGCGTCCACGAAGAAAACCTAAAACACGATGGACCCATGACATCATTAAGTATATTAGGACACAAATGGCAGAAGAAAGCTCAGGACTGCGCGAGTTGGAAGCATGCTGGGGAGGCCTTCATCCTGCAGTGGATCGACAATGGCTGAATAATAATGATATATATATATATATATATATATATATATATATATATATATATATATATATATATATATATATATATATATATATATATATATATATATATATATTTCTGCAAATATTTGTTTTCTTCAGTCATCAGTTTTCAATCCAGTGGAAATATGTTTAATATACTTTTACTAAATTTTTAACGTATTTCGCTTACTAAGCTGTTTCAGTTTTAGCATAAATACAAAGAGGGGCGAAGACTCAAAAAGTATCATATTTCTTATAAAAAAAAACCTTAGGGCATGTAAATTTTCTTGGCTGACTTTCTGACGTCGACGTCAAACAAAAATTAAAATAAAAATAGATACGATAAAAAATTCGATTTTAAAGAGGCATGGAGCAGACAAAACTACCACAGATAGCAATATCAAGCGTGTGAAATTAAGCTATGATATGATAGCGATTTGCATTAGAGATAAGGGTACAGTAGTGTAATTCATTACAGGTAGCGGATAATTCAACGAATTACCAAACGATTCTAAGGAGCCTCCATTAGGCATTAAATATTTATAAAGGTGATTCAGTTTAAAGATAGGTCAGAATAGGTCGACCGAAATCATGTCAGTTTACATTTATTGATTGAATATTTTATTTATTACATGCAAATAACGGAGTCTCGTGGTGTAGTGTTTATAGACGTGTTCACTTCTTCACTTGATTGACTATTGAACCAAAAGTCGAAAAGTGTGAAAGTCCACACTTTTAACCTCAATTGATTAACACTTACTTTTTGGCCAGATGTGGATCTGGCCATATAGTAAGTGTTTTTTCGTCTTGATAATGTGCCTGCATACACGTCTCAGATTATTGCTGTAAAATTATTTGATCTACACTTCGAAGTGCTTTGAGATGTACCCTATTCGGTAGATTTGACTACAAATGATTACGTGCTCTTCCCAAGGTTAAAGAAATAGCTCGTTGGATGAAAATTCACTTCAAATGATAATCGCATTATACTGAGGATATTAAAAAGTAGGAACGTGATTTGTCTAAATGTATTGTCTAAATGTAAGTATAAAATAAACAGAAATTCTTAAAAATCTTGTCAGGCCGAAAAGCTTTCGGACGACCCTTGTTATATATGATTACTGCTTATTTTAGGCAATCAATTTTTAGCAGAATGAAGTAATTCAAAATGACATAAAAATGCAACATAACTTTTGGTATTTTAATTTCTGGAACTATGTTTTATTATCATAACTAAAGTATATTTCAGTTAAAGACAGGGATACATGAAAAGAATGACTAGTTTATGTATTACATGTACAAATTAATTTAATACATTTATATTTATATACACTTTCTTGTACTTCTGTAGCTTGCAAGTGTGTACTACTAAGTTCCTAAAACACTGTATGCTTTGTCGGCGAAAGAAGTAACCTCACAAAACGCTTAATTTTATGTCTATCTATCTCTTTAAATGTTTAAAAAGTGATATAAAAATTTTGGGGTAATTCATCTTTCGGATCCCATAAATTTGATAACTGTTGAATAAAAATGTTGCTCTAAAAAGATTGCATTACTAATTCCTCAACCACAAGTTCTTCAATAAAGCATATCTTATCGTTCCAAAGATGAAACTTGGAAAATATGGAGCAAATTTACATGTCTTCATTCACCCAATTTCCAAAAATATATGGGAGAGTATGTAAAGAAAATTTGGGGAAAAATAAGTGAAAATATGTGTTTCACGACAACAAAGATGCGACCAAATGTCAGCTTCAACGAAAAAAAGTGTTTTAAGTATCAACAGCATCGCAATAGAGATCTCTTTCTCATGTACTTTTTCACACCGATTATATATCACAGATCTTTCTTTATCAGACTATTATCTTTTTATATTAGTTCAACGCTATCTGGCTAGTGAGCTATTTAGAAAAGTCTATAGGATCCATATATCTCGAAAACTTCACCGGTTGCCTAAAAGATGACCTAATGAATTGAAAATAGTCGAAGCAAATTTATGGGGTGGACAATAAACGTGAAGGTGTTTTTTTGCAAATAAACACTGAATAATACAAAAAAAGCTACATAAATAATTTGAATAACGATTGTATTATTTAAACATTACTGACACTTATTTTAGCAATACTTGCAGTCAATGCTAAAACTGCATATAGCATATAGACGCGGTTGTTTACATCACTTATTTTCTTGAAATCTCTGACGAAATATAAAGATATTTTCAAATTTAATATTTAAATTAATAATAATAATCATTTTCATAATAAAAAATTCATAATGAAAGTAAATTTTCTCCCTTGAACATCATTATTAGTCAAGGATTATTGCAAAAGTAATCATTGTTACTTCAATCCATTCAGTTCTTAAAACTTTAGTATATATTAAAGAAAAATAAGTTTCATATCTCCCCAAAATATATAATTAAACGAATTTTTAAAAAATCTCATTTTCCCCTTAAAGAAAACTCGTAGCCATAAATCACAATAAAACCACAATTACCCAAACAAAAACCGCCTCTGCTGCACACCAAAGTTAAAAGCTCATTAAAAAAGCTCCGCTCTGTGCACAGTAAAAAGCGTCTCTCTCTCCTATGTACCCACCCGACGCCACATCTCTCGAATCTCTGAGATAACGACGCGGTCAGGGGTGCTGAGGGGGGAGGGCTGTCGATCCGACACCGTACAGAAGCGCTCTCCGCTATCCCTAGGGATTCTAAGTAGACCCCGCCTTCTGGCCCCTCCCCAGGCCCCGCCCCTTTATCCCGGATTGTCCCTGAATCTCTGATGTCTCTGGTGATCTCTCAGTATGGGTTCGCAGCTCGATCAGCGTTCTGTAACCTGTTACGTTTATTTGGAACGTCTTCAGTGGTGTGCTGAGATTGATTGGGACATAATTCTGTAAATGTGTATTGTAGTGAGTTTCTTATCTGTGTTGGTTTGTGAGTGACATTTTATTGGTCTGTTTTTACATATGACTTTGTTCAATTAAGGATTTTGTTACTCTAACTGTGATAATAAAAATTTGAAAAGACTGAAACATATGAACTAAAGTATAAACATTGAAAATTGACGAAAACATTGGAAGGTTATTTCCAAATACCTCGAAGCATGACAGGTGAGATGCATAATTATTTTTCATCTTAATTTTTTTTGAGTTGAGTTTAAAATATTAATATTCCGTTTGAAAATTGTACTAAAGAAATGTTGTACTAATTATATTTTGGAAATAATGTATATATAGTGTAATTTTCTTTAACTTTGGATTAAACATGTTAAACATTAGGGCGAAACATCTTTATTTTATTGGAATCCTGCATAATTTAAGAATTATTCCTCTAAAACTCATTTTAATATGATTGAAAAAAGTTAGCCTAATGTTGTCAAATCAATTGATTTCTGTAGGATCATAGTTCATCGTTATTAGAGATAAAATGCGTTCAGAAGATTTGGGGTAGCAAAAAATTATTTTACCACATATGTAGAGCCATCCTGTTATATACCTTTTAGTTTCATAAATTCAATTCTGGTGACACAAAGTTAATTATTATTGTCTTTGGCGATATCATCACCCTTTGACGGTATTTGCGCTACTAATCTCATCTTCAAAAAAATATTGACCTATGATTGACCACGACCAACAGTTACGTCTTAATTGTGCAATTAGAATTAAATTATCCCAAATACATGTTCAATGTATTATATATATATATATATATATATATATATATATATATATATATATATATATATATATATATATATATATCTATATATATATATATATATATATATATATATATATATATATATATATATATATATATATATATATATATATATATATCTTTTTTTTTTTTGATCGACAAAGCTACAATTTTAGCATCTCAACCTAACTAAAAAAGCGATTATTTGAAGTAATGATTGAAATATAAAAAAATCAAAAATATCCAAAAACCACTTTAAAAAAAGTAAATTTCCCAACTATAAAATATTAAAGAGTGTTCTGATGAGATAATGACATAGTAATTAAAAAAGAAAACAATTGCGGTAAATATTTTTACTAAAAACCACAAAAAAGATATCGTTTTGGTTTGTAGGATATCCGTTTCTTCATGTGTGAATATCATTAATCAACGCGTTTGCGTTCGATAAATTGAAATAGTACAATGGTAGCTAACTATTTATGTAAATGAGAAAGGAAGAGGGCTTTTCCTATGCCCACATATAACCACATTGGCAAGTGAACTTGTGAGATATCAGTTTTACCATAGCGATTGTTACCTAACTATTTATCAAATAAAATTGTTATCTAATTGTGTGCTGTTAAGTATTTAGAAGGGTTTCGAGAAATTTTGAATTGTCATTTTTAAATCACATTTTCCAATGAATGCAATATTTGTATTATAATATCTATTTTTCAGTTAAATCACATTTTCCAATGAATGCAATATTTGTATTATAATATCTATTTTTCAGTTAAACTTGAAATTGTATTTAGGTCAAATATATTTTTTAGTTATTCTTGAAATTTCTGTTGAGGCCATTTTGATAAGATTACACATTTTACTCAATGTTATCTATTTTATTCAATATTATTAAATATACTATGTATAAATGTATGTTAAATACGAACATAAAGAGTGCAATATCATCGTAACATCTTGAAAACCCAAGTAGTTTTCAGTACTTAAAAGAAACCTTACACAAAAAATTAAGAACTTAAATTTTAATTTAAATATATAAAAAACTGTTATAGTTATTAATTATATAACAGACAGAGATATATTCCAAACGTAATAGTTCATTTGTGCCTGTTGTATAGCCTTTGAATATGAGGGAATATCCCCAAATTTAATTAAATGCTTTTGTATACGAGGGTAATGCAAAAATTCATTTTAAATAAGGATCAAAAATAGATTTATTTTGCAACTTAGTTCTCTTTCACTTTTTAGCTTGATAAACTGCACCTATGGTTTTCAATTTTTTATGCATACCAAAAAGTATGACTTGAACTTTGCTTAAATAGTCTTCTGCTTCGCCAGTGATCTGATCTCTTCATCGGCCTGAAGATATTTTTTGAATTATCAATATTAGATATTCTGAATTTTTCTGAATTATTCTGATTTCTGATATTTTTTGAATTATCAATATTAGATATTGATAGAATTATCAATAATAGACAATATATAGATATTTTTTGAACAAATATTTTTTGAATTATATATTCCTATTGCAGCAACACCAATTTCGAATACAGGGTTGTCTGGAAGTTATTTTGTTTTCAGTTTTTATCATAAAATAAAAGAGAGCGCTTTTATTTCAATGAGACAACTTTATTCGATAATGTACGATTCTTATTCATTTTGTTTGGTCCATTCATATTTTAGTCCATATAATGATTGTATTTTTTCAATTTTCTTTTCCTTTCTTCTACCAGGAATTGATTCTTTCATTTGGCACGAAAATATCAGATTTCTCATTATGTCAAGAATTTTTTGCGAAAAAAATGATGGTATAATATCCGAACGATATGGTGGATATACTAAAACATCCCAGCCATGCTTCACTAGTTTCTACAAAGTGATCAATGGTTGTTCATGATCAATGGTTCAATGGTTAATGGTAAATATGTTTGAGTTTAGTGTTTCACACCAAGTTTCCAATCGAAGAATTGAGGCGTTCCGATAAAATTAATTCTCATAAGTTCTCAATGGTTCTCTCATGTCGTACTCGATCATATAGTTTTTTCACCTAATTAAATATTTCCAAATAGTGGTTTCAGTGGGGTATTTAATGGATTTAGGCCCCTAGGAAGCTTAAGTACAAGTATGTGACGATTAGGATCAACCAATGCTCCTAATTGTCATGTTCAAACTTTGTTGGTCGACTAAAAGGTACTGAAAATTTCTAAAAAGAAGTTCTGACATGTGCGAGTAATGCATTATTACTAATCAGTACATTTGTAAACTGAAAAGCTTTTAATATTAGTAGAAATATAAAAGTATATCTAAAATGCTCATTTGCAATTTCCATTTTTAAAACGGGATCAAAAAGTGGCATTTCAAATATGTACACATACATAAATTTTTAACTATATTTCTTCATCCATTAATTCAAAAATATGCCTAGGGGTGGTAATTTTGACAATAATTAAAGTTTGTAACTTGGAATAATCAGTTGAATATATATATATATATATATATATATATATATATATATATATATATATATATATATATATATATATATATATATATATATACTTTAGTAGTACTATTCAAAATGATAACTAATATTTTGCTACATATAGCTAGGAAATGTCAATATTGAATAAGACAACTGTAAATTTTATTTTTTTTCGTTTATTTGGGTTTTTTGCCACTATCTAAAACTCAAAAATTATCAAAATTATTCTTGTCAATGTAAGTATCGTTGACATACCCAAAAAATATATTTACTTTCACTCGTTACTTTATATATTACAAATTAATATAATTTATTTTTTAGTTTAGTTTTGAAAACGGGGAGAGAGTACCCTCCGAAACGTTAACGTTAAAAGTTTGTAAATTTGTTTATAACATTTTTATATCTTTAAAATTTTGTTCGTTAGCCAAATTTATTACAAAAAACAATCATTGAGAAATTTGTCTCCATTTGGTTTTTGTTTTTACCCAGTGATTCTTTCTTTAAATAAGAACAGGTATTTTTGATAATTTTTGGGTTTTAGATAGTGGCGAAAACCCCAAATAAAGGAAAATAATATATGAACACGCCGCAATCATTCAGGCATAACTGTAAATTTTAAACTATTTTTGTATATTTCATATCAAATAACAGGAAGAAATATTGGAAAAATAATATATCGGACATGATTTTTATACGTGATGGTGCATCGATTCAAACCCAGTCCACATCTGATTCCGCGAAATAGTCCGTTCTGCACACCTGGCATTGTACATCTCGACGCACCCATAAACATGGATGTGCATGTATATGCTTCTGCGAATCGTCGGTATAGACACTTTTGTCCCCGAACGTACCTCAAAGAAACAATACGAGCACATCTTAAAGATAAAAGGCTCCTTGACACGGTTATAGTGCTAATCTAATTGTTATAACTTTTTGTATGAAGTTCCAAGAGTTCCAACTAAAATATACTAGCGATTATAATAAAGAACTGGACATCTTTGTATAAATTTCACAGTAGATTCTCGGGCTTTGTTTTTTCAGTCTCGCAGAAGATTTGCAAGATGGGTAACATCTTTCGAATACATTACCTATGCAAATAAGCTTCGAAGATATTTTATTTTGTAACTATAACATGAATTTTAAACAATACGATAATTGATACATTGATTAAATAATACATAGGTTATATATATACATATATATATATATATATATATATATATATATATATATATATATATATATATATATATATATATATATATATATATATATATATATATATATATATATATATATATATATATATATATATATATACATATATATATATATATATATATATATATATATATATATATATATATATATATATATATATATTTGAAAAACAGACATTTTTCATCCGTACTTCCACGTACCACTGCTCGTCTCAAATCAGTCGCCGCCACCACGTCGAGACAAGTACCTCCCAGGACCGGTTTCTGGCCTCACAGCCGTCGTCAGCTGGGCTCGAGCCCAACGCAGGGAAACAGCCGAATCGAAACGAACAGAGGAAGACCAAGTCAACTGATCATATCGATGGCGGGTCGCAATCTCAATGCAACTCACGCCATCCTACGGTGAATGTTCGCGGCAGTCAAAAACTTCGCGATACATTCTTCCCACAACCTTGGATGTAGGTATAAGGTTTGCTCAAAGGATAGCGTAGTGGGGCCGTGGAGAGAGATATTTGAAAAACAAATAATTTTTCATCCGTACTTCCACGTACCACTGCTCGTCTCAAATCAGTCGCCGCCACCACGTCGAGACAAGTACCTCCCAGGACCGGTTTCTGGCCTCACAGCCGTCGTCAGCTGGGATCGAGCCCAACGCAGGGAAACAGCCGAATCGAAACGAACAGAGGAAGACCAAGTCAACTGGTCATATCGATATATATATATATATATATATATATATATATATATATATATATATATATATATATATATATATATATACTTGTGAAGAATTCGCGAAGCGTTCCAAACTTTACGAAGAAGAGATGGGACAAAGGAAAAAATGAGAGAAAGAAAATGAAGGGAACCTTATCGATGGATATTGGGATGGGAGTTTATAGATAAATTGTGAAAAAAATCGAGTAGCTCGGACTGGGACTGGAACCCAGATCGTTAGGGCTCTGTCCAGTTAAACTACTCACCCTATACAAATTTAGTTTCACTGTTATCTATATCCCTTGAGCCACATTGTCTATCATACGATAGCATTTTAAAATTTAAATACTGTAAGCAGGGAAAGATGTAGTTAAGGTGTAGAAGTTGATGCGCTACAGCCCCATCTAGTGGCGAGGTACACCAAAGTGGACAGCGCAAAAATAGTCAACGGGGTCAAATATCTATGTATACCAATGAATATTCATGATGATCGGTGAAACGGTGTTGGAGTTTATCGATCTCATATATACCAACATCCATTTTATATATATATATATATATATATATATATATATGGACATGATGGACTGATGATATTATTAAGTATATTGGACCCGAATGGCAGAGGAAAGCTCAGGACCGCGAGAGCTAGAATCATGCTTAAGAGGTATTCATCCCTCAGTGGATTGATACGGGTTGATGATGATGATATATATATATATATATATATATATATATATATATATATATATATATATATATATATATATATATATATATATATATATATATATATATTTTATTATTTTTTTTTTTTTTGCTTTTTTGGGATTTTCAGTCAATTATTAAAAAATTATTATTTTTTTGCTATTTAATTAACGTTTCAGGTTATTTTAAAACTACCTTCATAACAAGTCTACAGTAGTTTTGAATGAGGATGGTTTTAAAATAAACCGAAACGTTAATAACATAGTAAAAAAATAATAATTTATTGATAATTGATCAAAAATTACAAAAAAAATTATAATATTAAATGACCAGGAAAATACATTTGGGGGTTGGCCAATTGTTTTCTAAAAAACAAAATTTGTCGTGCTGATGCAATTCCAAAAAAAAAGTGTGCAGGCAGTACAAGGACTGATGAAAAGGGACGTCGTTCAAGAAGATCTTCCACGCCAACCAATTATGAAAATATTACCAAAATCAAGGATCTTATACTGAGCAATCACCAATTAAGTACAGAAATTGTAGTTATTACTGAAATATCATTTGGATGAACGCAATCAATTTGGTAGAATAATTTTAGCTTGTCGCGCGTATCTTCTCCCCTTCACCAGAAAACATTGAATTTTTTGAAAAATATCGTCGTGTTGAAGTTTGCTGAAAGGTGCTTTCTTTGGATGATGACATTCTGATTACAATTACAATTACAAAATTACAATTAGAATTACAAAATTACAATTACAATTATTACAATTCAACAATTATTACAAAATCAAAGTCATTAACTGTTTTCTTCGATTGTCATGGTATTGTCCACAAAGAGTTCTTTCCAACTGGTCAAACAGTTAACAATGAATGATATTTAAGCTTTATGCGTCAGTTGCTTGAGTCCAGTTGAAAAAAAGTCCAGATTTTTGGCAAAAAATTCCTGGTTTTTGCATCACGATAACTCATCTTTGCATACCGCAATAATCATTCGTCAATTTTTGTCTAATAGTCAAACAATCACCGTTCCACAAGTACCATATTCACTCGATATGACACCGTCTGACTTTTATCTGTTCCTTCAATTGAAAAAATCACTTCGTGGATATTTTGAGCTCATTTTAGCCATTCAAGATAGCCTCTTTGTAGGAAAAACTGGAAGTCAATTATAAAAAATGTGCCAAAGATGGGAAAAAACGTTGACATAAGTGTGTTGCAGTGAGAAGAACTTTGAAGAAGACAAAATATATTCGGATGAATGATTTTGATGATTAGGTCGTATTGAGAAAAATGTCTGCTTTAAAAAATATATTTTGTTTTTTTCTTGACTTATATACTTTGTGCTACAAGGTATTATTTTATGAAGAGAGCGAACGATACCAAGCAACTCCAGTAAAGTCTAAATAAGAACTGAATCGAGTGATAACGATTTCGAGGGGCTTCAAATGGCAGAAACCTGATAATTTCGGCACCGCCAGGATTTTAACCACGAGTAATCCATGATCAAACAAGAAAAATAGCGGCCCTCTTTGACCCCAAAAAGCTGCGAACCGAAATCTAGCTTTTCAAACAATAATAAAACTGTGGCTTTATCGACCGAATTTATGATTATTGAGAACGGCAAAATTTTAACAAAAAGAAAGCGTTTAGCAGGTTGATGTGAAATCTTTTTTTCATTATCTGAGGCCGTGTTATACGAAGATAGGGCTTTTAGTAAAAGATAAATAGAATATGAAGAAGTATCACCTAACACAAAAGAGAGATATGATGGAGAGGATACTGCTTAAATAAAACCAGAAATGCAGGTAAAAATAGTACACGCCAAGAAGTTATAGATGCTTTAATAATATGGGTAAATTGTTGAACTGTGCGTGGGTTGCAAATGTTTTTGTTCGCCAGAAAGACAAAACAAAGAAAACGTAATAGGAGTAATGACCTTATCGTACGTGATATTTCCAGTGCCTAAGTTAAACCATAAATTAAGAAGTGTAAACCAAAAACCATATCTTGTTACCTTCGTAATTGCTTCTCTAATCAGTTTGCAAAAGTCCATTCATCAACTTTTCATTAAAATCGTTTTTTATAAGTTTGTTAATTGAAAACCCTTTCATGAAATAAGTAAAATCAACTGTTAAGAATATTCCTCAGTTTATCATACAAATTATTAATTATTTATGCCTAAGAAGTTCTAATACAGGTCTTATCATCTGCGAAGGTCGCTGCAAAAGTTTCTGTAATTGGACAGTTCTGATGGTTTAGACTTTTCATGAATATCACCGGTGTAAAATTTTACATTTTTATTGATAAATAATATAGGCCCAAGAAAAAAAAAACGCCAAATGGTTTTGTTTTGATCATTTCGCAAATAATTAGAATTGACTGCAGAACATTTTCATATCATGATTTTTTACGATATTCTTCCTTGTCTTTGTTGACAAAGCACCATCCAATAAATATTCTTGCAGAAAGTTACATATTTTGTGACTGTTGTCCATATATATATATATATATATATATATATATATATATATATATATATATATATATATATATATATATATATATATATATATATATATATATATATATATATATATATATATATATATATATATATATATATATATATATATATATATGAACGTATGTTGGACATAATATATCCATCTTATTACAAGAAACATTGCCGTTGTAATAAAATAAAAATACCATAATTTTTCGATAGTTTCCACACAATTTCTCTGAAGCTCAAAAAATTCTTGGGCTTAAAAAATAAGAATGCCCAAGTGCTTCAACCAAGCCGTTACAAATGTATTGTCCACCGTTACTGTATAGTAATGAAGCTGGTGGTGTAGCGTTTGATCTGGTAACACTATTGGTTTTCCCTTTGGAGAGAAGGCAGGTCAATATCTGACGCAACTTCAGCACGAGTTTGAACTACCTAGACTCACTTGGTGCTCCATAGTAATTTTTTTCGTGAACCGGCTTTTTCCAGAGCACAGTACACAGTACAGTGTGAAGGAAACTTTTTTTGCCCAAATCTGGCTTTTTTGTATTCAATAATCCAAGATTCGTTACCAGTAAAAACACGTTCCAAAAAACAACGAAGGTAATTTTTTATCCGTCCCAAAAATTCAAGAGTTGTTTCCTCCTGTTGTCTTTTTGATCTCGCAAAAGATTTTTGGAAACCATTTTTGCGTAGATTTTCTTTATCCCCAAATCATTGGTCAAAATCTGATAAATCCTAGTTCATTCTGACCATCAACCGACAACCAGAACCTACATGATCCCGGATTCCGTGAACAATTTCATCACTGTTTTAGTTGAAGGTGAACTGAAAAGTAAGGCTCACGAAAACAATTGCTACGAGACGGAAAGTGACTCTAGGGAGTTCAAACTCATATAGAAGACATATCGGGTGTTGGCTTGCCTTTCTTTCCAACTATAAACCAACAGTGTTGCCAAATAAAACGCTACGTCACCAGTCTCATTACTTTATTTATATACCCCGTATTTCTATGAGCCAAATACAACTATCCACTGTTTGGGTTATCCAACCACACCAAATCCAAACATATAAAAGTGTTTTGAAAAATCACTATTAAGTTCAATAATTAAACAACTGTCAATGCTGATACTAATCAAACAGTATGTTTGCATAAAGATAACATTTTGAAAGATAATAAAGCCTTTTTTATATTAATTGATCCTTCTTCTTATTGTTTGCAGAATTTTTTGCAACTGGCCTTCGAATCTATTAGATCATTTTATTTTTTGTGTCTTGAACAAAACATGGTCTCTCTTATGTAAAGTATAACCTAAACACATAAAATGACCTCAGATTTTTTGTCCCACTGATAATCATTCATAATTTTTTTATTACAAAATATTGTTGCATTGAGAGAAGTTGAATATATGTATTATTATTAATCACAGTCTCACCTTAGAATTTTGTTGATGTTTTACGAATGGTATTTTGTTTTGAGAATTCCCTTATTAATGTTTACATTACCCTGAAGGAGATTCCGCGCTTTTAATCTGGAGGCTAGAAGTTCGGACTGTGATTTTGATAGATATAAATTTCAATTTAAATTATTTTGTTCATACTGTGAACTCTCTGTTGAACATCCTGGAACACCAAATATAGGATCGTTCATGATTTTCTGTAGAAATTCGGTATGATCGCTTGAAGAATCAGCGGATTCAGGTTCCTCTTCATTCATAGATCAAGTTACTGATGGTTTTGAAACAGGAAGTTTATTAATATGTGTGACGGGTCGTACTGATAGAGAATTAGGATACTGCATAAAATGCTTACACTTTGGTTTAATCCCTACTATATTCGTCGATCGGTTCTCTCCAAATTATTGGCACTTCAAACCGCATTTTATGATTTGCGACTTTTAAGCAAACTGTTGACAATGTTAGAGAAGTTTTACATTATATATGAGTCCATGCCTTGACTTGATTTCCAACTTTAATTCCGAAAAAAAAACTCCTAAAGCATTCTCTTTCGATTGCAGTACATCTCGTTTCTGTAAACAAATCCATATAACCGTAACCTTCCTTCGCATTAGAGTTGTTTTGTGTTCCGCCGGAAAAATGTTAAGTGTAAGAATACAGCAACAAATTGTTGTAAAATTTTACTTAAAACTTGGAAAAACCGCTACTGAAACTTATAATTTATTGAAAGAAATGTATGACAATGAATATTTATCTCGTGCACGTGTTTTAGTTTAGAGTTGAGTGATTTAAGTGTTTGCAATATGGCCAAGAAGGCATTGAAGATGATCCTCGTCCGGGTCGCTCTTCCACGTCAAAAACGAATAATAATAACGAAAAAATCGGTAATCTGGTTCGATCTGACCGTCGGTTAAGTATTCGCCCGATTGCTGAAACTGTAGGAATTGATAAATAATGCGTACGGCAAATTTTACATAACAATTTTAACATGCAAAAAGTAGCAAAAACATTGCCAAAATTCTTACGTTTGAACAACAAGAAGCTTGCAAAAATGTTTATACTGACACTTTGAATGCCATTAAAAATGACCCAAACTTATTGGAAAGGATAACATGTGACAAATCATAGTTTTTTACTTATGATCTTGAAACAAAGCGCCAATTCATGCTCAAAATAACTCGAATAAGCAAATCAAAATTCAAAGCTATGATGATTGTTTTTTTCGATATTCATGGGATTGTGTACCTTCACTGGGTCCCTGAAGGTAAAATTATTAATCAACCTTACTACTTTCACATTATTGCTGAATTCCGTGAAATAATAAGGAAAAAACGACCCAAATTGTGGAAGGACAAGTCATGGGTTCTCCACCAAGACAATGCCTTGGCTCATTCCGCATTGTCTGTCAAGAGGTTTCTAGCCAAGTACAGCATCCCAGTGTTAGACTATCCGCCTTATTCACCGGATCTTGCGCCATGTGACTTCTATCTATTTCCTAAGGTGAAATCTGCAATAAAAGGAACAAGATTTGAGTCCGTTGAAGCTGTGAAAGAGAAAGCGGCACGCGTTCTGTATGAGCTGACAGAAAAAGACGTGTTTCGCAAAAAAGCATTGTTGCACTTGTTTCAAAAAACAAAGCATTGTTACAAATAATGGAAGAATCTCATGGATCGTTGTAGGAATATAGCAGGGGTGTATATTGATGGTGATAAGGAAATATGTATGGAATCAAAATAAAATGTTTTTCAGCGTCAGTCTTGTTATTTAATAGTCACACATCGATTTAAAAGTGAGCTCTCTGCATACATAACAAAAACTACTGCTGGCAACATTTAAGTATGATACCTAGGCGTTGCATTTAAAAATAATCAACATAAATAAATTTTCGTTTGCAAGCTGAGATCGTATCTATCTGAATTGGAAACAGGTCTTAATCAGTTTTATTCATCACTGTTCACTGGAGATATACACTGTGAGATGAATATGCTACATATTGCAATATATTAATTTGCATGTTACAAAAAATGTATGGGTGATTAATGTATTTACAAATTTGTTTTCGGCGTATCAAATTATATCATTAACACCCAAAATTGCTGTCACATATGTGTGCTTATCGGTATTATTAGTGAATGAATATAGTTTAGGATCTTTTCTATATTTAAAAATCTGCTGAAGAACAACAGATACATTGTTACCCATTATTTTGTCGTCCTATTTTAGTAAGAAATCAGTAAAGAAAACATAATTTAATTCACGTTATGATTTTATTTTTCAGAAGGTTCCGAGGATGAAATAGAGATAACATCGGAAACTGAGCTGATGGACAATAATATTGAACAGGCTTCAAGTTATATGAACAACAACTTTCAAAGTTCTTTAGACATGGTTCCCGAAACTACTCATATCTCAGTCAAAACTGATCTGTATGATGATTCACAGTCGAAACTGCACATGATGAAGTATGACGGTCTTTCTAAAGCTGAAGATCCACTGGTGGACGATAAAAGTGATTTGATCTATTTGAGAGCTCGGGAGATAATATTGGCCAGTGGAGTGTTGCCTATTGAGCTGGATCTAAAAGAAAATGGAATTTTTGCAAAAGTTACTGTCAGCAAGGGTACGAAATATGGGCCCTTTCAAGGAAAATGGGCTGGAATTCCCCAATATCAAAGATTTGCGTGGGAGGTAAGTAATGTTTCGTGTTGTAGTTTTAATATACTAACTTATAAATGAATAGATATATATGTTGATCTTTAACAATTTCAACTAAAATCGTTACTGGAACAATAATGCGCAACAAATACATTTTCTCCATTCAAAATTAGTTAACATGAACTCAATACATTCTAATATGTCTAGTCTAGGGTTATCTGGAAAGCCCGTAGGGATTTTTTTAAGAGAAAAGGAAAGGCAAATAGTTTATGCAAATATGTATTTAGTTTATTATGTAATTACCATTATTATATACACCTTTTCGCCGCCAACGTAGTGGTAGGTCCATGATGCATTTTTATTAAAAATCAGCATGTTTATTGTCAATAGGTTGTTCTTCACCTTTTCTTCAGGTTTAAAATGATTAAAATGGCCTTTATTTTCTCGACATCAGTGCTTAAGGGACGACCAAAGCGATGCCGATCTTCCAGGTTATCAAGCCTAGGTTATCAAGTGTTGCAAGTTATCGACTGACATTTTCGATTGGAATCGACCTGACTAACTGAAAGCAAATCAAAGTGAATCTGAAAGTAAACATTGTCAATACCACATGAATTAATAATATGTAAAAAAAAAACATTACTAATTCACTAATTTAGTACAAATATTTATTTACAAAACATTATAACAACAAATCATTCATAATTGAGTATTCAGTCTTTGATTTAATTTGTTTCATTTATGTATGTCATAAATTTTTCAGAATGTTTCATGCTGTTTGTTTTCTTTACACTTCATATAATTTGAAAATTGTTTACTTGAAGAATTTCCATAGTTTTTTCAAGAAATACCTTTTTTTACAAGTCATATTTGCCATATAGTAGTTGCAAAAATACGACATTCTTAACGTATATTATTTGCAGTGTTGCCAATCTAAAAAACGTAAAATATATTAATTTTAATGATATGTATTTATGACATATTCAATGTAGACCAATAAAAAATTTAAGACATATGCTACCGAAAATTCGTTTATTTTCGATGCTCGATAATAAGGCCCTAATTTCACACCCCACTAGACGCAGATTATACTCCCTTATTTTAGGAAATAATGTACGGTGTTCTCTAACGCACCCTATAAATGTGTTGAAAACCACCCCTTACTAAAATAAACGAAACGTAACTAGACCTCTCCATGTCTTTTTGATCGAAGTATCACTACGAAGTGTTATTTTACCAGTTTAATACCATATCGGCAACATAAACCATAAGAGAAAACATTTTTAGATCCATCTCAAGTACCTTCAATTGAATTGAGGAAAAGTTCATTGATGGATGGGTTAGAAATATTTTCAAAGTGGAGTAAGATTTCATGGGAATTTTAGGTATTTTTTATATTATATGTTCAAAGTCCTGTGGTAATTATGCTGGATGTTCAGCATGCCAACAGATTGACATTGAAGCATTTCCAATCCATATTTTTAAAAAAGGACTAAACCAACCTCGAGAACTCTATAAAATTACTCAGCAGTATTATTAAAACAAATATGAATAGCAAAGATTCTGGAAAAATCAATCGACGATTAGTGCTTTAGTCATACTAAGACAAATAAATGTCAATTCGACAAAAACCCTGCCTACCTATGTTTCACAGATCTAACGAAGGCTTTTAACAAAATCCAGTTACCCGATGTAAATAAGAATACTAAAAAAGAAACATTTCGCACAATCGATGACAGTCATCATTAATACATTGAACACTGTGATTACAATTAAAATCAAATGTTGAATATCAAATAACAAAAGATATACCAACACTAAAAATAATAAGGAAGGGAGATAGTCCATTTCTTTTCAACCTTCTAATGGAAGAAATCATACAGGAGGTGGCAACAATGAATAAGGAGTATAAAGTCAATGACAAATCAATAAGCATGATATGCTACGAGGACGATGCGGTAATTTTAGTAGAAATATAAAACCGCTTAAAAGAAACAGCTGCAGAAATTTCATCAAACTAGTAAAAAATATAACATGCTGATTTCCATCGATCAAACAAAATGTATGAACTTTTTTAAGAAGCCGATAAGATGTAAACTGGTGGTATACTACAGGGCGGTTCCACATATCATACAACCAATGCAACAATCGATTTATTGAGGAAACAATTCGGTGAGAAAATTATTTCGAAAAATGGTCTATGCCGATAAACCAGCAACTATTGACGCCGCGGAAGCCAACATAACTCGAGCATTTGGGGACATAAGACCCCAATTGTTTGAAAAAGTTGTTAGCAATTTGATTGACAGAATGCGCTTTGTCAGAACTAGCCGGACATTTGTCCGAAATTGTTTTCAAACATTAATAATACTGGATATTCTTTTACATAAAATAAATAGTTTCAAGGCATTTAATATGGTTGTTGTTTTAATTAAATTTAAAGTTCGGACGCACTAAAAAAATCACCCTATACAATCGAAAGCGATGACATAGTCATTGATAATTATTTAGCCCCTATATTTATCTCCCAGATCCAATTCTAGACAAATACCATTTTCACACGTTCTGTTCATACCCCACCCCATACAATGCGATGTAAATTTCTTGCACAAAACCCTAATTTCACCAATAAAAGAGAAGATTTTGCCGTTATTGTGATTGGGTGCAACACCAAATATCCTGTACGGGATTATATCGATCTTCTCGCATTTTGATTGAAAAAAGGGGTTTTTGAGCTCAGATTCTGTCAATCACGTCAACACCTGGTATTGGCATGCCGGGAAAAAGATATTTAGGAAATTCTATTTTCGACAGTATACGCGTTAAAAATATTGATAAATCGTTGATAAAGACCTTGATTAATAAACAAATATAGTTTATGAATGAAATGTAAATTGAAAGTTGACAATCATTTAACGGAATATTGCATTATAATGGCGTGTACAAATTCATTAGTTACGTACTCACAATACATTTCTATTACTATAAAAATCATTATCAATACTATAAATACTATTATCGTATATATATATATATATATATATATATATATATATATATATATATATATATATATATATATATATATATATATATACGATATATATAATGCCTTGCGAATCTCATAAAACTGTGGTGACAACCTTTTCGGTTAATTGAACTGTTTTGACTGTTCGTTCGCTTTTGGCGTGTGATAAATCCGTTGATAAAAAAGTTATTATTAATAATCACAAATCATCGCAGAAACTCACTCGGATTGAGTTTATACTCACATTTATGTCTAAACAGTGGTCGCTGTAAAGTGATCACTTGATTCTGTTTTTGGTCTGTAGTGAGTAACTGCAGCACCCATCATGTTGATACTTTTCTCATGCCCAGATATTCTGGTGGGATATTCTGCCCGAGATTTAGTTGAGTTTGTTATGTCAACAGTTTCTCTAATCTTCATTCTGCGATCGGTCAACACGATATCATGGGTCTTGTTTATCATTTCCTCAACAGGACGTCTTGATTAGTTTCATTCGTGATTCGACTACATTAAAACTCACCACTTATGAACTATGACATATGAAGGAGAGCCCCATAATAGTTTTCAACTTTTCTTTGGTTTTTGCGGTGATTTTTCTACGAAAAAAGTAGTTTATAATCAATATATGAAATAAGCTTTTTTTCATGATAGTAAAAATGTAAAATGTATATGCTTTCAAAAACTGTCAAAAAGAAAGTAAGTTGCATAGCGGCTTGAAATATAGAAAGCTTGAATCATAGAAATTTATCACAAAAGAAGCTACTTTTTAGAAACGTAATCATCTTTACGATCGCATCGTCATTTATAGGGAAACTATCTGGCTTTTCAATTTCTGACAATGCCAATTTTTACATGTTCCTTCAGAACAGAAAAGTAAAAAAATAAATGTGGAACACACAACAACCTGCGTCTCCACCTTAATATTAATAAATATATATTAATATATATATATATATATATATATATATATATATATATATATATATATATATATATATATATATATACATATTATTATTATTCACGCAAATAGTGAACCACGCGAAGTATAGTTAGAGGCGCTTGTTGTTGTTAGCCTTTCTTTGCGCTCATACCGATTTCATTCTTTCGCTATGAGCTTTTTTCCTTTCTTCCGACCAGGTTGTTCCAGTCTTTCAACATTTTTCTCTCCCAAACGTTAACCTTGCGTCTGAAAAAACCTCTATCCTGAATTTCACTTTGTGTAATATTTCCTGATCTAAGGTCCTCTTTAATTGCAGCAATCCACTTAATTATCTCTACTTTAGCTCTACTCCTATTTCTATAAAATTCGACTATTTGTCTAGTTAGCCTACTCGAATTCATCCGTTTTATGTGTCCGTAAAACTTAAGTCTTCTTTTTCTCGTATCGCTATGTATATCTATGTATTGTTTGATTTCTCGAAGTCGGTATGTTGTGCTATTTATTTGTTTGGGACCTAAATTTTAAAAATTTGCGTTTCTGCCCCATATAGACATTGTGGCTTAATATCTGTGTGTAATGTATCAGTTTATTTACAGTTTACATATATATATATATATATATATATATATATATATATATATATATATATATATATATATATATATCTATATATATATATATATATATATATATATATATATATATATGTATATATGTATTTTTCTCAAGATTGTTAAATATTCAATTTCAATTGAATTATTCACATTTGTTTTGATCAAAATATTTGTTTTTTTTTTCATATTTACCTTTTTTATTATTATCTGAACACTGAATCTACTTATTACATTTTTATAACTCTGTAATTTTTTAAATTAAGATATGTAATTTGTAATAGTCTTTCCACAGTAATGTTCCGTTGAAAAGCTATAAAATTCCAAAGTTTAAAAAAATCCTGTGTTATTTAAATGGGAAATTGAAATTTGCTCTTAATGTTAATATTAAGAACTCTAACTTTCACAGTATTTTTTTTTCGTCATTTCTAACAATATTTTCGATACGTTTAAAAAAAAGTCTAATATATATATATATATATATATATATATATATATATATATATATATATATATATATATATATATATATATATATATATATATATGTACATATATATGTATGTATATATGTATATATATATGTATATATATATATATATATATATATATATATATATATATATATATATATATATATATATATATATATATATATGTATATATATATATATATATATATATATATATATATATATATATATATATATATATATATATATATATATATGTGTGTAATAATAATAATTTCCTTCTAAGTATTCGAAAAGTGTATAAATAATATTAACGCAATCGGTTAATATGTCCCCGGTCTGACATATAGATGGCGTCATTAACGAAAAATCTGTACAAGTGATCGATTGTACTAACCTTCAAACGTCATGTGTCAAAATTTCATGATAATCTATCTACTAGTTTCTGAGTTGTTGCTATAAATGACGCTACTTTTCGGAAGGGACTACGACACTGGAAAAAATAATTTCGAGTGTTGATTAAGAAAAATACCGTCGAAGCAAAATAATGGTTGATACATATTATCCGGACTCTGCCCCAGGAAGATCAGCCATAATTGATTGGCATGCTGAATTCAAACGTGGCCGTAAAAGCAGCGATGATGCTGAACGCTCTGGATGTCCTAGTGAGGTTGTTATATCAGACATCAGAAAAATTCACCAAATTATCTCATAAAACCGTAGAGTATAGCTACAGGAGATAGCTGATATTATGAATATATCGAAAGGAAGTGTTTACACCATTTTGAATTAACATTTGGGAATGCGTAATTTGCTATCGAAATGGGTACCGCGTTTGCTCACAGCAGACTAAAAACAACAACGTATTGATGATTCTGAGCAATTTTTGGAACTGTTTAAGCGAAATAAAAAGGATTTTTCATGCGGTATGTGACTATGGATGAAACATGGATCCATCACTATACTCCGTCAAATCGGCTGCGAGCTAAGTGGACAACAGCCGGTAAAAGCCGTCCAAAGCGATCAAAAGCTCAACCGTCGGGGGGTAATGTTATGGTCTCTGTATTTTGGGATGCGCATGAGATATTCTTCATCGATTGTCTCCGGAAACATAAAACCATCAATAGCGAATTTTACATAGCGTTATTGAAGAGTGTGTTTTATTTGGCAGATCAAGGACTTATTGACCGATGTGTTATGTAGTAGTAAAAGTTTTTTATCTATCACTATCATTCCTGATGGTGTCAATATGATTAGTGAAACGTTGAAAGTTTTCAAACAATTGATTTGATTTGCAACTTATAACTAAATATAAAAATAAACATATCATTAATTATTCATTCATTTTTTAATATTTTCTTATTCATTCTAGTGTGTATTTTTGATTTTATTTAATATTATGATGGTGCATTCAAAAAACAGTAACCAATGTATAACATACATCACTGATCATTTTGAAACGAAATCCATTCTGTATAAGAGACTTTTCTTATTCCGTCTAAAAGTTATTTTCCAAAACGTCAAAACAACAAGACTATAATTGATCATAAAAGCAAAACAGCCCTCCGTTAGACGAAGAGAGCTTCCGAGCGAAGGCGAGAAAGTAAATCTTCCCCAGAGCGAAAGGTCAAATCCGTAACATGCCATCATTGGCAGATGTCAACTGATATACGAGCTAACTAATAACTTGGCTTATTAACAGTAAATTTTCTTGCACTCCCTAATCGAACACCAACCCCTTACAAACTTCCGAATAAGTTTTCGGCGAGTGCGTGGGAGAAGGGAGTAAGAAACAGATAATTCACATTTTAGGGTTTAGTGTTAATTGATTTCTGATAATTTACGATCATTTATTAGCAATTTTAAAGTTTATTCCGATTTTTTTTCTGCAGCTTTTGGTGTAAAAAATCTTTTTTTTTAAGAAAAAAAAACGCACCATGAAAATTATATCACTCAATAATCTTAAGATGCATGCCCTGGCTTTCAGCGTAGAGCTTTACTTTGTAAATGTCACTCTGAACTCAGCAGGGATACCTTTACAAGGTGTCAGTCATCAGTTATTCTCATCTCCCTCTTCTGTATTGTAGTTGGGACGAACACCCGCATATTCTAAACGTCGGTGAATGAATCGGAACGCTATCTATGTCTGATAGACTCTGTCTGAAATAATGTCACGACATATTCTGAACTGTGGATAAATACAGTTCAATGGAACGGTAGCATCTCTTTTAAATCTTTATATTTTGCCGAAATAACCGAAGAGAGGCCCAATGGGTATTATTGGTAGAATTTTGGGTGATGAATAGATGGTGTCGCAGTTTCGGTGATTTATTGTCAACTTGTACGCAATGAAATGCGATAGAAAAGTATTAGTAGATGTCTGTTATGGATTAAAAAGTTTTAAATTATTATTATGCAGTATTAGTAACATGAGATAATAAATTTGGCATTTTGAATAAAAATATAAAAATTATAATATATTTTTGATCTATGATCATTTTTGTATCTTCGAATTCGAAAAAAGGAATATACATACGCATATGGTACTCTAAAAATTGTGTTGGATATTTATTTTAGACCGTTTTTAAATGAAAATAACAAAAACATTGTTTCGCTAAAATACAAATTCTTCGATTTTTGCACATTCCGTTGATTTCATTTTTTTTTCAATTTTCAATCAATCCATTTAAAAATGCCTAGAGACATGATATTTCATTTTAATAGATCAGGAACAATTGCTTGGTTACAACAGGGCTTTAATCAAAGTGATATCACAGAAATTGTAGATAGGAAATTGAATTGTAAATTGTTATTGTAGGAATTGAAAATTCATACAAAATTCTGAGATACAACTGATGTAAAGGATCGTCCCAGAAGTGGTAGAAAAGATGTATAATAGCTCTCTCTCTCTCTCTAAAAATAACATTCCTAGAAAAAAGAGAGAAAGCGAAACAGATAAAAGCACAGATGACTTAGAAAGTAGTGAGACTATCAATGATATACGGCAGCGAATCTTGGACCTTAAATAAGAAATACAAAAGTAGAATTACAATTGCAGAAATGAGATTTCTACGCAAAATTGAGGGAATTACAAAAGGGAATAGAGTGAGAAATAAGACAGTACTGGAACAACTGGAAATTAAACCAATAGAAAGAGCTATAGAAGAGAGACAACTGAGCTGGTTAGGACACATGAATGAAGAGAGATTAGCAAAACAAATTTATGAAGCGAAAACATAAGGATACAATAAAGTCGGACGCCCAAAACTAAGATGGCATGAATACACTTATGAATTGTTGAAAATTAAATTGTCAAACTTGACAAGTGGCCGAAAACGAGAAACTCGTTGGAATGAGGCTAGAAGATTAGCAGTGGACTGGAACTCATGGAGGGTAAAATTTTATGAAAGCAGCTCAGTCTTGCACCGAACGGTGCAACGAACTTCGATATTAAATACAAAAATACGTACATATACAAAAATGATTACACATATATGTTATATACATTAAATATTTTTATTGAAAATGCCATTATGTTGATACAATTGATACAAAAGTTTTTCCCATTTGAAGAGAAAAATGAACATAAATTATATTTACTACAAATTTCATTCTGTAGCTGTTCGGAAGCTGCATAATTGTGCTCTCATAGAACCTCTGAAGTTTCTGTTTAAAGAGCTGAACTTCAAATGTTCCAAGAAAGGATGGTTTTTACCCGCAAGGGAGATATTAAGCCGAATTCAAGCGATCAAAATAAGTGATTGTCGAAAGACGTAAATTTGGAAGAATACTGTGAATGAATCAAAACATTCCAGTCGATTGACCAAAGGCACCTGTGTTCTAGTATATATTCGATGGAATGCTCTTTCCTTTGGAAAATTGAGGCCACTTCCGGTAGATGCTCGCTTTAGTTCATTGAGTTGTACAGTATTTGTCCGAATTAATTAATGGTCTGGTTTTCAGAGAACACCTCATAATAAACGATTGATTCAATCGCCTTAACACTGTTGATTCCAAGAATCTCTCCCATCTCTCGAGTTGTTTTATGCAGCTTACTTTCAATTAGCGCCAATATATTGTTGCCATGAGGCTTAGCCTATCGTACAGAAAGTAATGCATCGCTAAAATTTAAATTATTTTGAAGAAATTTTAAGACCCTCTTACGACATGTGGAATCGTCAACGGTATCTACACAGTACTCATGGCAAATCTTTTTTTGCATTTGTGAGGCCACCTTGCCTTTTCGGAAATAAAAATTCGTAATATTGACATTTTAGCGTACTATAGGCAAAACTTGCACTCGGATGTTGAGGTTGTGTTTGATTTTCATTCAGTGTCCGAGGGGATTGTAAAGGATTATATTTTGGAAATTAAATCTAACGCAATTGGGGCGGATGGGATTGGTTTGGATATGGTGTTATTGTGCATGAATGAAATACTTCCTTTCATTACAAATATAATAAATTCTTGCCTATTAGATTCTGAGTTTCCTGAAAAATGGAAAATTGCTAAAATATTGCCGTTGCCTAAACTATCAAGTCCTAAATCATTTAATGATATTAGACCTATAAGTATACTTCCTGTACTTTCTAAGGTCTTGGAAAAGATAATGAATTATCAAATTAAGGAGTACTTAGACCAATACAACTTACTACCAAATAATCAATCCGGATTTCGTAAAGGATTTAGTTGTACAACTTCATTATTGAATATAACAGACGACATTTTTGGGGCACTTGATGTAGGTAAAATTTCAGTTATGATATTATTGGATTATACGAAAGCTTTCGATAAAATAAATCATGATATCTTAATTTCTATCTTTCATCATCTGGGCTTTTCTAAGCAATCAATTAAATTATTACATAGTTACTTAAAGAATCGAAAGCAATATATTGTTACTGATAAAGGGAAATCACGTAACAAAGAGATTATTAATGGTATACCACAAGGATCTGTACTGGGGCCGCTTCTATTTAGTATGTATACTTGCAGGGTTTCTGACTGGATCAGTAACTGTTCTATACAACTGTACGCTGATGATACCCAACTTTTGTACTCTTTTTACCCCAATGATATTGATAAGGCTGTGAGGTCTGTTAATGATGATTTGGAAAGATTGTGTGAATTTTCACATAAACACCAACTTGAAATTAACATTGCCAAGTCCTGTTATATGCTTTTTTCCAGAATTGCAGATCCAGTTTTAAATAATATTGTATTATCGATAGATAATAATATTCTAAAAAGAGTTGACATAGCTAAAAATTTGGGCTTAATTTTTTACAGAGATTTGAGGTTTCGGCCACAGATCATTAAGTCTTCTTCTTCTTGTCCTGGAGGTTAAGTTGACCCGAAGGCCCTGACTTGTATTCACTGATTTTTTCGAACGTCACGACAATGTCGCTTGTTCGAAGGGTTTTAGCTGCCGTCCTTTAGGCATGGAGGTGATGACCGAAGAGGATGGTCATACTGGGGCAACGGCCGGCAATGAAGCTGCCGTGGCTCTGATTAGCGGATTGTCCGAAAGGGACGCCGTCGCTAGGAATTTGTCCAGAAGTCTGGACAGGAATGTCTGAATCACTGGTATGTCAGTTTCCCGATGGATTTGCGCATTCCTTACAAACCATGGGGCACCTACTAACGTGCGAAGAACACGTGACTGGAACGATTGCAGAATTGCAATCGACGTTGGGGGGAGGTACGGAAACCAGGCCTGAGATCCGTAGGTGAGGACGGATCGGACCATGATTTTATACAAGGTTATTCGGATGTTCAGCGAGAGCTTACTTTTGCCGTTCATTAGGGGGTAAAGCAGACGAGCCATGGCTCTTGCTTTCCCGGTTACCTTCTTTAGGTGCGGCACCCACGTGAGGGCCTAGATCATTAAGTGTGTTAGGCAGGCCTATACTAATTTAAAGATGCTATATCCACATCGACACTTTTTGTCTACTACATTAAAAATCTAGTTGACGGACTCTCTGGTTCTTTCATGTTTTAACGCTGATGCAGTGTATGATCCGTGTCTTGATCGGGGAGATATTGCTCGTATACAGAGAGTGCAGAATTCTTGTCTTAGGTATATATATGGTATCAGAAAGTTCTCTCCGATAACATACAAATTAAAAGAAGCTAACTGGATATCTATGGCAAAGAGACGAAGAGTGCATACGGTCGTTCTATTTCATAAAATAATTTATAACAAATGCCCTCCGTATCTCATTGACAGATTAACGTTCCGAACCGATGTCCATAATTTGAATCTTAGGTTTGGGGGCCTCATATCGCCTCCTTCGCATCGATTACAAATTTTTAAGAGATCGTTTACGTATAATATTTATAAACTTTATAACAACATTTCGCGCAAACTAAAGAAATTATCGCCAGATTCGTTTAAATATCACTATAAAATGAACATCGGATAATGTATCCTCCAGCATCAAAAATTAAAGAGTATAAAGGGCTAGAAATGGAGAAATTGATTGTTTGGCTTCTTTTTTGTTTTTTTTTTATTGATTGTGAGCAGATGGTGTTTTTTTTTTCTTTCTTTTATCTCTGTTACTGTTATTGTTTAATCATTTATTGGTACTACATTGATCAATATATTGTAAAAATTATAGGCAAATTGTGTATACCCGGTTATTTCTAATATGTCGAATTAAAAAAGAAATCTGGAACTGGACTAGATCTTTTTTAATTGCTTCCAGTTCCATTTTGCGTATCATTAGTAGGTGTTAGTGCATAATAAAGACGGATTTGTATTTTGTTATAATTATAATTGTATTATTGTATAATTTAGTTATTGTATTCAAACATTGATACAGCAAATAAACTTATTATTATTATTATTATTATTATTATTATATATCGACATTGCTCCGTTTTTTCTGCCTTTTTTAATTCTTACTAAATTTAATTAATATGTATCTATAACAATTATGTATGAAGTACAATAAAAACTATCTCTTGATCTTCTTCAATTTTAATATGAAACCTATCTATAAAACATGTATATTGTATAAAATCTATAAACCATGTATTATGTATATTGGCAAAAATATTAGATCAGACATATTACCAAACCGGCAGACCGGTTGGTATTGCGTGTGAGCAGAATGTATTCAATATGTTGTATTTTAAATAAAATGTTACAATTGTTAATGGTCAAATGTTAAATGGTTAAATGGTCAAATGTTACATTTTAAATAATAATTCAAACAATCCTACTATTGGAACCTTCGGTGTGAAATACTAAACTCGAATAGATTTATCACTAAACATCAAATCACTTTACCTTCTCGACGCGCGTTTCGCTAACCATTTAACATCATCAAAAGATGATTCAATCTCAGGCATTATCAGACGATGATTCAATCTCCACAGGTTGAATGATCTCCTGATGATGCTAACATAGTTAGCGAAACATGTATCAAGAAGTTAAATAAAGTGATTTGGTGTTTAAATGTAAATCTGTTCTAGTTTAATAATAATTTGGGTGATTATTATTGTTAAACATATTTTGTATACAGATGATAATCCCAAATGTGATAATGAAATATTTCTGTACTCTGATAATAAATTATGTAGAAGCTGCTGGTTTACTATTGTTCCCCAATTCCACATTATATTTTCTTTGGAAACTGTGATATCCCAAAATCAAACATATAAGTAATGCGGCAGCAGATGTCACGTACATTCAGCACACACAAATATGGTCAAAACTTTGGACGTAACATTTTGTAAGCTATCACATAAAGGTCAATTCCATGTTGTTTCCCCGATTTATATGACTTGAAATATTGGATATCGAATATATTTTCGTTTCGTCGAGATATATGGTAAAATATATTAAATCTATTGTAACAGAATGATTTGTAAGCTGTGTTTGCAATTGAAATTTTAAATTATTGAATTGAATCATAATTATGCATTTTTTATGAAAATTTAAAAGAAAAATGTTCATAATTAATGATTACACAGATCTACAGTGGATTTGGTGCCGGAAAGACTAAAATTGTTTTGAATATGCTCGTAATGCTGGTTCTAAAAGTACATATATTTTCTGAATTGTACGTGTAGTTTTCGAGATATGATAGGTGTCAAAAAATACGATTATTTCATATTTTTTACCTTTTGTTACATCATTGAACATGGTCAAAGCTTCTTTTTCGTAATTTCTTCAAGTGAGTTCCTTTCCAAGAACTCACGCATGATACTTCAGTAGTAATCAGCCATCATATATTCATCTCATCGACTCTGGTACCGTTCTTCCATATTTTTTAGGTCCTGATGAGATTGCTTTCCTTGTGCCTCACCGTAAGAGCCAAGGTTGTCCGGAAATTTGTCCAAATGATTGTGGAGGTAGTAAACTTTGATGTTCATGTTACATCCAAGGTTTTTACAATTTTTCATCTACTTTTTTTGCACTAATTCGCAATAATTTTCGGATTTATAATATATATTTTTTTTCAACATTGACGAAAGAAAATCAGGCTAATAATACTATATCAATAATTGGATACACGAATTTGTTATGTTTCATCAAAAGTCTAATTTGCAATCCATCGAAAATGCCTTAAGTTTCTCCTTGCTCAAACCAGGAAATGTCGTCGATATATAATTAAAACAGGAACAACCATTTTTATCCAATGCTTTGACCTACGGTTTTATTAGTCCCATTTTTATGTGCAACGGAGGCAAAATTATTTTCTCTCTAGTAACTAACGCTGTATTTGCTATTTTGTTTCCTAACTGTCAAATATTTTCTTTCAGGACAGTTTGTTTTAATCCAATGCTCACTTTTAGCTCTGCTATCCCACAAACGGAGAAAATATGGAAATTTCGTGTATGCGCTTTGTTGCTCCAATAAAAAGTTTACCATATGATATGATCTTATCAGCACTTATGATCATTGTACTTAAATTTTGCCAATACAAGAGGTATGGTTTATTACTCTTCCTTTAATTTAGTGGAAAGAACAATTTTCTTCAGCAGTTTCTTTCTGCAGCAGGTTTCTTCAAATGGTAAAAGAAAATCAATGCTGTCCGCAAATCGTAATTTCCAGGTACAAAATTCGACATGTTCAACGTTGTTATAAATGATGTTATTTTATGAAACTTGGAGGGAAGGAAATGGTGCCAATAACGCGGTTTAACGGTAACTACATTGACATCTAGGGCCATCTATGGACAAATTCCGGTTTCATATTTACAAACCCCAGAAGTTTTAGCCAATCATAAAAAGTCCTTCTGCAGCAAGACAACACAGTTCACACTTGACTATCTCCAAAATTAACAAATCGGACTTTGAACTGCTCGATCACCCAGGATACAGCTCCGATCCTCATTTTTTGCGAGGAAATAAAATCAGAAATGAAGAAAAAGTAAAAACGAGCTGCATCGAGTTTTTCGCCTCCAAAGACTCATTATGGTATTGAAGACGAATAGAGTTGCTGACTCAAAGGTGGGTTGAGGTCATGGAAAACAACGGTCTATATTTTGAGGAATAACCTCCAAGTATAATTTTTTTTTTAGTGAATAACTACATACCTCAAAAACACAAATACTTTTGTTACACCCTGGTATTAGATCTCTCCTATAGTCGATAAACATATGTCTATAATTTAAGAATATATATTTTTATAAAACCAATTTGAATACATATACTGGGTGTCCGCTAATTAATGATACACAGCAAAACTGCAGATTTTTTGGATAAAAATATTGCGAATTAACTCAACTTACCTTAGTCCAAAAGTTAATAGTAACCAAATTACTAGTAACCATATTCGCCCAGGAAAATTTTAGTGGACACCGGTCTCATCGAAGAAATTTGGAAACGTATCCATGACGAAGATAGCCGGATTTCCAAAAATCTCTACGACAGACTGGGTGAAACAGGTTCTTTTCGTCCGAAACGAGATTCCGTAGGTCGTCCGAAGACTCTTACCACCGACCAAGAAGAAGAAATTGTGGTTCGCGTAACCGAAAACCCTGAAGTAAGCACAAGACGCATTGCTCTGGGAATTGGGGTAGGCAAGTCTACCGCTTGCAAAATTGTTCACGAGGAGGGACTGTATCCGTTTCACTTCACGACTGTATAGCATCTATTAGAAGCTGATTTGCCAGCCACAGTGGAATTTGTGCAAAATGTCGACCCCATGTGTAAAAAAAAATATTGTTTACAGACGAAGCAAAGTCTACACGTAGAGGTGAATTTAATTTTATAAATAAGCATGCGTAATGTAAACGGCGAACTATATCTTAATTTTCTTCAAACTCACTTACCCGAAAAAAAAGGGAAAGCAAACACAAATGTTATGTTTCAAAAGCGCAATTTAAAATGGTGCAATGAACTAAATGCAGATATCTAGAAAACTGTAACTTGAAGCGACATTTACAAGGAATACCTTTTTTACGTAAAAAAACTGGATGAAATATTATTTTCAATAAAAACGGGACTACACTAAGGCGCATAAACTTTTATGCGCCTTAGTGTGACCTTTCAAATGAAGAAAAGTGTCGCAGACACCGCCCTCTACAATTTACATAAATATTTTCAAGACATTTAAATGTCTTATCTTAAGAAACCCCCCATTACCAAATTTCGTTCAAGAAAGATACTATTTAAGAAAGTTACTGAGGAAAATTGAAAATAAAATTATAACTTTAACACCATGTATCTTGGTTACTATTAACTTTTGGACTAAGGTAAGTTGAGTTAAATCGCAATATATTAGTCAATAAATTTGCAGTTTTGCTGTGTACCATTAATTAGCGCGCACCCTGTATAGAATAGCAAAAAAAATGTATTAAAAAAAATGTAAATATTCTTTGGCCCTTTTGCACGTTTTCCAACATTATAAATTGTTTTCCATACGTCAAGTGATGAATTATATCTGAAAACATAACAAATTACTACGCTTTCAAAATAACACTTTTCATGAACAACCTTTTCATTGAAGATGTCTCTAAAATAAATGATGCTGTTCTCGCAAAAAATCCTACTGCTCAATCTCGAAGCACGCTAAATAAAATCCTTGGAGATTTATATCCTCTCGGTCATCGATTCAATGGACAGGACAGCATCCTTTTAATGATTCCCGCATTGTTGTGCGTCAAAGAAAGCAAAAAGGAATTTTTGGGCCATTCGGATGGTTTTTGTGTTCACCTAGGTAGGCTTTGTACTGGCGGTTACAAGATAATCATCAAACAGTATCTTTTTCAGAAAATTGGCACCTTAGGTGTTAGTATGTCGGGGTAATCTGAGAGATTAAGAACAGTTTGCGATGAATAACGTGCGAAATATATTTGAATTTTAATAGTTTGTCTATTCCACCTCGGGATATCATTGGTTTATTGTAACATATTTTTTCTTCTTATTTGTGTATTCACGACTGTTTTTACATCGTATAAATATAAATTTGATAATAATAAATTAAATAAAAACATTTTCAGTAATTTTTCCAAATAATCGCTTTTGTAATTAGGTCGATATAATAAAATTGTAGCTTTGACGAAAAAAAAAATAAATAAGTAAATAAATAATATAAATATCATCATCATCATCATCAGCCCGTACCGATCCTCTGCAGGATGAAGGCCTCTTCAGCATGCTTCCAACCTTTACGGTCCTGGGCTTTCCTCTGCCACTCGGGTCCAATATACTTAACGATGTCATTAGTCCATCGTGCTTTCAAGCATACATCTTTCCATTCCCCTCTGTGCCACCCGAAGTTTTTGAATTGATTGCGATGTGAGTGTCCAGGTTTCACTTCCGTATGTCATAACGGGTAGAACGCACTGATCGAATACTTTTCTTTTCAGGCAAAGTGGGAGTCTGCTGTTAAACACTATGTTGAGCCTACCAAATGCCTGCCAGCGACATTTAACACGCCGTTCCACCTCCCGGGCGGTATTCCCCTCCATTGAAATCCTCTGCCTAAGATATATAAAGCTGTCCACAATCTCTAAATCCCTTCCTAAAACTGAAATTCTTCTGTCCTGAGCGAAGTTATTGAACATAACCTGACTCTTTTTCTGGTTTATTTTCAAGCCAAATGGTTCGCCAGCCCTTTACAGTTCTTGTATGCGTCTTTGCAGCTCCTCTGGGTCTTGTGAAATGAGAATAATATCATCTGCAAATCTAAGATGTTTTAAGTTTGCACCATTGATCTTTACACCATCCTGTTCCCAATCCAGTTTATGGAATACTTCTTCAAGGCCAGTTGAGAAAAGAATAGGCGATATTGCGTCACCCTGCCGTACACCTCGTTCTATATTAATTCCCACTTCAAGATCATCAAGGTGAATTGTGGCTGTAGCTCCATCATATATCGATTCTAATAGGTTTACATAGGCTCTCTCTACACCTTGGCTAAGCAGTGCATCCATTATCGCAGGCTTTGAGATGGATTCAAATGCTTTTTCGTAGTCGATAAAAGCCAAGCATAGTGGCATGGTGTATTCGTTGTGCCTTTCTATGGCCTGCTGTACAACTTGGATGTGATCCATTGTACTGAATCCACTTCTGAATCATGCTTGTTGTCTTGGTTGTGCGTCATTCAGTTTTTTTAATATTCTTTTATAAATTATCTTAGTGAAAACTTTGTACATCACTGATAGGAAGCTTATTGGACGGTAGTTCTTTAAATCTTCATGTGCTCCTTTTTTGTGTATAAGGATCACTTCTGCATTTTTCCATAAGTCAGGTACTTTTTGTTCTTTGAGGCATTTTGAGTATAATTTTGCCAGTGTTTTATGTAACGTCCGACCACCAGCTTTTAGCATTTCGGCAGTTACACTATCCTTTCCTGGAGCCTTGTCGTTCTTCATCAATTCTATAGCATTTGTTACTTCCTCCGCTAGGATATCTGGCATTGTATATTGTTCTTCCGTGGGTATTGCTGTCCCTGACTGGCTCTGATCTTCATATAACTGGGAATAAAACCTTCTGACAATCTCTAACATTTGGGTACGTGCCCTGCACACTGTGTCATCCTCACGCTTTAAAACATATATTTGCGTTCTTTTGTTTCTCAGCTTCTGTTTAGCTTTGGTAATTCCTTTGTTTTCTTCCAGGGTTTTTTGCACAAGCTGCATATTGAATCGGCGCGTGTCGTCTCTGATACGTTTTCTTATAGTTTTGCAGAGCTCAGTGTACTCGACCCTGCCAAAAGGACTAACTGCATTTCTCATTGCTCGCCGTTTCTTCATTAAATCAATGGTCTCACTGGAGATTTTTGTTTGTTTGAGACATTTTTCTTCTGGTGCTATTGAAGCAGCCGTTTGAAGTACATTGTTGGCGATTTCTTAATATATATATCGCGATAAATATATATATATATATATATATATATATATATATATATATATATATATATATATATATATATATATATATATATATATATATATATATATATATATATATATATATATATATATATATATATATATATATATATATGTTGGAATGGATCAATAGCCTCGATTTTAAAATTTGATGCATTAATTGTGATGTGTCTTACCTGATGTTGAACTTTATTTTGTATATTTTTATTCTTTATTTTATATTTTATAACTTTTTGTGTGTTACAATTTAATCTGTTTATGTGCTATATTTTAATGTATATACATCATTCAAATTCATGTGAGCCATACGCTAAATAAAAAATAAATAATATATATAATAATAATAATATATATGGATTTTTGGCTCTGGACTGACAGAAACTTATTGTTCTGAAGAAGATGATGGAAATCGTTTTACTGTTAATGGTAAACGCTATAGAAATATGCTAACGGAATATCTTTAGTCGGAAGTGATAAATGTTGGTATAAACAATGTTTTCTTTGAACAAGGCGGTGCGATTTGTGACAAATCTCGGCAGACAATCGATTTATTGCAAGAAAAGTTTCTAAGATGCGTTATTTCGCGGAATGCTAATGCCAATTGTCTACCAAGATGATACCATCTCACGCCTTTGGATAATTTTTTGACTATGTTAAATGTCGTAATCGGAAATTAGGCCTCCTGAAAGCATTTTATCAGACGAAACCGAGGGGAACATTTGAACGACTGAAAATAATTCAGAACATAATGCCATTATTTGTTCTTCAAGATAAAATAAAAATTACTGGATCTGGATTATCACTTATAGGCACAACGGTGCCTCATTTTAAACTTCTGGTACTCTTATTACACAACATTTTACTTGTTTTTCAGATATATAGTTTTATATGTAGTTTTTTATTATATTTTCTCTGTATAGTTAGACCAAATTCTTGAATAAAATACATGAACAAAATATAAAAATTATACTATCAATATCATTATTAAATACACATCTTTTGGTTTACTATTTCACATTAATAATGTTAAGAACAAACAATATATTTCAAATAAATGTACTTTTTCAACAATCAATTTATTTTTCCTTATAAGACAATCTCAAATTTCATGTATAGAAGAAAAACTAGAAATCTTAACCGTCATCTTAAGGAATGGCTGACGGAAATCGGGCGGAAAATCCTCGGGAAAAACAGCCGGGACTGCTAAGGGAAATGACGCAAGGAATATGCAGCTGACTCTCGAATTTCAAGCGTTCCTGAACATTGATAACTTATGATACTCCTGGCAAATTGCCCAAAAAAACTTGGCTCGGTTTTTGCGTGGAAAATCTTTCATCAGAGTTTTATAAGTTAATATAAGAGGGGTGGTATGTACCTTTATATCCATTATTAATATAAATCAAAATGTATACTTAAAAATTTAAGATTATATTTCCTGACTGTTTAATCAAATTTTCATTAGAAGTGAAATTTTTATAGTTCTAAATTATACTAATATTTGTTATTTGACTAAAACCTAAATTCAGTAGTGGATATAATACCAGATAAAAGCAAGAAATCATCTTATTTAAATGTCCAATATATGTCCAAATTTCTGTATGGGAACTGAGAAAAAAAAGCTATTCAAAACAAAATACCAAAAACTCGACCAATTGAAATCATAAGTTTCAAGGGACAACCACTGCAAAAAAAAGATGAAAAGAAACAAGATTATCAAGTCTCAGATATTAGGACGCGTACATGTTTGTCCACGCCAGAGATTGACAGCCTAAATGGTCAGAACCTAGATTCTCGTGACACATTTTTGACGTGTTTTGTATTCCCAATTATGATACAATAAAAATATATACTTGAAGGGTCACTTTCTGACCTTTTCTCGTATTGAAGCATATGCATAGGTTTATAACGTTTTTTATTTTTTTATATTTTTCGACAAGAATAGTGTCTAAAATTGGAGAATATAGCTAACAATGTAACTTAATATTCATGTACATTACATATAGTTAGACAGAAAATATTCGTTTAAAATGGATCGTTTTATATCTTTCAAATCTACATTATATAAATTAAATAGAAAACACTACACAAGATATCATAGTCATATCCTATCATCGCTTCGAAATACAGAGGGTACTTAGCCAAATATTTGGTTCCAGGTAGTGTCCATAGATGTATCTCCATATAGATACAAGAGACATGAAGGACTGGACTGCAGAGTCTTCAGAATTATAATATGAAAGATGATCTCTAAGCCAAGGACAGTGAAAGCAGGTGTCCTGCATGAATTGGCACTAGTCCCTCACATGTACACGATATACACACATATATATATATATATATATATATATATATATATATATATATATATATATATATATATATATATATATATATATATATATATATATATATATATATATATATATATAGGGTGTTTGGTGCATTGATCTCCTTAACATTATTCGGCCCACAGGTTTTTTTTATGTTAATTATTTCATTAATTATTCGAAAAATTTCAAAAGTCAGCATTGAAACTTGCATTAAAAAAACGTTATTGGTATATCCTCCAAATTATTTTTTTATTTCAATGTGTAATGTTGTAGTGTTCTATGAAAATCAAAATTAAATGCAAGCGACATCTAGTTTTTTTTATGGACTCGCAAAGTTTTTGGAAGAAGTAAAAATAAATTTAAAGTCCAACTTTAACTTGTATATAAAAAAAACTAAAAAGTATTATGTTCTTCGAATTCTTAAAAAAATCTCTGGTTTATCCTCTTTCCAACGGTATGCATTCATGCCTAAAAAACTTTTACTAACTTCACTGATTTGCTAACTTTGTGTATCGGGGCGCATTAGGCTGATTCTTAGCTAATTTCTACGTAGCAAAAAAACATGCCTGCCAAATTTCAAGTTTGTCTTATAGTTCCGGAGATTTTGTGATGAGTCAGTGAGTCAGTGGTATTTCACCTATATATATATATATATATATATATATATATATATATATATATATATATATATATATATATATATATATATATATATATATATATCGAACTTGTCTACTAGTTCAAAATGGGTTCGAATCGCCTCTATTGCAAATGGTCTGGAACTGGCTTCAACTGTTTGGTTTGTGCATTAGTTTGTTAGTTAGCATTGCCAAATTTATTATGCGGTAGGTGGCCAACCTGGATGTCTCTAAGAAGACATGGAACTTGTTCGGAGTTTTAAATACAAATAAAGTTTCCTGTTAATCTGATAAATATACTATCATGCAAAACCACTTTGTTGTTCGTTTTGTGGTAATTAAGTCCAAGTATCATTATTAACAAAAAATATTAATTCAAAATCAAATTACTGTATTTAAAAGACTGTAAAAGATGCCTCCTTCGTAACGTAACGCAACAGATGTCGCGATAACTTTAAATATAACATTATTCAAAAACGAATGCCCTTCTTAAAAAAAAAAGATGAATCTATCGATATTCGGTAGAAACGTACCGATTTCGTCGTTCCAATTGTGGTATCACGTCCGTCCTAATCGGGTTATTAACACCCGAAAGCCCCCGAATATCGGAAGCTTTGGCAGCTTTTCTAAGCTCTTGATCGATTTCCGAACGCCCATTCGCTTTACTTTTGTTGAAAAGTGTCAGGGAGCAGTCTTTTCTTTGGCCAGGTCAACTTGAATTCGAAAACGATGGAGATCATTGAAGCATCTGCTATTTTTACGTTTATGCATCCAAATTAATAAGAAATCTAAAATTTTCGAAGCTAATATTGTAAATATGTAAATATTGTTAACATCGCTTATAATTTCTCAAGGTAGATGTTAAAATTTCACTATCTGAAAAATCGGCCTAAAACTTGAAGAATTTCTTTTATTTTCCAAGCCAAGGACGATATTTCAGGATATTAACAAATATATATGAAAGGTTTATTACATCGAAAATATAAAATTACTTATTTTTGTCCATGTCCGACCAGCGTTTCTGTGTGTGTGTGTGTTATACTTATAGGGTTCGTTTATGTTTGATTATCCGATATTTGAATTATATTAAAGGGATATATATATATATATATATATATATATATATATATATATATATATATATATATATATATATATATATATATATGTGAACTTTTGATGTACAGACTGCCACCTCGAATTTTAGATAACTCTCAAAATAAAGTAACACGCTATTATTGGCAGCATGTGGCATTTCATGAAATTATGCAACCAGGAAGTCTTTGGTGTAGTAAATCAAGCGTTGCTCGAGTTGTGTGGCAGATAATGCCGTGCTGCTGAAATCACATTTGTTTAAGTTTTATATCGTCTACTTGAACCCAAAAAAATCCTTTATTACGTTAAGGTAATGATCGCTATTTGCAATTACCTTTTCGACCCCATTACATCACTTGCCCAAAAATTCACACCATACAGTGACTCGTTTATTATGCATTTGCTTCCCACGAATTAAATAAGGATAGTTGACAATCGTTAGAAATAGAGATTATAATTGTTAAAAGGTTAGCAAACGCAAAACGCGGTCTTGTCAGACATGGTATCGAGAAGGCCAATAATGACGTGGTAGTGATGCAGGATATAGATGAAATACAAATCATCAGTATTGCCACAGAGGCTTTATGTTTCTTGCATGCATTATGGCCGGCTATTAGTGAGAAAATGTAAAAGAAAAAGGAACAATTCCCGGTTTTCTGTAGTATACACATCATTGCAGGCTATTTGAATAGCGAGCATAATATTCAGGAATCCTGGATCTGTTTGGTTTTAAAAACAAGATTTCCTTTGAATAATTGAAAACTTTATCAGCAAAACAATGGGTGTTGCCAAATACCAAGGTTAACATCAGATTTCTTAGGTGTCTTTGGAGTTTATTCTTATGTAATGAGCATATGTCAGACATTATCGACATGCACCTTGTGAATTGATCTAAACTTTCTTAAACAGATCTAGAACAAACTACACAGCAAGTCAACTCTTTGATTCAATCAGTGCTTAGGCCAGTTAGCATGTCAGTGTTAATTATTACTCCCCAGTCTAATGGCTGAATTGTTTGAAAATAATTTTTCTGTTTTTCTTTATTCATATACACTATATTGTACCTACAAACCCAATAATCATACATACTCTTCAAATAAAGTCATAGACCAACTCGGCCTGAAGAACTAAAATTTTAATACATGCACTGAATTATGTTATGGTCATGCTCGACTGCATGTTGGTCAACACATAATTGATAATATAAATATTAGTACCTTAAGATTTCTTAAAAGTGTTAATAATAATAATGCTTTGGATGCATATGAAAGAATTTAAATGGCAAAATGTTAGAAAACTATGAACCAAGATAAAATACCTATTGAAGATTTATGACGGTTTAAGATTTTTACACGCTTCATTAGTTATGGTTGTCATATAAACAGAACATAGTTTAGTTTTAGAATTTAATTTAATTATCCCCTGATGATGTTAATACTGTTAGCGAAACGCGCATCCAGAAGTAAAATTAAGTGATTTGGTGGTTAGTTGTAAATCTCTTCTAATTTAGTGTTTCACACCGAAGGTTCTAATAGCAGATTTAATTTCTTGTTTATTAAAATTTTTGACAGTACATTATTCAGTTTTTCAGAGTTCACATGACTTTTTGTCCTTTTTGGATATTTAATGGTTAATTATTTACCGAATCCTTTGTAAAATCTGTACAAAAGTCTACTATATTTGTTAAGGTGGTCCCACAATAAACATTCATTTATTGCAAATTTAATTTATTTATGATTTTTTAAAATCTATTCATTAAATCCCTATTTAACTGAGGTAGCCGATATTTGATGGAAGTTCATTTAAAATAAAAAAAGTATGATTTGTATCTAAATTTCCAGTATATTTGAAATTGTATATAGAACAATTGTTTCGACACACAGTGCCTTTTCCAAATACGAACTATATTAAAGTAATAGTAAGAAAAGTAAGTGCTACTAGTAACTATTAGTACTAAAACAACCTAAACAGTCCATCGACCTAATAGTACCATAAGGTTTAGGAAGAAATAATTGATTTCCCTACTATCATCATTTGTGGTATTATTTGGTAGGTTGATGGACAGTTTAGGTTGTAACTTCTTTCCTTACTGTTAGTTTAATATAGTTCGCTTTTTTGAAAAAGGCACTGAGCGTCGAAACAATTGTTATACTTACAATTTTAAATATAGTGGAAATTAAGATATACATTTTAGTTGGTTCATGGAATCATTTTTTGTCAATTTGTCTATATTACTTTTAAATCCTATATTATCAGAAAACTTAACTAAAAACAGAAAATTTTCATTTTAAGGGAAAATAATGAATGAAAAGTAATAAAGTGGTATATAATTAATTCCTCAAATTATAAAACATTTGACGGCAATTATGACCAAAAATGAATGACCCCAATTTGCTATATGTCGAAAATATATTATCTGTCCAGATGTCGCCCCCAAACTGCAATTAGTTTATTTTAACAACTGTCCAGTGTGTCCTGCAGGATCGCCATGTTGACCTAAACTTTTTCATGAAGCAATTTATTTTGACATTGTAATATTGGCAATTTATTTCATCTAAATTTAAAATTTTAATCATCTAGCTTAGCCAATTCAAAACATTTATAATTTATAACTGAATTGTTTAACAATATTAATATGACAATATCACTTTAAAAATCGCAATATTGATTTACAAGCAAACTGTGTACGATGTACTATAAGGCGCCATCTAGAGTTGTATTTCTAACATTATATGAATGGACGGCGCCACTCAGGTGTAAAATTCACCTTGATCGCCATAGTCTGTGCTTCGCCAATTTTGGTCTAGGTGGAGCCACAAGGTTTTTATTCATATATTTAAATTGTATATCTATAATTTTCTACTAGCTAATTTCAATAATAACTAATCTTGACTGTTTCGTAAATAATTATTTTAATCTTCCTCCAATTATTATTTATTTATTTATTATATTATGATAATTTCACAAAAACTGTTGACAAAAACTGTATAAAATATATAACTTTATATAAGTGCCAAATAATAAATGCACTTCAAGTATATGAAACTTGATATCAATTTATCTGATGAACAAGTTCCCCTGCTTTTCATTCATTTCCTTTATGCTCATTTTTAACATATAGAATAGAGGTTTTAATATTGTAATATGTTAATAGTTATTTTTCCTTAAAACCAGAAATTATTTTAAACTAAGGCAATAGACACAAATTATCCACTTTTATAAAAAGACCGCTCCGGAGCTACACTATCTTGCTATATTTTCCTTTTGTGTCCTGCCAACGGGATATAATGAGTAGGATTAAGAATCAGACCATTAAGGGTAGCCAGAAGGGTCGCTTTCAACGCTTTGAGGGCGTCAGAAACCTCTTGTTCTTATTTTCGCCCTTTGAGAGTTTAATTGATGTTATGATTTTCTGTTATGTTTCCAATGACATATTATATAATAATTATTTATTCGAGGAGTTCTTCATTATTTATATATATATATATATATATATATATATATATATATATATATATATATATATATATATATATATATATATATATATATACATATATATATATATATATATATATATATATATATATATATATATATATATATATATATATATATATATATATTATATATATATGAAATTTCTTGTGTTTAACGAAAAACCAGTAGGTATTTGGTATTATACTTTCAATCAAGCTCATCTTAATATTTGACTAGGGTTTTTAGAGCTTTTTTTTGTTTTTTTGACAGTGTGTGGTTTAACGTAATTCCGATGCAGAATTTTTTTCTGATGTACAGAAATGGATGTTTTTGGTGTAGCTCTGGTCAAGATGCATACATTATTTGCCTCTTAGACGGATAACTTTGTTAAGTGCTTTAAATACATGCCTGTTCGAAGCTTATACTTGAGCTTGGACTTGAAAATTGGTATAGTGGTCAGGTTCTTATCAATCTTCTGTAATACAAGATATTGATATATTAGATGCATATTGATATATTAAATTATATATATATTGATTGCATATATTAGACAGTGTCTTAAATAGGGCACTACCTTGTGTTTATAGGTGTTAAAGTATTGAACAAGGTGTAGGGTATGGAAAAGGTTGGGTGTCAAATCCTAAAAAACGGAACAGGAAAATACATTATAAAATGTACCTTATTATACAGTTATTCAACCTTGCTCTATCACAGAATAATACCTGATCTATTTTAATCTTCAATGTGTATCTAAATGTACAATTCAGCGAACGAAATGATCATTCAGCGGTTTTTGAAATAGTTTTTACAACTATAAGTACTGCTTTGAGATTTAGAAATAGTTTTTACAACTATAAGTACTGCTTTGAGATTTAATTTCCGTTAAATAATGGTGTGCTCATCAACAACGCCTGTTAACATTGCAACAAACGTGTATATAGCTAATATGAGTACAGTAGTTAATAGGTAAGTGTTGGTTAATGGGTTGTTTACAACCACGCAAAGCGTCTGCTGCATCCTCTGTAAAAAGTAAACTAGGAAGGTTTTATTTTTCGAGACTAATCCCTTCCTTATTAAACTGAGTTATTTTTGCTCTTCAATTATTGGTTTGGTTAATATTCACATTTATAACGTTTTAGCATTCTAGATCTTTTGTACCATTACTGGACCGTCAGTTCGAAAGCATCGAAACCAGCGAAGAAAATACCCGAAGGGGAAAGTAAAGGGCCATGACCCTATATATATATATATATATATATATATATATATATATATATATATATATATATATATATATATATATATATATATATATATATATATATATATATATATATATATATATATATATATATATATATATATATATATATATATATATATATATATATATATATATATATATATATAGGGTGATCTTTTAGTGCGTCTGAACTTTAAATTCAAATTAAACAACAACCAAATTAGATGCCTTAATATTATTTATTACATGTGCAGTAACATTCAATGGCATTATATATCTGCCGTGACTACTTTTGACAAAGCGCATTCTGTCAATTGAATTTCCGATTAATTTTTCAAGCAACTGGGGTCTTATGTCCCGCAATTGTCCGAGTTATGTTGGCTTCCAAGGCGTCAATAGTTGCTGGTTTAACGATATAGACCAATATTTAACATAACCCCAAAGAATATAATCTAAAGGAGTTAAATCACATGATCTTGGTTGCTAATTAACCGTTTCTCGAAAAAAAATTCTCATGAAATTGTCCCTTCAATAAATCGATTGTTGATATGGAGCAGTCTGGTTGGAGCCACATCTCTTCAACACAAAGTCCAACTTGGAAACGGCGATGAATTGATAAATTTGGATTTTCATCAACACTGCCATTAACAGCGGCGATATTTTCTTTGGAATGAACATTTTTTGGTCTTGTTTTTGTTTTAATATCGAGCAGCGTGAAATGCTTTTGGAATTTGTCGATAATTTAACGAATACGTCACGAAGTTCAAATTCATGAAGTGCTCTATAAGCTTGGTGCACAAAACACTGATTTTGATAATACATTTTGATAATTTCCAAGTGTTGATCTGATGTTAAACGTTCCATGATGATGACTATTAAGACTAAGATTTACAGACTTGCACGCAAACTCACAGTTCGTTTGTGAGCTACCCCTTTCGGAATGTTCGGACACACTAAAAACAATCCTTTATTTTATATTTTCGTGGATTGTGTTGGCATCTGAGGCGTTGGTCGGTTGCGATTCGCTTCTTGTTCCTAAAAGGGTCGAAATATCGATCTCAAGCTTTGATACAAGATGAACTGCCCTCAGATGGTTACCCTGGCTCGGCTATAAAGCCAGAAACCGATTTCGAAAGATACTGTTGACATCCTGGTGGAGACTAAATTGCTAAATGATGATTTGCGTCATTGCAAAAGGCCATGTTCGGTGGTTGTAAACCCTAGAGAGTAGGCAGATTAAGGCCTTGAGGCAAATCAACTAGATTGTCTTGATAATGGGTTCAACGTGGAAGCCAAAACGTTGAGATTTTACAAAATAAAACGGTTCTACCCGAGAACCTAGTAATTTTAATATTACCGACCGCGGAAAACTTTTCCGAACATATATATTTATATATATATATATATATATATATATATATATATATATATATATATATATATATATATATATATATATATATTATATATATAATATATATATATATATATATATATATATATATATATATATATATATTGAATGAGTAAATGCTTCAAGCCAAAGCCAGTAGTATTAAGAATACTACAGTATTATTTAAGAATATAAAATATTAATTTTTATAAAAACTTTTCATTTAAATTTTTGTCATTTACAAATCAATAATTTTCCTCCTATATTTATCTATACATAAATCAGCACATATGACTACATTTCTTACCACATGCCGTTCTACATACCATAAACTAAAAAAAAAAAATAGTGAACCAATCATGAAATATCAGATTTTATATTGAGTTCTACCAATCTGGGCACCAAATACCTGCAAAACCTGACCGGTTCGAAATATAATCAATGATTCGGGTATTTCTTTATGTAACTTCAATTTAACAAAACACCAATTAACTGAAAAACGGATAATTAATAATAATTAAACTTGTAAATGAATTAAAAGGCAATATGGAAGCGGTCTTTCGCATTCGACGACTGCGATAATACACTATAAATACTGAAAAACGGCAATCCTGTTTAAATTATGGATAGAAAGTGTATTAATTGGAAAGTATGCCGTCTAGAATATAGATCGATTAAAAGTATCACTTCAGTTAGACGTCTTTGTTCTAGTTTATGTAACGGCTATGACTTGATTTACATCTTAAAACTATTTTATTTAATTACACCTACAATTATTTTTATCGTCTCAGTTGCTACGACGTATAATTATTGAATAAATATGAATTTCGTATGCATATTATATGATAAAAGCTTGTTAACAATTCTGGGTTGCTGTTTAAATCGACCTAGCATGCAAAAACTGTATATGAAAAAGTCAATATGTTTTTTTTGTATGAAAGTTGAGTTTCAATTTTTTTTTAAATGTGTGTCTCTGTTTTTATGGGATTGTTTGTAATATTGCTAATCATGGCAAATGATAGAGTAAATTATGCAGCATAGATATATACAGAGAGTAAAACAATAATAATTATAAAAGAACTAAGACTTAGACTATATTCAACTTTCAAACTAAATTTCAAATAAAAAAGTATATTAAACGATTCACATCACAGTATGAAACACATCATTAATTGTGTTATTTAATATTCACGTACAGAATATATTTTTGATTTTAATTGAAACTGACGCATTGACTACACTGAAATTGTTTTTGCCGCCATTTTGAAATAACATCTTTGTCGTGACTCTCTAAATGATGATTTGCGTCATTGCAAAAGGCCATGTTCGGTGGTTGTAAACCCTAGAGAGTAGGCAGATTAAGGCCTTGAGGCAAATCAACTAGATTGTCTTGATAATGGGTTCAACGTGGAAGCCAAAACGTTGAGATTTTACAAAATAAAACGGTTCTACCCGAGAACCTAGTAATTTTAATATTACCGACCGCGGAAAACTTTTCCGAACATATATATTTATATATATATATATATATATATATATATATATATATATATATATATATATATATATATATATATATATATATATACATATATTTATATATATATATATATATATATATATATATATATATATATATATATATATATATATATATATATACATATATATTTATATATATATATATATATATATATATATATATATATATATATATATATATATATATATATATATATATATATATATATATTGAATGAGTAAATGCTTCAAGCCAAAGCCAGTAGTATTAAGAATACTACAGTATTATTTAAGAATATAAAATATTAATTTTTATAAAAACTTTTCATTTAAATTTTTGTCATTTACAAATCAATAATTTTCCTCCTATATTTATCTATACATAAATCAGCACATATGACTACATTTCTTACCACATGCCGTTCTACATACCATAAACTAAAAAAAAAAAATAGTGAACCAATCATGAAATATCAGATTTTATATTGAGTTCTACCAATCTGGGCACCAAATACCTGCAAAACCTGACCGGTTCGAAATATAATCAATGATTCGGGTATTTCTTTATGTAACTTCAATTTAACAAAACACCAATTAACTGAAAAACGGATAATTAATAATAATTAAACTTGTAAATGAATTAAAAGGCAATATGGAAGCGGTCTTTCGCATTCGACGACTGCGATAATACACTATAAATACTGAAAAACGGCAATCCTGTTTAAATTATGGATAGAAAGTGTATTAATTGGAAAGTATGCCGTCTAGAATATAGATCGATTAAAAGTATCACTTCAGTTAGACGTCTTTGTTCTAGTTTATGTAACGGCTATGACTTGATTTACATCTTAAAACTATTTTATTTAATTACACCTACAATTATTTTTATCGTCTCAGTTGCTACGACGTATAATTATTGAATAAATATGAATTTCGTATGCATATTATATGATAAAAGCTTGTTAACAATTCTGGGTTGCTGTTTAAATCGACCTAGCATGCAAAAACTGTATATGAAAAAGTCAATATGTTTTTTTTGTATGAAAGTTGAGTTTCAATTTTTTTTTAAATGTGTGTCTCTGTTTTTATGGGATTGTTTGTAATATTGCTAATCATGGCAAATGATAGAGTAAATTATGCAGCATAGATATATACAGAGAGTAAAACAATAATAATTATAAAAGAACTAAGACTTAGACTATATTCAACTTTCAAACTAAATTTCAAATAAAAAAGTATATTAAACGATTCACATCACAGTATGAAACACATCATTAATTGTGTTATTTAATATTCACGTACAGAATATATTTTTGATTTTAATTGAAACTGACGCATTGACTACACTGAAATTGTTTTTGCCGCCATTTTGAAATAACATCTTTGTCGTGACTCTCCATCATCACAATTAATCAATTCAAGCAATACTGGTAGCACATCGATTTTGATCTAATGTATGGGTGTGATTCTTAATTAAAAAAAAATATTTCAATTAATCGATGTTCAATAGTATAGTTTATTCCTTATGTAATAATCAATTAATATTTCCGAAATTTCCTTTATACACTCACATACATACGATGGCTGGTTGATAAGTGCCTGGCCTCAGCCAGAAATGGCACTGCTAGTATTTAAAAAGTGATATTTTTCGTAAATATAACATTTCACAGCAATACTGTCAAACTGCCAAGTCGCAGCGTGGTTTAGTTTGTGAATGGCAGCCATTTAAATAGAACAACTTTTGTGATTTTACAATAATGGAAAAAATTGAATATCAAGCAGTGATAAAATACTTGTTTTTGAAAAAGAACTCAAATGATGAGATTTAAATGGAGCTCAGCGAAGTTTATAGGGACTCTGCACCTTCGTTTTCAACCATAAATTCAAACGTGACCGTGCAAGGATTTTTGATGAAGATCATGCAGGTCATCCAAATGAGGTTACCACTTCAGAAATGATTGAAAAAATCCAAGATATCGCGATGAACGATCGAAGAGTGAAAGTGCGTGTGATTGCTGAGACTGTAGACATCTCAATTGAACGGGTGCAGAATATTTTAACAACTTATTTGGATATGAAAAAACTTTCCACAAGATGGGTTTCGCGATTGTTCACAATTAACAATAAACAAACACGTGTGTCAACTTCAGCCATGTTAAAAACCGTGTGTTTGGCGATGTTAAAATAAAATCGGAATGATTTTTGGCATCGGTTCATAACTCTTGATGGTATATGAATTCATTATAGTACACCCGAGAGAAAAGAAAAGTTCAAACAGTGGGTTTTCCGAGCCGAATATGCGCTAAAGAAGATCGTATTTTTTAGAGGGAACGTTGGACTCAGTGCATCAAACTGAAAGGTTTTTGTTGCCAACGTCAGGTTTTTGTCATACAATTTTCGTATATTCATATATACATATACGGTGCTAGCCAAAAGCACCAACGCCCCCCGCTTATCCTTTGAACGGTTATGAAACCTCGTTTGAAAGGTATTTAAAAGACCTATTCAACCATGCCGATTTTGTTTGGGTTTAAGGTAGTTTTGATGCATAAAATAAATAAATACAAACATTTCATTTCTCGTGAGGGAGAGCGTTTGGGTGCCTCCTCTCCAGCATTTATCACAGTAAACATTTTTTCAGAGCAAAACACCATATTTTATTTCCGTTCAGTTTCTTTTCTTTAACTCGTTTTAAGATATTATTAAACATTAAAATCTCCAAATGTAGACGAACATATGTCGACCCATCATACCAAATAATGCGGATAAAAATTCCATCCGTTTTCGTATGCTACGTCATCTTATCTCGTAGTTGGCGTTACATGTTTTGTTGGTTGCCAGAATTCGGGGGTTTAACTGCTTACTAAAACATTTGTACGTAGATTCCCAGCGACCGATCGTATCGGTAATTAGTTTTAAACACTGATTTGTCGCCTCGCGAATATTTGTTTTGATTTGGGATTTGCTACGTGTGTACATACTGAGTAGTACTTTTTAAACAAAAATATTCTAAAATATATTTAAAAAAATCCTGGTTCATCTCCTGCATAGGGTTTCAAAAGCACAAAAACTTAAAAGGAGGAAGGGGAACGGGAAAATAATCTGACGCTTGATTAATTCTAGTGGTCATATTTTCATAGAATTGTGTTCGGTCGGAGTCATTTGAAAGTTGATGCACCATTTTTAATTTATAGGGGTGAATTTTTTTTTCAACACCCGGTGCACTGTCCTTTGACTGACTCCACAGGTAGATGCAACTTGGGTTGTAGAACAAGTAGGGTCTATTAACATTTCTACAATTATGTCTTTGCCATTAGAAATGTTTGGTCTGCCAGATCGTTTTACATCTTTAATACTCCCTGTTGTTTCAAATTTATGAAGAAGCTCCCTCAAATAAGTCCTCGATATAGGGCGATTGGAATATCTCTTATTAAAAAGGCGCTCCGTAGCATGAACATTCCTTCCGCACTCACTAAGTATTAAGATATCTGCTACGTTGTCTTCTATAGTACGTACCATTGTGTTTATTTAGAAACTCAAACGTTTCGCGCAAAAAGATTTCAAATAAATATTCAAAAATTGAAACCATGTAAAAGCAGAAATAAGTAAAATAAATTGGAGAATTATAAGAACGTCAACTTTTTTGACAATTGTCCAGAGGTGAATTTGTATTAATTATACGCCAAACTGAAATGTTAGTATTTATTTATTTTATGCGTTAGAACTACCTTGAACCCAAACAAAATTTTTATGGTCGAATTAGTATGGTTGAATAGGTCTTTTAAATACCCTTCAAACGAGGTGTCATTTGCCATAGGATCCCATTAAAAATTATTGCTCACAATGATATTGTGACCTCATCTATTATTATTACGTCATCAGTTATCGAAAAGGAGCTTACATCCAGTAATTTTCGCATTCCATATCTCATTAGTAGTTTAAGTATAACGTTCAAAAGATAAAGAGGGGGAGGGGATTTTTGGCTAGCTAGCACCGTATGTATATATATATCCACAACCTCACCTACTAATTCATAGGTTGCGCCGTCCATGTTGTTTTCTAGCTGTGAACTCTGTGAATATATATATATATATATATATATATATATATATATATATATATATATATATATATATATACACACACACATATATATATATATATATATATATATATATATATATATATATATATATATATATATATATATATATATATATATACACACATATATATATATATATATATATATATATATATATATATATATATATATATATATATATATATATATATATATACATATATACACATATACATATACGTATACATATGTACCTATTTGTATACATATACGTGTAATTATCCAAAACAGTTTGGTCTATATAATTACCGGAGCTTAGTACTTTGTAGTATGGGCCTTATTCTTAATTATTGATTTACATCTTCTTGGCATGGTTGGCCCTAAAGTTCTTGGCACTAAAAGTTCTCGATCAGGTTTAGATCTGGGGACTGTAAAGGCCACTCGAACACTTTAATATATCTCCTTTTGAATTACTGCCTCACTGAACACTGTCTTATTAGTGAACCCACTGTAAAGATATAATGTAGCATAATATAGTGTTTTCCATAATATAGTGTTTAGTATTTTCCATCACTAAAGTACGAACCATTAGGCGGGAATAAATTATTTAAGAAAGTATATTAATATTAGCATATTATATTATTTAGTATGGTAAATAAATCGTCAGGATTAGCCCTATCACGTGGAGCATTAGTTATAAATAATTGAAGATAAGCGACGCCGTTCGTCATCGAGTTTGGATGGGTCGAAAAATAAAATAGGCAAAAATCCAAAAAACCCCCGACCCTTAGCTGTTGAAAGGAATGGGATAAAAAATATGTGGTAAATAAATTAGAAAAGGAAATCAGGTTTATAAAAGTTTTTTCTACCACTCTTTTTATTGGCTACCACTATATATATATATATATATATATATATATATATATATATATATATATATATATATATATATATATATATATATATATATATATAAAGACCTTAAATAAATAATTTATTTAAATTACGTGATAACATCAAATTTTATGCAAATGCTACATAGTATTTGCGTCTATCCTAAAATACAAAATTGTATAGAAACGAAGATATAAAAAAAAGAAACAAACGCACCAAGTCACACTTAAGTTAAAAAAAAATTGTTGTTGAGAACAAATTATCATACAGTTTCAATATTCAGTCAATACATCTTTACAGTCAGATATTAAGAAACCGAAATGTATGTAGGTATACAGCTTTGAGGGTGTGCTAAACTATATCAATATTAAAACCCAAGTTTACCAGAAGAAAGTGATTTCCAATATAATCCATGCATGCATATTATGGCATAGAGTATATAATATAGAGTTTAATTTGGATGAAACTATTTGTCACCAGTGAGTGATTAAATATTAGAAGTTTTAGTAGTACTACAGAAACACTTTTTTATGTATCAATATCTTTAATATTGTTCATTAACCTGAACTAAATCATCTGTCGATATTATATTTTAGATAGATCGGTAAACAGATTGAAATTTACATAATTGTATACATTTTGTGATATAGTTTTAATTGGAGAGAATCTGTTGAATTGTATAGAAGAAGTCATAATTAATGAGTAGCTAATATATAGTATATTGCCAAATCAACAAAAATTGTATAAATCGGTTAGACTTATTTATAGATGAAAAAAATTGTACTTTTTAAAAAGGTCTTAAATTGCCACTAGTTCGTAAGCTGTCAAATTATCACAAAAGTAATTTTCAAAAGAAACGTTTTGTTTAATGACTTATATTTTACGGAATTACTGGCCTGGCAGAAAGAAACATTGGTTATTATTAGTTGACGGAAAAACTTAAAACATTTCAAAGCGTTTGTACTACAACTGTTGCAGAACGCATCAAAAATGCTTTACGCTCATCTCCACACTTCCACTGAGTCTGATCCAATTATTTTAATCTGTAACATTGAATTAGGAGATATCCGCGAGATAATAAAAGAAGAAATACAGGCAGCACTTAAGCAAACAAAAAAAGGAAACCCTGGGGAAGATAAAATCACTTGTAAAACATTTTAAAAAGGAGGAACCATTAGAAAAGATGTATTATAGGTATTTCTTAACAAATCTCTTGCAGAAAACAGAATCCTAAATAAGGGGCGGAACGTAGAAACGATCCTACTGTTCAATAAATAGAGCTGCTGTTCTATATATTCGACAAATAAATTCGTTTTCTACCAACCGGTGGAACAAGCGGAATTTTACAAAGGGTTCATAAGCATTACCAATTTGCAGATAATACGAACATTAATTGCTAGACAACAGCTGAATATAATGTACCCCTCCACATAGCATACATACATTTTATAAGGAATTTGATCTCATTCAAACTTGAGCCTTCTTGCAAGCAATGGACCAAACTAGAATACTACTTTTCATATTAGTATAAACGAAGTCCTAGCAACCCACAAAATCTAAAAAAAAGAGGTATGTGCCAATGAGACATTATATATCCAAAACTCCCTAGCACCAGAGAACAGCTTCAAGTTGTTGCCATGGAACACCAAAGACGAAAATATGAACAGAGACAACATGATCTTGAAAAACACACAAAAATATGTTTACCTGGGACATACCAATGAAAATCAGGGAGTTAAGATAAAACATAGAATAAGACTATCTCTGATGCAATTTTTGGTAAATTAATTCATATACGAAAGTGTAATATACCAATAAATTTCAAATGCAAAGTCTTCGATGCGTGAATATAGCTAGTAGCAATATCTGCATTGGAAATCGTGTCAATGACTAAAAATAGTGTCAATCATCTTAGAGCGATGCAGAGAGCGATGGGATGCGCTAAGTTCAACATCAACTTATGTGATAGAATTCAAAATGAAGAGATTCAGCGGGTGATATAATGAAATGCACTGCAGAACTTAAAGAAATGGGCATGTATTTATATAGAGACAGGATAGATGGACATCAAAAATAACTAAGGGTGTCAGAACTTAAACTTGAGGCGCAATGGTAACTATAAGATATAATCCGGTAATTTATATTTTTTCTTGAAGAATAAATAACTACATTATATTTTGAAAATAATGTGCAAATATCCTCCTCTGCTTCGTCTGGCATGCATTTTGCAGAATATTCGATTACTCTTTTATACTTATCGTGGTATATTTTCAATGGTGGCCTGAATGTTCTGATTAAGATCAAAAATTGTTCGGGGTTTATTTTTGTAAAGCAGAAGTTCACAATACCCCTACAAAAAATAATCTAACAATCCAAGGGCGTAGAATCGCATAATCTTGGTGGTCAATTTTTAGTCATTACTATCCTGCGAAATAAAGCGTATAGGAAACTTTTCGTGCAATAAATTAATTGACTAGCGAGATGTGTGACAAATGTTTCAGAACATTTTTATATCCACATTTATTAGTTCAAGTCGAGCATATTCTTATAGATTTCATCATTTTACTGGTAGGTAGCTTTCATCATTACCAGTAATACAATTTCCATTATCCTCTTATAAAAAAATAAGGTTTTATCACTCCTTTAGCCTTTCTGAGGATGAAGTGGTAACTCCTGAATCACCTAAGCATTTTTATTGGCCCCAATCCTGCAGTTATATTTATTCACAAACCCATTAAGCTAGAAGTGTCCTTGGTCGGAAAATATTATTTTTCTTCAAAGTGGGGGTCGTCTTCTAACTTTCTATTTCCACGCTCTGCTGAATCGTGTGAATCTTTCCATAGTGAATTGATACAATATACTGAACAAAGTAGTCTATGAGTGACATTTACATTTCAAACATTGTTGCCGCTATTACGTTTCAAAGTTCTTACACTCTTATTGGAAAACTATTTTATTTTAATGATGGCTACAATAGATAATGCTTAATAATATTTATTATTAAGACATAATATTTATATCTTGATATAAATCCATGATTGAAAACATTGATATTTTTAAAACAATACAATAAATTAATAATTTCCAAACAGCATCAAGATACAACTATATCTCTGTACATATTTAGATAATAATGTGCAGCGCAAGATATTTTATATTTACTGTTACTGTTTTTTCTTGTTTATAAATTAAACATAAATACCGTATTCTTATCAATCATTAGGTCGGAAACTGAGCTAACTGCCTGAAGGATATTTTTCAATTTATTAAATGTGCTGCTCATAAAATTGGTCTCATGTCATTGATAATGTTGTTGCATGGATAGCCATATCACGTAATATTATAATTTTCATATATTTACGCAGATTTTTAGAAACTTTTTTATTAACGCACCCTATATATTCGTATATACAATATAATCCCCACCTCAAGCAAGGTCCTATGCAAATGCGTTTTTACAGATTGGTTAATAATTCCACTCCAATGGAAAACCAGACTGATAAGAAATGCAGGTTTTTTTGATTTTTTATTTATTTATATGCTAAGGGTCGATTTTTTATTGTAATTATGTTAACATAAATGTTAATATTAGGAGAACCAATAGCTGGCTTGGAGACAGTAACATTTTGATTTCAATTGACGCTTGAAGATAATTAATAACCACTACACAGTCTTAATTGGATTAATTATAAAATATATATTATGTAACTAAGTCATATTTAAAAGTAATATAGCCAAGCAACAAAAAGAAGTAATTAAAACGGAAAAAGTAATACATTTATATTGTATTTTAATATTTAATTCGCAACTAATTTTATAAAATACGTATAGATTTTAATTCAGTTTCTTTAACAAAATTGTTACGAACGTATTCACCTCAAAAATTCACTCGAACAAAGGCATAATAATAGATTTCTTAACACCCTCAGATGACACGTGACTCCTTTTCAATATCAGGAGTTTCCTTTCCTTGTCAAATAATAAGGAGTTTTAAAGCCACGAGCCTAGGGTTGTCTGCCAAGCGTAACGTCAGAAAATTCAGGATGCGGTTCTTTAAATTCAATTTTTATGTTTGGCGATATCCTCCACCGATTTTTAAAAGCACACTTCTTTAGTAGGGAGAGGGGGTATAAAATTGTGTTGAATTTGATAAAGCGTTTATTTTGTTAATATACCTCAGATACGAATTAATGTGAAGAGATTACGTAATTAAAACTTAAATGCTTTTTTTAACATACATATACCTTTGAAATCAAACAATTTTGGACCCACAACGTTTTAGTAAATTTATATTATTTTAGTTAAACCCTTCTCCAGAGTGATCCTTATATCTTACGAGGTGTATAAATAAATTAATGGGACTGGGAGCGAAGTGTTTGGTCTGGCAACACTGTTCCCTTTTGGAGGAGAAGCAGAATAACATCTGATGGGTCTTGAGTACGAGTATGAACTCCCTAGAGTCACTTGTTAGTCTGTAGCAATTTTTTCAAGAAGCGATTTTTTTCATGCCTTCTGAAAATGAGTGACAATTTCGAGCAACGGTGTGTTACGAAATTTTGTTCCAGACTTGTATACATCCTAAAAGTCAAAGTCAAGGCACGTTTCCCTCCTGTTGTACTTTTGAGGCTGCGAAAGGTTTATCACAACCCTTTTCGCACCGATTTTCTTCATTCCTAATTCATTGGTCAAAATCTGATAAACGGTTGTGTGAGTCAAATCAAATTATCCACCGATCATTTCAATCAGCAACCGATGATTAGAAAGCACAAGATTCTGAATTCTGCAGACATTTTTATCATTTTTGCTGTTGAATACTTTTCGCTGCGAGGTTCATATTCAATCGAGTTTTGGCCTTCTGAGAATGCCTTAAACAACCGGAAAATATGAGCTCTTCGCAAAACACTGGTTCTATAGGCTATACACTGTTCCTTGATTCCTGACGAATTTCCATCGCACTTTGCCCAAGTCTAAAAAGAAACCTGATAGCGCACCGTTGCTCAAAATTATTGTCAGTCATGTTCAGGACGCACTAAAAAAATCAGGTTCACGACAAGAATTGCTACGGACTACCAAGTGACCCTATGGTATTAAAATTTGTACTTAAGATGCATCAGATGTGGACTTGCCTGCCCTCCAAAAGAGAAACCAACAGTGTTACCATATCGAGCGCTAAACCATTAGTCTGATTACTTTATTCACATATCTTGCAATTTTAAATTTATTGCAATGAAAACTGAAATAATTTTAATAAAATAAAATTATTAAATAACAATAATACACACACACAAATAACAATTGGGACAATTAAAACTAATCTAAGGACAATTTTATACTAACAAAATTGATTACCTTTTCATGATATTTGATTTAGATTACTCAGCATCCTATCGTTCTTGGCATTATATAATATCGACTTGGAGTTACTAATTACATCAATTCCGTTTTTCAAATTGAATAAAGGCAAAAAAATATTTACCGTAAATTAATATGCAGATTGTGTGAAATGGAGTGGCCACCAAGGCCCACAGCATTCTCCGTGGGATTGGTTTCATTACTTTTGAGATTAGTTTTTAGAAAAAATCATCTACTGCATTTTAATATATCATATAAAATGTTAGTTAATTTGTATATGTGGGTGACCTAACCGAAAGATGTATTTAAATATTAAAACAAAATTAAATCTACTTTTAAAAGTAAAAGAACTTCGGATAAATATACCTTAACTTTAAAGGGTTTTGTTTATGGTAATCAAATTAAGCAGCGTCTATTGTCTTGATTTTTTGCCAATTTGTTTGCCTATTTTCCCAAATTTTGCCCAATATCATTATCTAGTTCATCATATAATCCAATTCATGATTTCATATTTAAAATAATTAATAACTACTGAACTCTGGAAATGAAACCACACATCCATCGTTTTCTTCTTCCTGTGGTGTTACAGCCCGTTAGTAAACCTTGACCTTCTTCAACTTTCTCCTCCACTCGTATCGATTACTAGCAATCCCTTGCCATTTTTTGATGTGCAGTAGTTCTTTAACTTGAAGACTATCAGACTAGGTTCCAGATCCACCACTAACAAGATATTTGTCATCAGATAGATCCTGGAGATAACTCTCGAATGAAATGCACCAGGCCATGAACGACTTTGTAATTCCCAGGAAACTTAAAGTCTGACAAAAATGACCGTGTAAAAGTTGTCAACGTCGTTACAGTTCCAAACACTCTGTCAGGTGAATTTGAAACATACGGTGGTTTAAGGCAAGGTGATGGACTGGCCTGTCTTCTTTTTAACAACACACTGGAGTTACTAGTAAGAAAATCGCATATAGATATATTGGGCACCATAATGTACAATGCTTGCGTATGACGATGACATGAACATAATTTACCGTTCAGCGAACGTATCAAGGGAATCGATCCCGTCCTTCTTCAAAGCTGAGAAACCAATGGGTCTCAAAAAACATGAAAACAAAACCAAACAAAAAATGGTATTGTCAATAAGACAACGCATTAGATATATCGGTCAAAACTTCCTGGTAGGCGACTACGTCTTCGAAGCCTCTCCTCGTGTTTGCGAAGATGCAGTGTGGAGACGCTGCTAAAACCACGAAGTATACAACCTCCATACCTGCTTTGAAGAAAAATACCTTGTATTCAGCATCAAACTCAGATGGCTTAGATGGGCGGGGCATGTCATCAGAATAGACGAAGCTAGAAGAAAATCGAGAAGACTTAGGCTTACATTGGAGGAAAATGTCAAGTGAGAGACCAAACAAATATTGGCCCATCAAACTGAAAAACCGTAGCAGTTGATAGATCCAAATGGAAGATGAAAATTGCGATGGCAGATGATGAATGGTTCTTCGACATCTCTTCTTCCTCTTTGTTCTACTTCTCTTAATATCATATCTTCCTAATAGCGATTTTTTTAAGATATGAAGTCGGTAAGGTACTATTCAGACATCAACAACATTTATGTTACAAACTTATGAAATAAATAGTTTATTTATTTTTGTTTCTTTGATACCGTTTAATAAGTTTAATAATAAAGATCAAAATATACAGTTTTAATTACCTGTTTTTGTTTTATCAAGCGTTGATCTATGTTTAATATACAGGGTTATCCATTTCGTGGTTCGAAAAATACAGCCCTGTTTTTTGACAACGGTCAAACTTAAATGTCATCCAAAGTGTAATTTGTTTAGTTTAAGGTTTGCCATTTTACAATATGGATAGTTTAACCACCGAACAACGCGTTAGAATTGATAAAAGTGTTTACAAAAATGGTGATTCTGCGTAGCCACGTTTAGCTGCTTACGGGCAGAATGTGGTCACCATAATTGTTGTTCTGAGCGCACAATTTCCAACAAAGTCAAGAAATTTAAAAATAATGGGTCTGTTATAAATGTGGTAAGACATGTGTATCATTGTAACGCCCGCTCGATATAGAATATCTCTGCTGTTAGTGAAAGTGTGGCTGAAGACTTAAATTTATCGATTCTTTGACGGTCACAGTCTGTGGGCTTCTCTTGCAGAACATGATGGCGTATTTTGCATTTGGATTTGCATCTTCATCCTTATTACGCCGAACATACGCCAACTGGGTGCTTGAACATTCACCTGATTTTCCGAAATTTTCTTCAGCGATGAGGCTCATTCCTCGCTCGGCGGATACGTAAATAAGTAAAATTGTCGTATATGGGGCTCTGAAAACCCACAAGTGATTGTGGAGAGTCCATTGCAGTCGCAAAACGTGACTGTTTGATGTGCGTTATGGACAGATGGTGGCAGTGGTTCGTATTTCTTCGAAATCTAAGAAGTAGTGACTTTTAACGTTAATTCTGAGCGCTATAGCCGTATGATAACAGATTATTTTTGGCTAGAAATTGAAGATTTCGATCTGAGCGATATGTGGTGCCAATAAGACGGTGCCACAAGCCATACAACATAACCAAGTATGGCTTTATTGCGGGAGAAGTTCCCAGGCTGGGGAATTTCGAGATTTGGTAATGTCAATTAATTAATCGAGATTATGCGATTTGACGCCGCTGAATTTTGTTTTGTGGGGCTTCGAAGAAGATCATGTTTACGTTGACAATCGTAAAAGTCTTGAGCAGTTGAAAACCAACATTCGTCAAGTCATGGATGAGATACCAACCGAAATGTGCCGAAAAGTCCGAGAAGAATAAATTACGTGGTCAACGATTTTCGACACCAAAAGAAGCGGTTAATCCGTTCAAAATGCATGTTTTGGAGATATCTCGGAATGGAAAAAGTGCTATGAAAATTGGTTCAAACGTATGCAAAAGTGTATTGATCATCGCGGAGAATATTTACAAGAACAATAAAGCGGGTGTTATTCGAAGTGCTTCCACATGTTCCGTATTCGCCCAGTTTTGCTCTCAATGACTAATTCCTCTTCTCAGTCTTGAGGAAAATGGTGTAAATGATGAGATCAAAGCCGAGACACCCGCTTATTTTGCACTGGTGGACAAATTGTATTGTACTGAGATTAATAAATACCTAGTTGGTCTAAATGTTTTAGTTGCAAGGTGGTTATATTGAAATACAAAAAAAAAAAAAATCTGGTTTTTGTCCGAAGCAGAAAAATTGCTTAAAACTTGCCATAAATGGCCCTCATAGAAAATCGTGCTCTTATTATATCTAATTGTTTCAACGCTACTATAGTATAAACATATCTTTCCTATACAAATCAGATAATTATTCATATACTGGTACATTTCGTAATATGTTCTGTAAAGAACAATATGCCTATAAGAAAACAGATTTTTTTAAATTTCGGAATGCTAACTAATTCGTTATACCTATACAAACTTACTACTTAAGCAAATGTTGAACTTTGAATGCCAACTATAGGAAGAAATTTAGAATGTTGTCATTTCCAAAATTTTGAATTTTGAAAAAACCATTTAATTTAATAATATTAATATTCTTATTGCAGATTGTTACCGGTTCAGGCGTCAGAGGCTGGCTAGATGGTTCACTGGAACTTCAAAACTGGCTTAAATTTATACGAACTGTTTCAAACAAAACCCAAGCTAATATGAGATATTTCTTAGTTAACGGACAGGTAAAATAGTTAGTTAATTAGCATAATAATTTTATGTTAAAGTTGAATAAGGCGATCTCAAAAATGTTAACATATTTTAAATACGCTGACACTCATTGTGTTTGTACGAGGATAAAGTGAAAAACGAGATATTTTCCCGATAGATGATAGTGCGAGCGCAAAGGTTATTGCATTTATGAAATGTAGCTTTCTTTCCAATAACGCTTGTCTTCTAAAGCAGATAAGTTCGATAATTTTACTATCGTGGAAAAAAACAAATTTCTTGGGTTCATTAAACATTACTTTTTGTGTGGAAAAATTATCACTTAAACCAAAAAGAAATTTATTAAAAGACTCTCCTCATTGACATTTCATAAATCATAAGTGATTACCGATGTGGTCGAATTAACAGGAATGCAAATAATAATGCATGCATACAAAATATTGTATTGGCGAATTGCAGAGATCGCTAAGACGATAAACATTTCAGACGAACGCGTACAGAACATCCTACATGAACATTTGGGCATGAAAAAGGTATCAGCGCGATGGATGTCGTGTTTGCTCACTCTCGGTCAAAAACGGAATTGAGTGACCACTTTACTGCGACATTTCGGCATGTACTATTATGCACGTATTATAAAATGCACTCATTTGGCAAAGAAAAAAGTTATATTTTACTATAAGAATGCACCTGCCTATTTGTCCGTCGCAGCAGCGAAATTTATTAATTTGCGCTACCAATTCGTAGCAATGCCGCATCCATCAAATGTGAAGAAATAGGATAGGAGAAGAAGAGATCATCACCGAAATAGAAGAATAATTTGCAAAGTTAAATAAGTCTTACTTTTTGAAAGATAACGGGTTTTTCAAACTGAGGGTTTTTCTTTTAATTCTTGAATAAAACCAATATGGCGTTGTGAATTTGCCTAGGTCTAGTCTCAGTTCAGAAGTGTCATGTATGACATTTATAAAAATGGAGTCGTACACAATACAAAAACGCGTTAAAATTGTTAAATTATTTAATGAAAATGGGCATTCAACGATAAATGTTTTTAGAAAATTACGTGGAATTTCAAGAAACTGGTTAAAAGAGGAATGGTAGTTTACAAGAGCATATTGAGTTGGTACGTAGAAGTGTTACTGAAGACCCAGAAATTTCCATTAGTCGACGTTCGCAATAATCTGGACTCGGTAAATCCACAACACGATGTATTGACGAAATGATGTAGCTCTAAAGGCGCATAAATTTCAAATAACACAGGAACTAGAACCACTGGATTATTCAAAACGCCGTGCATTTGTCAGTTGGATCAAAGAACAAACAGATAATTTTTCTCAAAAAATCGCCTTTTCAAGTGAAGCACATTTTGAAATTGGTGGCTATGTTAATAAACAAAATTGCCGCATTTGGGGTGAGAAAAATCCAGGATTGATTCATGAGAAAACTATAGATCCTAAACGAATCATTCTTTGGTATGCATTATGGTCAGGAGATGTAATTGGGCTGCATTTCTTTCAAAATGCTGCTGTTGAAGCTGTAACTGTAAATGGTATTCGATATCGTGAAATGCTAACTGGATTTTTGTGGGCTGACCTCACTCTGCTACTAAAATAATTGATTTATTGAGAGAAACATTTCCTAAGCGAGTTATTACAAGAAACGGTGATGTCAATTGGCCATCAAGATCATGTAATTTGATACCTTTGAACTATTTTCTCTGGGGTTACGTGAAAAGCCAGATCGATTAGAACAATCCACGATCGATTCCTGAACCAAAGGATGAAATTATTCGAGTTATTGCTGAGCCACGGTTAGGCCAAAATGCCATCCAAAATTTTGATAAGAAAGCGGATGTCTGTGGTGCTCCACAAGATGGTTATTTGGCAGATACTATCTTTCGTGTTTAAAAACGTGTTTTCGTTACAAAAAAAATATATTTACTTTCACTCGTTACTTTATATATTACAAATTAATATAATTTATTTTTTAGTTCAGTTTTGAAAACGGGGGGAGATTACCCTCCGAAACGTTAACGTTAAAAGTTTGTAAATTTTTTACAACATTTTTATATCTTTAAAAATATTGTTCGTTAGGCAAATTTATTACAAAAAAGAATCACTGAGAAATTTGTCTCCGTTTGGTTTTTTGTTTTTACCCAGTGATTCTTTCTTTAAATAAGAACAGGTATTTTTGATATTTTTTGAGTTTTAGACAGTGGCGAAAAACCCAAATAAAGGAGAAAAAATATATGAACACGCCACAATCATTCAGACATTACTAAGAATTTAAAAAACCGCTCAATTTGAAGACCCTTTATAAAAAAAGTGGAAAATCGTTAAGGAAATTATTTCAAGCTAAAAGGCGACTACGTTGAAAAAAAATCGATTTTTGATTAAAAAAACAATATCATTTAAAAAGCATTTAACTTTTTACTCTACCCTCGTATATAATAGAATATTAATTGTTTATTTACCGCAGGATCTCTATTAATTTAGATCTCTACTAAATAACATCTAGATAATATATGTTTCAAATATGTTCCCTTTTATCAATTTTACAGCTGTGGTATGAAGCAATAATGGAAGTACCGAGTGGAACTGAATTGATACTAGGACCCAAAGAACCCCTCAATCTACAGGATATGTTTGCTGATCACTGCGATGAGAGATCTGACCGGGAATCTAGTAAGTACCGTTCGAAAAATTTTACATGAGTCATTCAAGATTACTCCCCATGACATAAAAATTAATTATTATCTGATTATATTTTGATTTTCGTCTGATTATAATTGGGGCTGGAGACCGGAAGAGGTTACGGTATCCGGCATGTGGCATTCTGACTTCACTTGACACTATAATTGGTCACCGATTGATTCAGATGGGGTGAATTCGATGGTGTTTTTTTTTAACCAGTACAGGATGTAACAACCAACTTGTTTGAGACAGAAATACTTAAACGTTTACTCTGTGATTGCCATAAATAGCTACTGAATACGAAAGACAGATTGATGGTGATTTTTTTTTAGTGTGTCCGAACTTTTAATTCAAATTCAACTAAATTAGATGTCTTGAAACTATTTATTTTATGTGAAATAATGTTCAATTGCATTAATGTTTGAAAACAATTTCAGACAAATGTCCTCTGCGGCTACTTCTGACAAAGCCTATTCTGTCAATCCAATTTCCGAACATTTTTTCAAGCTATTGTCAATTGTTCAAGTTATGTTGGCTTCCAAACCGTCTATAATTGCTGGTTTATCGGTACAGATTAAATATTTAACACACCCCTAAAGAAAATGTAAATGCGTTACATCACATGAGCTCAGTTCCTCGAAATAATTTGAATGCCGAAACTGTTACCGCATAAAACGAATTGTTGAATGTATTTGGATTGTCATCAACACTGCCAGAAACGCACTTTTTTTTGTCTTATGTTTGTTCTGATTGCCATGTTGACATTTGGCATAATGATTTGACAATTAAAAAACACTACAAATACACATACACACTAAAAAAATCACCCTCTATAATCCAAAAAAAATCTGAAATAACTATTTGTGATATTTAATGTGATATGATCGCATATAATATAATTCTATGTGACAATAATCATTAATTCCACTAAGTTTATGCTGCTTTAAGAAATATAAATTGATACAAACTAAGCCTGAATAAAATATCTGCCATAGTAATTTCGTCGATTTTACTGAAAATCGTTTTGGTTTGGTCGAAAGGTCAGGTGTGTCAATTTAACCGTATTTACCAACACATCTGTCCATGCTGGGGTTACGATACGCCCCAATAAAATATTCATTGCAGTTTTTCCTAAAACAATAGGACGCCATATGGCACGTAAACCGCCTATCTAAAATCCATCTTTTTATTTGGCGGTTGACTTTCCCATTGGCCTGTCCTTCTTTCGGCTTTTATTTAAAAAAAAATACCCTATAATTACGTACAATAAAAAGAGCAAAACCAATAACAATAAATAGTGAATTCATCACCCTTTTTATTTTCATCAATAGTACTTTGATTAAATTGTTCCCGTCTTACTTTTCCCTGCCTGTACAGCTCAATATTTCAGTCAAAATATTATCGTGTGTTTCGATCAGCCACAAGTTTTAAATCCATCTAAACCTCAAAAGCCAATCTCCTGTTATATCTCCATTTCAAATGGTCCGAAATAAGCTCTATACAGATCTCACTGATGTGCGAACTGTTAAGGGTTTCAACCCTCTGAATTTAAATTTTTTTTAGAACATGAGCTTAGATTTGCTAAATACTCAGTGGCGTCGATAAAATAATTTTTGCATTAAAATATCTTTTTATATAAATTGTCTTTTTTTGCAAACGAATGTTATATTATACTTTTTTATACGCATATTTTTAAACGGATTTTTTTATTATGGAGTTTTTCTAACGACAAAAAAGTTAGAAGCGCATTAGCAACTAAGAAGGTTATTTAGTGACTGGACCTACAGCTTAACGTGGGTTCTGAACGATGGTCATCGGCTACCGAAAACCTCTGTCAGCACCCCCCTCGGGCTCAACTTAACTCCTGGTTTTGTGCTTAACCCTAATTATCTCAAGAAGCCTAGCGACTGGCTAATGACCAACATACAAAATCTCTCAGAAGGTATCCGACATTACCCTGCCACGAACTGGCAGGACCGACGGGTGACCGACGGTGACCGAACGGTTTTCGAGAATTACATGATATGTTTGTTCTGCAAAATCAACATATCTATCTATGTGCCTCTGGCAGCCCGTTTCATCCACCTCTGAAAATAGGTTTTCTCTAGATTCTCTCCTCCATTCTTCTTAGTTTATTGCCACTTCTGCCCACCACGGGCGTGTATGCTTTTTCACATCATCCGCATATCTCATCTGCCTGGCACCAATCCTCTCTTATCTTCTCATGTTCTCAAATGTACGACAATTTTATTCTACCTTCCACCAATTGGTCATACGAAATTCCATGCGAATCATTTTAGTTTCGCTGCCTCTTGCCTTAAGTCTTCTAGTTTGATATTTTCTCGTATCCATTTATTTTATTTTCTGTCCAAATAGGACTTAGGTTATATTTACGTTAAAACAGCAAAACTAACAAATTACAATTATCGTCTATCGGAGTTTTCATTTTTCTGTTTATATTTTAAACTACACTATGTATTTGGTTTTCTGTACTTTCATGTAATGTTGAGCAGATTCCAATTAGGTTTTTGAAGAAAATACGGAGCAAATGACTAAAGCAAGGAGACAGTCTCAACCCTCATTTGTTAAAAATATTTAGAATATATATTTAGAATAGAATAATATATTTAGAATAGAAAAGAAAGAAACAACTTCAGAATTTAATAGGATATCAGTGCCGATAAAAATTAACGTCTTGATATATGCAGATGATAGTGTCCTACAAGCTGATTAAAAAAAAAGATGCAGATGCTAATGGAGATATAGACGGAAGAAATTGAATGGATGAAAATGGAAATAAAAATACAGTAGAGCAAAACGATGGTGATAAATGAGAAACAACATGATGTAACACAAATAAAATTTAAGGGTGTAAATCTAGAGATAGTAATAACCTATAAATCGGTTAATAAGTCCCCGGTCTGACATATATAGATGGCGTCACATGGCATTTATGGGTTGCTGTGCTTTAAGTAACGCTACTTTTATTATTTTCAAAACAATAAAGAAACATTTTCTTGTGTGGATTAAGCATTGCTTTTTGTGAAGAAAAATACCGTTTAAAAACATTACCCGGACTCCCTCCCACGAAAATCAACCATAATTGATTGGTATGGTGAATACAAACGTGGCCGTACAAACACCGATGATGCTGAATGCTTTGGATGTTCAAATGAGGTGGTTACACCAGACAACATCAGAAACATTTACTGTAAAGTTGCAGGAGATCATGAAGAGATCGAAAGGAAGTGTTTACATCATTTTGCATGAACATTTGGGAATGCGTAAATTGCTATCGAAATGGGTACCGCGTTTGCTCAGAGCGGACCAAAACACCAACAACATATTGATGTTTCTGAGCAATCTCTGGATCTATTTAAGCGAAATATAAAGATTTTTTTCATGCGGTATGTGACAAACATGAATCCATCACTACACTTCGGATAGCAGGCGGTGGAAACCGTCCAAACCGACCAAAAACACAACCACCGATAGGCAATATTATGGACTATGTATTTCGGGATACGCATGGGATTGATTGTTCATCGATTATCTCGAGAAAGGTAAAAGCATCAATAGCGAATATTACATAGCGTTATTGGTGCGGTTGAAGGACGAAATCGTAAAAAAGGCTCCAAATGAACAAAAAAAGTGCAGCTTCACCAATTTCACAATTCACCAATTGACAATACAATGTACCGTGTCACAAATCGTTGGCAACGATGGCTAAATTGCACGAGTTGCACTTCGAATTGCTTTCTCATGCCCCGTATTCTTTAGATCTAGTCTCCAACGACTATTTCCTCAAAAAATGCTCACTGGAAAGAAGTCTCGCTCCAATGAAGAGGTAATTGCCGAAATCAAAGGATAGTTTGAAGGCAAAGAGAAATCATTCTATAAAAAAGGTGTAGAAATGTTAGAAAAGCGTTGGAATTATTGTATTGCTCTTCAAGGAGAACAAATTGATGAATAAAGTCGAAATTTGCAAAAATGTTTGTTTTATTTATCAGACGGGGGACTTATTGACGGATGTTAAGATAAAGAATGATATGATGACTGAAGTTATCATAAGGAATGAAGCGAACATATATTTTGAAATAGCAAACTTAATACAATATTAGATAAAAAAGGATCTGATGCATAAAACAAAATTATGAACATATGATTAAATAACCATTATGATTAAATAACCATCGGAAACAACTTTATGTAAGCGAAAAGTGGATAATACAGAAGAAATCTGTAAGAAACATAGATGCAATGTAAATTAAGTACCCAAGAAGAATAGTTAGACATATAAAACAGGACAGAAAGAAAGAAAGAAAAAAAAATCAAATCTCCATACCTTACAGCTTTTTGTTAACATTCTTTGATGATGACACAGTGACTTTTTGAAGATATATTGGTGGCCCGAAAATTGGATTTTGAATTTCTGCCAAATTAAAAATGAAAATGCGTTTTAGAATTAAACAAATCGTTCAGTTGTTCTATACTATACCACGCCATTTTTGTAGGTAACAAAAATTCAGTTTCTCAAATGTAAAAAAAAACTCCATGACTTAATATATAAATTGGTTCAGATGAAGATGTAACGTATGTAATTATAAATAGTTTTAATCACATGCAATAACGAACAAATAAAATAAAAGCCTCCGAGTTTAAGAAGCTTTAATTGACTTTAATTATAGCATATATATTAAATTAAATGAATACTAGTATTTAATTTTTGAATAGTAACTTTGTGTTTTTAAATACCTTTTTGACAAATTCAAAGAATATTTTTTATTTTTCTACGATCTTTCAAGCATTGTATCGACATTCAATATCATTTGAATATCTCTCCAATATTCTTTTTGATGAAATATTCATCCAGCTTAATATATTAGCATTAATTGGTTTCTAATAACCATTTATTTCGAATAACATGCTTAGAAAAACTATTTACCGCAGTGAACAAAAAAATCACCCCTAAAGTGAACATTTTTATGACATCATTTTACAAACGAAAACGCATATTAAACCACTGCTAAATAAAAAAAAGTCGTTCTATTATGCCCGTTTTAACCCATAAAATCGTGGGTAATTTTACGCACACGCCCTGTACACATGTATCGTCGGCTGGAACCATTAGGCGAAAAAGGGGTAAGACCGTGTCACGGGGGTTGTTTTTACAATCCCCCGCGGTGTCACGAAAGTTTGAAGCAAATCCGATTAATCACATATCAGCTGCTGTGCTTTTGAAGAAAGTTATATAAGAATATATATATATATATATATATATATATATATATATATATATATATATATATATATATATATATATATATATATATATATATATACACAAAATATAACAATACCTTTTATGAAAAAATATTATATATTTCTATAAAACTAACATTAATTCAAAACATTATTCGATTGTTCCCCATTAAGAGCTTTAAAAATGTGGTGACTATAAAATTATTAGTAATAATATTTCTGATATATACGCATATGTATGTAATTAATAATAATTATACAGGTCGACATGATTTTTACAACATTTATGAAAATTCTCCTTTTGCTTTTCATTTAGGTAGTTTTGGTATTAAAACACGATTTCCAAGAAATGGCCTAGCACGTTCCATTTTTAACTACCTGCTTCTCTTTTATATGTGTGAAGAGAACCTACTGACCATGTAAGTGATTGCTACTTTTGTATCTAAAACTAAAACAAAAAAGGTGCTTCTTTCGCCTCTCCATATTAGGCTTGGACTAATGAAAAACTTTGTCAAAGCCATGGACAAAGAAGGTAATGGTTTCAACAACCTAAAAGAAATATTTCATCGATTAAGTGATGCAAAACTAAAATAAGGCATGTTTATTGGACCTCAAGTAAGGAAGCTTCTAGGTGGTTTCCGTTTTTAAGGAAAATTAAATGAAAAAGAAATGGCAGCTTGGAAGTGTTTTGTAAAAGGGTAGAATGAAAAGTCCGATATTTTTTAAATTAAATATAGCTTGTTTAATTAAAAATCGATTTATTTTTTAACGTAACGTTTCCTTTAAGTTCGCTATTCTTCGTCAAATGATTTTCCAATTTTTTATATCTTCCAAAAAGTACGACTTGTCTTATACTACAATATAGTCCTCTGTTTCGGCAACGACCTCGTCGTTTTATGCAGATTTCATCCCCGCCAGCCATTTCTTCATGTTTGCAAAGAGAAAGAAGTCAGAAGGGCCAAGTATGCTGGATGCGCCATCAATTCGTAGAACAAATTGACCAATTTCACTGTTGCAATAGCTGACCAATAGGCGGGTGCATTATCGTGATGAAACAGCATTTTTTCTTAGTCAAATGGGGATTTTTTACTCATAATACTCTCTTGTGATCGTCTATCCCTTTTCCAAATAGCCGACCATAACCCAATAACCCACTGCAAACCACTGCAATTTGACCCCAGCAGTCCCAGGGGGGATTCGTTGCAACTCCCAGAAAACAGTGGCATCACATTTCCGGTCAATCGAAGCTTATTCGCCTTCTTCGGACTATGTTCATCAGATAAAAATGTGTTCACTGTATCTTCATTTTTGGTGAATAGTAAGAAGTCTAAGTTTCATTAAAAGTAACAAATCGCTGCGAAAATATCTTCGGGAACACCGCTGTGATATGTTTTTTAGACATGTACCTCCTTCCTTTCCATCCACCATTACTTTTTGGCCCATAAAGATAGCTTTCTCATGCCTCAATGATTATCTAGGATGCTCCGTACGCATTCATCCAAGATGTTTACCATCTCAGCAATTTTTCCAACTTTTCCTCTATGATTGATCAACATCATATCATTGGTTTTGTTGATCATATCCTCAATAGTGACCTTAACGGAACGTCCCGAGCTCGGAACCTCACTTATGCTGCTTCGATCGCATCGAAATTCAGCTCATTTTTTGAAATATCAAATGTTAATATCCCCATAATATGTTTTCATTCAGTTTGTGCGATGATTCTTTCACGTAAAAAGTAGGAGTTAATCAACACTAGCAATTGGCGTTTTTCCATGATAGCAAAAATATCGAAATTATCTGCTTTCGAAGACTGTCAAAACAAAGCTAACTTCGGTTTGTAATTCATGGAGAGTTACTAGAAAGGAAAATACTTTGTAGAAATGCAATCAGTTTTGCGATCGTACGGCCATCTATCGGAAAAAAGTATCTGACTTTTCACTGTATCCTCGTAGCACTAAAACTGATCTAAAAGTATGAATCCCTTGGATAAATATTAATAATAAATTCTTTATTCCCTAATTCATCATTGAATCAATCTATTGATTGTGATTTGATCATTGATTCCATTGATTGATATTTTTTATCTTCTGTACGTAGTAATTATCTGTTGTCAATGTAAGTATCGTTGACATACAAAAAATATATTTACTTTCACTCGTTACTTTATATATTACAAATTAATATAATTTATTTTTTAGTTTAGTTTTGAAAACGGGGGGAGATTACCCTCCGAAACGTTAACGTTAAAAGTTTGTAAATTTTTTATAACATTTTTATATCTTTAAAAATATTGTTCGTTAGGCAAATTTATTACAAAAAAGAATCACTGAGAAATTTGTCTCCGTTTGGTTTTTTGTTTTTACCCAGTGATTCTTTCTTTAAATAAGAACAGGTATTTTTGATATTTTTTGAGTTTTAGACAGTGGCGAAAAACCCAAATAAAGGAGAAAAAGTAATTATCTGGACTATTGAATACTGAAGGTTGATACTTAAAGATCTTCTTTTCGCTATACTGATACTAATAAGTTTTCATATATTCTCTGGCTGAATGATGAAGAATTCTGCCAGTTTTAAAGTTTCTAGCTTATGTGCTAGTTATCTCGGGTGGTTTTGTCGGTGCTGGTCATCAAATTCAAATTTTATATAAGCACTCTTGAAGCCCTCATATTTATCTGAAAATTAGGAATATCTGAACAGAATTTTTCAGGTATTATTAATGTTCCCTAACCGTAATAAATTGATAAATTTATTTGATTGAACAATTTGAGAAAATCTCTGGAACATAAGTTCCGGGATATGAAACACGTAATACTGATTATAAGCGGATTATAAATGGACAAAAAATACATTGTATAATGCAGTGAGAGATTTAAGTGATAGAGATGTCAAAGGCAAAGTAAACAGCATCAATTGAATCACCGTTTCAGTCGCAGAAAAACACAATCATCAATCATGGCTCGAAGACTAATCCTCATCGTTCACGTGCCCGTACGACTACCCAAAAACTAACCCCATCTTTTATCGCAATTATCTCAGTTATTATGACGCAATGGCGACGTTAAAATCCGTGACTTTTCGCATCTGTCCCGCGTAGATGCATTTATTATTCCTCACCCTGTGCATTAAGGCCACGGCCGTGCAGTAATGATTCGAGGCGGACGAAAGCCATAATAAATAACCATTCTGACGTGTGACATCTCCATTTAATACTCGGAAAGGGTGAAAGCATCCGATCACAATGGTTGCGAAAATCCGGTATTGTCGTGGGACACGTGACTTAATATTATGGAAAACAGCATAGTTTTTTCCAGGTTTACATATAAAGGTAGATTTAAAAAGATTTTATGTGATAAAATGATATTTAAATAAATCTATCGATTCACATAAAATAGTAATTTACAATAACAATTCTATTGTATTTAAAAGTATTGGGTTGTTAGGAAAATTCGTAGGGATTTTCAATTAGATGCTTTTTTATCGTTTATAATCAAAAAATCGACCGTATGTGACCACCGTGGATACCTCACGAATTTAGTGAGCGAAATCTTCTGGACCACCTCTCTTTGTACGGTCTTTTGCTGAAACAAAAATCTGAGGCTTCATATCTTAAGCGGATGACAACTGGTAATAAAAAGTGGATTGTGTACAACAACTTGCAATGTAAAATTAATGGCCTTTGCCAGAGTGAGCGGTTTTAATTATGGCAAATGGCGGCATACACTTTGAGCTTATTTCACGTAAGCAAATCATGTTCTGGGCAAACATTGTTGAGCTACAGTTTGTATGTTTTACCCCATCCACCTTACTTACCTGACGTAGCACCTTAAAATGGAAAATTCGCATCGCTCTGGCCATCAAGAGATTGTCCGAACTATTTGTGTTCCTCTTTCTCTTAAAACAATCCCTACAAACTTTACAGACAAACCGATAATTCAAATAAATTCAAGCTGGATTTTCTTTGGGAATTACTTTACTTAGTTACTAAGTAGTAACATCCTTTTTTCATTATAAAAGGAAATATTTTCTTTATTTATCTAGAAAAGGAACAAAATCCAAAACATAAAATACATTAAAGATTGTACAAACTATGTAGGACTAATATAATAATAATACTGACAAGTATATCGGCCGAAGTTCTAGGAAAAATATCAGAAAATAGCTCCGTCATAAATTGGAAATGCAAAATGGAATTAGAGGAAGAAGAAACATACAATACTTTCAGGACAAGAAGCACACAAGACTTGATACTTATCATAATACAAATTACCGAAATACTAGAGACAAGTAAAGACATACATGTCTGTTTTGTAGATTTACGAGAAGTTTTCGACAAAGTAAAAATTATCTTTGGAAAGGAAAGTAGTGGAGAGGGGAATGAGGGCCTAATATAGAAATAATACAAGTAACTCAGTAGCAAAATAAGTTTTAAATAAGGAGGTGTACCCTATTATTTTCAGTGCTTTTAAATGACGCTATCTATAAAAAAACGTGAAAGCAAAAATATGTAAAAACGGTAATAGGAATCCGGACAGTGTAAACAGTACAGGAGTTAAGTGAAAGAATGAGCAAGGCTGGAAGAACGTACAATGCATTTGAGAACAGAACATTTTATGTCAGAATCGTTTTGTAAAATTTCGTTTTGGTAATGATGTATGGTCTAATACTACGCACCATCAAGAAAAAGAAATCACATTTTTAATCGAAAGTTAAATCACGAAACTGTCTAATTCAACAATTGAATTAATGACAATTGTCCTTCTATTTTATTGTATTATAATAATATAACGTATTGATATATTTCATCAATTATTTTGAAATAGTCGTTTTATTTTAATTTAATTTTATTCGTTTCTATTAATCCAAGCGTGAACTTAACCGTTCACGGTGGTATACGGCATGATGAGAACGACGCACCTGTATTCGAAAAGCATATTGTCCAGAAACAAGACACCAGGAGGTACTGCCGTTTGGATTCACTTATTTGCGTGGGAATATATCACAATATAGTTCATCCATAAAATATAACAATGTCAGTGTCTTTATTAATATCCGTGTATTATAATTGTATATATATATATATATATATATATATATATATATATATATATATATATATATATATATATATATATATATATATATATGAGATGCAAACTCTAATGTGCATTGTCATATATCATTTGATTTTTGATGAAGGAACGGTTTTGGTAGGAATATTAGAGAAATTATGACTTGACTTCTAATGCAAACAAAATTTGTCTACCTTATACAGGGTGTCCCGGATAACGGAGATAAAAGAAAAAAATAATAAAACATGGGGATCTCAATTTTTTAAATGGAATGTCTTTTTTTTTTTTCATTTTACAATATTCTTAAGACAAAATACTTTTATTCCTCTCAAACATGTTCTATACCTATCTGCCATAATTTCCGAGATTTTTACATTTTTGTTTTAACATTTTGTCACCTTAGGCTTTATGTTATTATTAAACTAATAAATAAGTTTATGATATGTTATAATATATTAAGAATTTAGGTTTTAATATTTGATTAGAAAGTAATTATTATAGAGTAACAAAACTTATTCTTATAATTAACAAAGCCTCATAAATATTGAGTTTTTATTAAGATAGTTTAAGTACAAACATTTATAAATATGAAGTCACTACAATAATTTAATTAAATATTCAATATGTCTACCATTTTGTGTAATACAAACTCTAAGCCTAGGTTCAAAAAACTATTGATTGTAATGAGCATTGCTTTATTAATATTCATAAACACATTTCTGTAATTTGCCTCTATTCTGGTGGGTGATATTTGATAAACTTGTTCTTTAACGAAACCACAGAAGAACAAATCTAATTTTTATTTGTCTGGCCACGGTACAGAACCTCCACTATTTTTTTGATTTTTTTTTCATTTATATCAGTTATCCTAGACACCCTGTAAAATGTAGACAAATTTTGTTTGCATTAGAAAGTTAAGTTATAGTTTCAATAATATTCCTACCAAAAATGATAATCCAAAATCAAAAAAAAAGATGATATATGACACTGCAAAATAAAGTCTGCAACTGCGATATTTTTTCCAAAATGGCGGATATCGGGCAAAACCATTTTAACTCCTATACCTAAACCAACAGTTTAGATATAGGACATGTTTCACGAAATATGTTTAGAATCAATAGCAGAATGCAAGAATGGGTGAACATATATGGTGTTCAATAAGAAAAAACAAAACTCTACCCTGACAGGGTTTTGTGAGACACTCTATATAAATACAATGAATTTTAATATATAGATATATATATATATATATATATATATATATATATATATATATATATATATATATATATATAAATATATATATATATATATATATATATATATATATATATATATATGTATATATATATATATATATATATATATATATATATATATATATATATATATATATATATATATATATATATGTTCACAAGAAAATTCACCCGCGCTCCACGTTGGAGCTTTTGCCATTCCTTCATCCCCCATCTAAGCGCCAGCAAATGTCTCCCAGGATCGGTTTCTGGCCTTAAGTCGTCATCAGGTGGGCTCAAGCTAAACGCTTGTAGAGCTTGTGTTGCTACGCTTGTAGAGATATATATATATATATATATATATATATATATATATATATATATATATATATATATATATATATATATATATATATATATGGGCCATGTCGAATGGTGGCTGCAATCTCATGCAGCTTTACCATCCTGCGCAACGGACAAACTGTGCGAGACCGTTCGTGACCCGTCTAACCTCTGGTAAGTACCAGGTATATCAAAAAATAGTGATGTGGGCTCGTGGAGAAAGATATTAAAAATAAAGAAAATTCACCCCGGCTCCACGTTGACGTTTTGTTATTGCTTCATCCGCCATCCAAAGTGCCGCAGGTGTCTCCCAGGATCGATCAGTTTCTGACCTTAAGCCGTCATCAGCTGGGCTCAAACTGAACACCTGGCGGCCGTTTATCGCAGGATGTTTTACCATTTGTAAGAAATTAAATAAACTAGGATGTAAGATAATTTGTGTAAAGAAACAAAATTTAAGCAAAATGTTAATCAATAAAACAAAACAGATAGTTTAGATAAATCAGATGTATATAAAATTAACTGAAAAGTTTGTGAAGCGGTATGTATCGGTGAAAGTGGCGGAAGTATTGGATGTAGAATAAAAGAACACAAAAAATATATCTTAAATAACATAAAAAGCACTGGAATGTCGACACATTGTATTGAAAACAATCATTTTATAGATGTAAACAATGTTAAACTATTACACTCAGAAAAGAGAAGTACTCAATTAGCCCTATTAGAATAATTAGAAATAAAAACATCCTTATGAAATAGCCATATAATGACCACAAATGACCAATTAAATTTCCAAAACACCACAATATTATATATTATATTGTAACTAAATAGCCCGGATTTTCACCAGCCAACATTCAGAAAAAAAGGAAGAAAAAAAAATTGACGAGATGTTTTAAAAACAAATGCCTGAATACTTGGAAACACTCGATTTGAACTGTTAGTATTAGTTCCAGCCACTCTTGAGAAACCCCTATTGTTCCCTTCTGTTCCCAGTATTTTGTATTATAAACAACAGAGTGCTGAATTAGCTAGCTTGTACATTTCATATTTTTCTACCCTATTTTATAAGAGCTTGATTTAAAAATTATAAGGAAGCATGAAATTTATTTTAAAGTAAAATTTTTGAATTATTTCTTTAGATAATATCTTAGATGTTCTATTCTTCATAGATAATGTTTTATGTTGCATATCTAGTTCTTTAGAAAGCTGGAAATCGATTTAATAAAAGAATAATCAGTCCAAAATCATAATGATAAAACCTCTAACATTATATACATCCGCAATTAATACAATACAAAAACAAACTTACCTAATCATTGTCCATGCTTATTGGTTCATGTCTAGTGCAAGTTTTTTTAATTGATTTATTATATTAAATTACTATAATTACGTTTGCCGTTCATTGCAAAGTTGTTGCCATTGTCGTTAATAACCTCAATTGCTAAATAATTGTTTTTCTTAATCGCAACAAATACAAAAAACAAAATCTCAAAATAAGTACAATGAAGATTTTCGACATACAATAAGTTTATCTCTTTAATTTTTTAAGATTGATTTGTATTTTATTGAATTTGTTAACTGTTCGTAATAAATTTATGTTAATAGGTGATAATCAGATAGTGTTACGCCAAACGAATGTGAAGATGACATAGTCATGATAATAATAATAATAATAATAATAATAATAATAATAATAATAATAATAATAATAATAATAAAAGGCAGGGGGCGGTTCGTCCGCTTGGTGAGTGGCGCCACCACCTTCCCGAGCTGAGAGGAGTAAACCTCTGAAAAAAAAATCCCCAAGCTTAAGGTGGAAATCCATCGTGCCAAGGAGCTGAATGGCACAGGGTTAAAGTGTCTCTAACGATGTCTCCGGATACCAAGCGCCCTCCGGTAGTAAATAGCTTTCCCATGGTAAATCGGGGCTCTGCCTTGGGTGACCGTTTTTCCCTTGAACCCAAATATATTTATGGAGAATAAAACACATAATATTATACAAGGCGGTAGGGTTTTGCGGACAAGAACCCTTCGGAACCGTCGGGAGGATTTGTCCGGGGTTGGTGAATCTGGAGCGAGTGGCGGTTCCCAACTCTATGGCACCACAAGAATGGCAATGAAAGAGGCACTCGAACAACAATTAGATCATCTAAGTCTAGCAACACCAAAGACTTTACTACAAAATCAACAGAGAGCGGAAATTAATAATGGAGTAGAAGATCAAAATACCCCGGTACTTGCTGGCTCGCCCCTAATAAGGAAGGCTGTCACTAGGACCGAACGCACTCCACGTATCAGATGGACACGCGAAATGAATATTGATGTAATGCGTGCCTATTACTACGTAAACCAGTGCGGAGATAATCCGCTCCCTGGATGGAGGCATGCACTCCATCAAGAATATAAAAAGAGGTTCCCTGAAACTCAGCTCTCGGAACAAAACTTAGCCGACCGTAAAAATGTAATTCTAAGGAAAAACTATCTAACCGAATCGGAATTAATGAACATCAAGAGAGAAATCGGTAATGAACTACATCAAAACATTACATATCAACAACATAAAGAAGATACTATAGACGTTCTTAACTCGAATACAGAGGAGAAACAAGTAGAACAAACTCAAAATGTATCACCAGAAGCATCATCATCTAAAAATGAGGAATCAATCTCGCAACGTAACTTTTCTAACATACGAGAGAAGTTTTACAGCAATTTGGCCAGTTTTACTGGCTCAAACCCATTGAATAGACCAAAAATTCCAGTACTGCGTAATATTGCAAAATCACGTATTACTCTAATGCAGATTAATAGAGTTTTGGAATCACATCTATCTGGGATGACAAATTTAAGCGATATACATCTTGCATTATATTGTGCAGCAGTGACTGTCATCGAAATTTCAGGTCAAAAGACTTACATCCATAATGCGGCTGGTCGTAGTATCCAGAAAAATACACCTGTCTGGAAAACGCGCCTTGAAAACAATATCAATGAGTTCCGGAGGAAAGTTGACATTATCTCAGAGTATCTTTCTGGTAATCAGTCAAATAAAGTAGCGAGAAAAGCAAAAATAATTGCCAATAAATCTGGCATTGACTTCGATGATTCAAACCTGACAGAAAAATTGTTGGATCTAAAAGATCGGTTTAGGCAAAAAGCTAAATCGAAAGGAGCCAGGCTAGCAAGATATAATGAACTAGAAAAGCGAAAACATCAAAATTCAGTATTTGCAAACAGCCAAAAGAAATTTTATAGACAACTCGAAGCAGAAGGTAACAGCAAGTCAGAACTTAAGAATATCGATGTGTCTTCCTTTGCGGAATATTGGAGATCGGCTTGGAAAAAATCAGACGGCTACGAAAAATTGGCTCCTTGGGTTAAAACCATTCAAGAACAGACAAATGCTCTCCCAGATATGGAGTCTAACGATTTCACAGAGATTGACATTTGCACTGCTGTCAGGAAGACTCACAACTGGAAGGCGCCTGGACCAGATGGATTGCATAACTTCTGGATTAAAAGCTTTACAGCCGCCTATCCCGTACTTGCAAATGCATTTAAAGAGGTTTTAATAAATCCAGACACTTTCCCTGACTTTCTAATGGAGGGCAATACATACCTACTGTTCAAAAAAGGGGACGTTAAGCAACCCAATAACTACAGACCAATCACATGTCTGTCAGTGTTATATAAACTGTTCACAGCCCTACTCAATGAAAAAATCTACCAACATTGTGATAAAAACAACATTTTTGAAGAAGAACAGAAAGGATGTATAAGAGCAAGTATGGGCTGCAAGGAACAATTGACGATCGATGCTGTAGTTCTTGAGCAAGCGCGAAAAAGAAAACGCAACTTAAATATCTGCTAAATAGACTACAAGAAAGCATTCGATAGTGTCCCTCACGATTGGCTGGTTGAGGTTCTGAATTTCTATAAAATTAGCCCCCAGATTATTAATTCTTTAAAGTGCCTGATGGGGAAGTGGAAAACGAATCTTTTTGTCGGCCAACAATGCATTGCTGCTACAAATATCGAGAGGGGAATTTTTCAGGGAGATTCCCTTTCTCCAATTTGGTTCTGTTTAGCATTGAACCCTTTGTCCACACTACTCAACAACAGCAATATTGGATATAAACTTAACATGAGGAATCCAAGAAAGCTCTCTCATCTACTATATATGGATGACCTTAAATTATATGGAGAAACTAGAGAAAAATTAAACTCATTGATAAAAACGGTTGAAACATTCAGTAGGGATATCAGAATGTCGTTCGGACTGGACAAATGCTCTACCATTAGTATACAGAAGGGAAAGGTTCAGAGTCAACATTCAACACTTTGTAACATACAACAACTAGAACCAGAAGAGTCCTACAAATATTTAGGAATACCTCAAAAGCATAAACTTGATCATAACCAGTTAAAGCAGGACTTTTCCACTCTATACCAAAAGAGACTTGCAAAAATTTTAAACACCAAACTGAACGGAGGAAACCTCATTAGAGCGATCAACGGTTGGGCGGTGCCAACTCTGACATATTCTTTTGGCATAGTTAAATGGTCAGAAACTGACCTTGATGAGCTCGATAGGTTGACGCGCCGAACATTGACAAAGTTCCGATGCCTGCATCCAAACTCGTCTACGAAAAGACTATACATCCCAAGAAAGTTCGGGGGTAGAGGCCTTGTAAACGTAAAAAATCTCTGTCTCAATCAAGAAAATAGAATGAGAAAACACTTCCTTGATTCAAACAGTACGTTGATGAAATTGGTTGCAAATGAGGATCGGGGTTTCACCCCACTGAACCTAAATAAACGGAATCGTATTGATAGCAGAACAACGCTCACGGACTGTGTTCGAGAATGGAAAGGACAAACATTGCACGGAAGGTTTCCTAAGTCACTCGAAGATGACACCATTGACGAACAATTGTCTCTGAAGTGGCTGACCGATGGACTCTTGTACCCAGAAACAGAAGGTTTCGCGATATCTATTCAAGATAGGGTAACAAGAACAAAAAACTATGAAAAGCACATACTGCATTTGGACGTAGTCGATAAGTGCAGGAAATGCGGTACTTTGGGGGAAACAATTGAGCACCTTATTGGCGGTTGCCCGGCCCTTGCTCCTAATGCTTATTTAGGACGGCATAATCAGCTGGCAAAAATTATACATCAACAAATTGCACAAAAATACTCGCTATTAGAAAATGCACCTCCTCCATATTATAAGTACTCGCCTTCTCCTGTACTTGAATCATCCGATACCATTCTTTACTGGGACAGACCAATCACTACTGATCGAACGGTTGATTATAACAGGCCGGATATTGTTCTAATCAACAAAAAGGACAAGAGGGCTTTTATAATTGACATCGCAGTGCCACTATCTCACAACATTAGAAAAACTGAGATAGAAAAATCCACAAAGTATGAAAATCTGGCATACGACTTGAAGAACCAGTGGAAACTGAATAAGGTAGATGTAGTGCCCTTCGTTATATCCGCCGAAGGCCTGATAAGTAAGAGATTTTCAAAGAACCTCGAGAGCCTCGGGATCTCGAGATCGATTGCCATAGTGGGACAGCGTGCCGTGCTCTTGCAGACGTGTCACATTGTTCGTAAGATATTATGCTAGGGTGAGAGGAGCTGAATTGCTTTTTCATCTTGGCATTGGAATACCGGCCAGCATGAGCTGAGATTCTACAGTAAGGATGAGCAGAATAATAATAATAATAATAATAATAATAATAATAATAATAATAATAATAATAATAATAATAATAATAATAATAATAATAATAATAATAATAATAATAATAATATAATAATAATAACTACTATATATGGATGACCTTAAACTCTATGGAGAAACTAGAGAAAAACTAAACTCCTTAATACAAATGGTCGAAGAATTTAGTAGGGATATCAAGATGTCATTCGGACTTGATAAATGCTCTACCATTAGCATTCAAAAAGGAATAGTCAACAATCAACATTCAACACACTGTAACATACAACAACTGGCACCAGAAGAATCCTATAAATATTTAGGTATACCTCAAAACGAGAAATTTAACCATAGCCAGTTAAAGAAAGACTTTTCTACTATGTACGAAAAGAGGCTTACAAAACTTTTAAATACCAAACTGAACAGTGGAAACCTGATTAGAGCGATCAATGGATGGGCGGTGCCAACTCTGACCTATTCCTTTGGTATTGTTAAATGGTCAGAAACAGACCTTGATGGACTGGATAGATTAACACGTCGAACATTGACAAAATTCCGATGTCTGCATCCAAATTCATCTATGAAGCGACTGTACATTCCAAGAAAGTTGGGAGGCAGAGGCCTCGTGAACATTAAGAACCTTTGTCTGAACCAGGAGAGTAAGATGAGAGAACGCTTCATTAATTCAAGCAGCACGCTAATGAAGTTGGTTGCTAAGGAGGACCGGGGTTTCACCCCTTTGAACCTAGATAAATTGAATCGTGTTGATGGTAGAACAACACTTACCGATTGTGTCCGTGAATGGAAACAACAGACACTGCATGGACGGTATCCAAAGTCACTCGAGGATGATACCATTGATGGACCATTGTCTCTAAAATGGCTGACCGATGGGCTGTTGTACCCAGAAACAGAAGGTTTTGCGACATCTATTCAAGATAAGGTAGTAAGAACACGGAACTATGAAAAGCATATACTACACATGGATGTTGTCGACCGATGTAGGAAGTGCGGTATAGTGGGGGAAACGATTGAACACCTTATCGGTGGGTGTGCAGTTCTAGCCCCTAATGCTTATTTAGGAAGACATAATCAGCTGGCGAAAATTATACATCAGCAAATTGCATTAAAGTATTCGCTATTAGATAACGCACCTGCTCCATATTATAAGTACTCACCTTCTCCCGTATTGGAATCATCTGATGCAATCCTATACTGGGACAGACCAATCACAACAGATCGAACGGTCGATTATAATAGACCAGACATTGTTCTAATTAGTAAAAAGGAGAAAAGGGCTTTTATAATTGACATCGCAGTGCCACTCTCTCATAATATCAGGAAAAGCGAGTTGGTGAAAACCACTAAGTATGAAAACCTTGCGTACGATTTGAAAAACCAGTGGAAACTGCATAAGGTAGAGATAGTGCCTTTCGTTATATCCGCCGAAGGCCTAATAAGTAAGAACTTTTCAAAAAATTTGAAGAACCTTGGTATCTCAAAATCGATTGCCATAGTGGGACAACGTGCAGTGCTCTTGCAGACGTGCCACATTGTTCGTAAAATTTTATGCTAAGTGAGAGGAGTTGAATTGCTTTCTCATTTTGGCATTGTAATATAGACCAGCTTAGGCTGAGATGCTGAGTTCAGTACGAGCATAATAATAATACAATAACTACAGACCCATCACGTGTCTGTCAGTATTTTATAAATTGTTGACAGCCCTAATCAATGAAAAAATTTACAAACATTGTGATGAAAACAATATTTTTGAAGAAGAGCAGAAAGGATGTATAAGAGCAAGTATGGGATGCAAGGAACAGCTAACGATCGATGCTGTAGTTCTCGAACAAGCGCGGAAAAGAAAACGCAACCTAAACACCTGCTATATAGACTACAGGAAAGCCTTCGATAGTGTTCCACACGATTGGTTACTAGAAGTCCTGAAGATTTATAAAATAAGCCCTCCCATCATTAACTCCTTAAGGTGCCTAATGGGGAAATGGAAAACAAATCTCTTTATCGACCAACAATGCATTACAACTGCGAATATCGAGAGAGGAATTTTTCAGGGAGATTCCTTTTCTCCAGTTTGGTTTTGTCTAGCCCTAAACCCTATGTCTACATTACTGAACAACAGTAATATAGGATATAAACTAAACATGAGGAATCCACGAAAGCTCTCGCACCTACTATATATGGATGACCTTAAACTCTATGGAGAAACTAGAGAAAAACTAAACTCCTTAATAAAAATGGTCGAAGAATTTAGTAGGGATATCAAGATGTCATTCGGACTTGATAAATGCTCTACCATTAGCATTCAAAAAGGAATAGTCAACAATCAACATTCAACACACTGTAACATACAACAACTGGCACCAGAAGAATCCTATAAATATTTAGGTATACCTCAAAACGAGAAATTTAACCATAGCCAGTTAAAGAAAGACTTTTCTACTATGTACGAAAAGAGGCTTACAAAACTTTTAAATACCAAACTGAACAGTGGAAACTTGATTAGAGCGATCAATGGATGGGCGGTGCCAACTCTGACCTATTCCTTTGGTATTGTTAAATGGTCAGAAACAGACCTTGATGGACTGGATAGATTAACACGTCGAACATTGACAAAATTCCGATGTCTGCATCCAAATTCATCTATGAAGCGACTGTACATTCCAAGAAAGTTGGGAGGCAGAGGCCTCGTGAACATTAAGAACCTTTGTCTGAACCAGGAGAGTAAGATGAGAGAACGCTTCATTAATTCAAGCAGCAGGCTAATGAAGTTGGTTGCTAAGGAGGACCGGGGTTTCACCCCTTTGAACCTAGATAAATTGAATCGTGTTGATGGTAGAACAACACTTACGGATTGTGTCCGTGAATGGAAACAACAGACACTGCATGGACGGTATCCAAAGTCACTCGAGGATGATACCATTGATGGACCATTGTCTCTAAAATGGCTGACCGATGGGCTGTTGTACCCAGAAACAGAAGGTTTTGCGACATCTATTCAAGATAAGGTAGTAAGAACACGGAACTATGAAAAGCATATACTACACATGGATGTTGTCGACCGATGTAGGAAGTGCGGTATAGTGGGGGAAACGATTGAACACCTTATCGGTGGGTGTGCAGTTCTAGCCCCTAATGCTTATTTAGGAAGACATAATCAGCTGGCGAAAATTATACATCAGCAAATTGCATTAAAGTATTCGCTATTAGATAACGCACCTGCTCCATATTATAAGTACTCACCTTCTCCCGTATTGGAATCATCTGATGCAATCCTATACTGGGACAGACCAATCACAACAGATCGAACGGTCGATTATAATAGACCAGACATTGTTCTAATTAGTAAAAAGGAGAAAAGGGCTTTTATAATTGACATCGCAGTGCCACTCTCTCATAATATCAGGAAAACCGAGTTGGAGAAAACCACTAAGTATGAAAACCTTGCGTACGATTTGAAAAACCAGTGGAAACTGCATAAGGTAGAGATAGTGCCTTTCGTTATATCCGCCGAAGGCCTAATAAGTAAGAACTTTTCAAAAAATTTGAAGAACCTTGGTATCTCAAAATCGATTGCCATAGTGGGACAACGTGCAGTGCTCTTGCAGACGTGCCACATTGTTCGTAAAATTTTATGCTAAGTGAGAGGAGTTGAATTGCTTTCTCATTTTGGCATTGTAATATAGACCAGCCTAGGCTGAGATGCTGAGTTCAGTACGAGGATAATAATAATAATAATAATAATAATAACGCATGGCTAACATATGGTAATATTTTTGGAGAAACAGAAGGATATATGACTGCAATACAAGATCAAACTATCAGCACGCGTAATTACCTTAAATACATTATCAAGGATAAAACAGTGAATACAGATGAATGCAGATTATGCCAAGAACAACCTGAAACAATCGACCATATCACAGGAGGTTGCAGGATACTGGCTCCAAATGACTATACATACAGACACAACAATGTTGCAAAAATCATACATCAACATTTAGCACTCAAATATAACCTTCAACAGCAATATACACCAAATTACAAATACATACCCTCAAGCATTCTAGAAAACGATACAACGAAACTATACTGGAATAGAGAAATTATCACAGACAAAGAAACAAAACATAATAAACCTGACCTCGTAATTATACATAAGAAAAACAAAACAACATATCTAATCGAAATATCGGTCCCTAACACAACCAACCTCCAAAAGAAACATGCAGAAAAAATGGAGAAATACCTTCAACTGGCTGAAGAGATCAAGCAAATGTGGCACCAGGACAAAGTGTTTATAATACCCATAATTATCTCCACCACTGGTGTTATACCAAAGTCACTTCATAGTTCACTTCAACAGCTGAACATGCCTCCAACCATATATATACAAATGCAAAAATCGATAGTCATAGATACATGTTCAACAACTCGCAAATTTCTAAATATTAAATAGAAAACGAAATGCTTGATTATATCCGCATTCCGTAAAAGAAAAACCAGGCATAGTCCTGAGCAAGATATATATATATATATATATATAATAATAATAATAATAACTTTGATAATATTTTTGATGGAGGGAAATACATATTTGTTATATAAAAAGGGTGATGCTAACCAACCCAGTAACTATAGACCGATAACATGTTTATCCGTGTTGTATAAATTATTCGCAGCCCTGCTCAATGAAAAAATTTACCAACATTGTGACTATAATAACATATTAGAAGATGAGCAGAAAGGGTGTATTGGGGCAAGTATGGGATGCAAGGAGCAACTGACGATTGATGCTGTAGTTCTTGCGCAAGCCCAGACAAAAAAGCGCAATTTGAATATGTGCTATATAGATTACAAGAAGGCTTTCGATAGTGTCCCACATGACTGGTTATTAGAATTTTTGAACATCTACAAAATTTGCAGATTACAAACTCTTTAAGGTATCTCATGAGTAAATGGAAGACTAACTTATTTGTCCATCAACAGTACATTGGAACAACAAATATCGAGAGAGGAATATTTCAGGGAGATTCATTTTCCCCTGTTTGGTTTTGTCTAGCGTTGAATCCGATTTCCACATTACTTAACAATAGCAATATTGGCTACAAACTTGACATGAGAAATTCCAGGAAACTATCTCATTTGCTATACATGGATGACTTAAAACTCTATGGAGAAACAAAAGAGAAACTAAATTAATTAATAAAAACAGTCGAAATATTTAGTAAGGATATCAAAATGTCATTCGGACTCGAGAAATGCTCCACTATCAGCATACAAAAGGGAATAATAAAAGAACAACATTCAACAGTCTGCGGTATACAAGAATTAGCATCAGAAGACTCATACTAATATTTAGGAATACTTCAAAATCATAAATTTGATCATGGCCTATTAAAGAAGAATTTTTCCACTTCGTACCAAAAACGACTGACAAAACTCTTAAACACCAAACTGAACGGTGGAAACCTCATTAAAGCGATCAATGGCTGGGCGGTGCCAACTCTGACATATTCTTTTGGCATTGTTAAATGGTCTGAAGCAGATCTTGATGAACTGGATAGATTGACACGAAGAACATTGACAAAGTTCCTATGTTTACATCCCAATTCGTCCACAAAAAGGCTATATATTCCAAGAAAGTTGGGAGGCAGAGGGCTTGTGAATGTCAAGAATCTTTGTCTCAATCAGGAGAATAGGATGAGAGAGCGCTTCATTAGTTCACATAGCATACTAATGAAACTGGTTGTTAAGAAGGACCAGGGTTTCACCCCGCTAAATCTAAATAAACAAAATCGTGTTGATAGTAGAACAGCACTGAAGGATATCGTTCAAGAATGGAAACAACAGACATTACATGGGAGATTTCCTAAATCACTTCAGGATGACTCCATTGACAAATATTTCTCTCTAAACTGGCTTACCGATGGACTATTATATCCAGAAACAGAAGGCTTCGCGACAGCTATTCAAGATAAAGTAGTAAGGACAAAAAATTATGAAAGACATATTCTACACATGGATGTTGTCGACAAGTGCAGGAAGTGCGGAGGTTTAGGAGAAACAATTGAACACCTTGTTGGAGGGTGTCCAGTCCTTGCCCCTAATGCTTACCTAGGCAGGCATAATCAGCTGGCGAAAATTATACACCAGCAAATCGCTTTAAAGCACTCGCTATTTGATAAGATGCCTCCACCATATTACAAGTACACGCCTTCCCCCGTACTTGAGTCAGCCGATACAATTCTTTACTGGGATAGACCAATTACAACAGATCGGACGGTTGACTATAATAGGCCGGATATTATTCTAATTAACAAAAAGCACAGGAGAACTTTCATAATTGACATTGCGATACCACTCTCTCATAACATCAGAAAAACTGAAATGGAAAAGGTCACGAAGTACGAAAATCTTGCAATTGATCTGAAAAATCAATGGAAACTCCAGAAAGTCGAGGTGATACCTTTTGTTATATCCGCCGAAGGCCTAGTAAGCAAAACCTTTTCCAAAAATCTGGAAATTCTTGGTGTTTCAAAATCGATTACCACAGTAGAACAACGAGCAGTTCTCTTACAAACTTGCCACATTGTTCGTAAGGTACTAAGCTGAATGGGAGGAGCTGAACTGCTTTCTTATTCTGGCATTGTAAACCCGACCAGCCTAGGCTGAGAAGATCGATGAATCATGTATGTGATAATAATAATAATAATAATAATAATAATAATAATAATAATAATAATAAGGAGTAAACCTCTGGAAAAAAAAAATCCCCAAGCTCAAGGTGGAAATCCATCGTGCCGAGGAGCTGAATGGCACAGGGTTAAAGTGTCGCGAACGATGTCTCCGGATACCTAGCGCCCTCCGGTAGTAAATAGCTTTCCTAAGGTAAATCGGGGCTCTGCCTTGGGTGACCGTTTTTCCCTTGAACCCAAAAATTTTTTTTATGGAGACTGAAACAGATAATGGTATTATACAAGGCGGTAGGGTTTTGCGGACAAGAACCCTTCGGAACCGTCGGCAGAATTTGTCCGGGGTTGGTGAATCTGGAGCGAGTGGCAGTTCTCAACTCTATGGCACCACAAGAATGGCAACGAAAAAGGTACCCGAGCAACAATTTGAAAATCAAAGACTCACACCACCGAGCACTTCATCACAAGATCAGTGCAGAATGCAGATTAATAATGAAATGGAAAAGGGAAATGTCCCGGTTCTTGCTGGCTCGCCCCCCATAAGGAGGGCTGCCACTAGAACTGAACGCACTCCACGTATCAGATGGACACGCGAAATGAATATTGAGGTAATGCGTACCTACTATTACGTGAACCAGTGCGGAGATAAGCCGCTTCCTGGATGGAGAAATGCACTCTATCAAGAATATAAGAAGAGGTTCCCTGGAACTCGGTTGTCTGAGCAAAACTTAGCCGACCGTAAAAATATAATTTTAAATAAAAAGTATCTCACCGAAACAGAACTAATGAATGTCAAGAGAGAAGTTGGTAATGAATTACACCAGAACGTTACATATCAGCAACATGAAGAAGATAATATAGGCGTCCTCACCTTAACCACACAGGCCCAGCCTATAGAACAAACTCCTAATTTTCCACCGGAGGCCTCACCGTCTAGCAATGAGGAAGTGACCTTACAACAGAACTTGTCTAATGTACGAGAGAAGTTTTACAGTAATTTGGCCCATTTTATTGGGTCAAATCCACTAAATAGACCAAAAATTCCAATACTGCGAAATATTACAAAAGCTCGTATTACTCTAATGCAGATCAATAAAGTTCTGGAATCACATCTGGCTGGGATACTAGATCTGTGTGATATACATCTTGCGTTGTACTGTGCAGCAGTGACTGCGATCGAAATTTCAGGCCAAAAAACATACACCCCCAGTACGAGCAGGCATAATTTCCAGAAAAATACGCCTGCCTGGAAAACACGCCTTGAAAACAATATCGATGATTTCCGAAGGAAAGTCGACGTCATCTCAGAATACCTTTCTGGTAATCGATCAAGTAAAGTAATGAAAAAAATAAAAACAATTGCCAATAAATCTGGCATTGGCTTCGACGATCCAAACTTCTCCGAAAAATTATTGGATCTTAAAGATCGGTTTAGACAGAAAGCTAAATCTAAAGGGGCTAGGCTAGCAAGATATAACGAGCTAAAAAAACGAAAGCACCAAAATTCAGAATTCATAAATAGTCAAAAGAAATTTTATAGAGAGCTCGAACAAGGCAGTAGCAGGTCAGAACTTGAGAATGTGGACATGTCCTCCTTTGCAGAATATTGGCAATCGGTTTGGAAAAGATCAGATGATTATGAAAAAGCGGCACCTTGGATTAAAACAATTGAACAGCACACAACTGCTCTCCCAGAAATGGAGTTTAACGATTTCACGGCGACTGACATTTGCACCGCCGTCAAGAAAACTCATAACTGGAAAGCTCCTGGACCAGATGGACTACATAACTTCTGGATTAAAAACTTTACGGCGGCCCACCGTCCACTTGCTAGTGCATTTAAAGAGGTAATGATAAATCCTGATACTTTCCCGAATTTTTTAATGGAAGGCAATACATATCTTCTGTACAAAAAGGGTGATGCTAAGCAACCCAATAACTACAGACCCATCACGTGTCTGTCAGTATTTTATAAATTGTTGACAGCCCTAATCAATGAAAAAATTTACAAACATTGTGATGAAAACAATATTTTTGAAGAAGAGCAGAAAGGATGTATAAGAGCAAGTATGGGATGCAAGGAACAGCTAACGATCGATGCTGTAGTTCTTGAACAAGCGCGGAAAAGAAAACGCAACCTAAACATCTGCTATATAGACTACAGGAAAGCCTTCGATAGTGTTCCACACGATTGGTTACTAGAAGTCCTGAAGATTTATAAAATAAGCCCTCCCATCATTAACTCCTTAAGGTGCCTAATGGGGAAATGGAAAACAAATCTCTTTATCGACCAACAATGCATTACAACTGCGAATATCGAGAGAGGAATTTTTCAGGGAGATTCCTTTTCTCCAGTTTGGTTTTGTCTAGCCCTAAACCCTATGTCTACATTACTGAACAACAGTAATATAGGATATAAACTAAACATGAGAAATCCACGAAAGCTCTCGCACCTACTATATATGGATGACCTTAAACTCTATGGAGAAACTAGAGAAAAACTAAACTCCTTAATAAAAATGGTCGAAGAATTTAGTAGGGATATCAAGATGTCATTCGGACTTGATAAATGCTCTACCATTAGCATTCAAAAAGGAATAGTCAACAATCAACATTCAACACACCGTAACATACAACAACTGGCACCAGAAGAATCCTATAAATATTTAGGTATACCTCAAAACGAGAAATTTAACCATAGCCAGTTAAAGAAAGACTTTTCTACTATGTACGAAAAGAGGCTTACAAAACTTTTAAATACCAAACTGAACAGTGGAAACCTGATTAGAGCGATCAATGGATGGGCAGTGCCAACTCTGACCTATTCCTTTGGTATTGTTAAATGGTCAGAAACAGACCTTGATGGACTGGATAGATTAACACGTCGAACATTGACAAAATTCCGATGTCTGCATCCAAATTCATCTATGAAGCGACTGTACATTCCAAGAAAGTTGGGAGGCAGAGGCCTCGTGAACATTAAGAACCTTTGTCTGAACCAGGAGAGTAAGATGAGAGAACGCTTCATTAATTCAAGCAGCACGCTAATGAAGTTGGTTGCTAAGGAGGACCGGGGTTTCACCCCTTTGAACCTAGATAAATTGAATCGTGTTGATGGTAGAACAACACTTACGGATTGTGTCCGTGAATGGAAACAACAGACACTGCATGGACGGTATCCAAAGTCACTCGAGGATGATACCATTGATGGACCATTGTCTCTAAAATGGCTGACCGATGGGCTGTTGTACCCAGAAACAGAAGATTTTGCGACATCTATTCAAGATAAGGTAGTAAGAACACGGAACTATGAAAAGCATATACTACACATGGATGTTGTCGACCGATGTAGGAAGTGCGGTATAGTGGGGGAAACGATTGAACACCTTATCGGTGGGTGTGCAGTTCTAGCCCCTAATGCTTATTTAGGAAGACATAATCAGCTGGCGAAAATTATACATCAGCAAATTGCATTAAAGTATTCGCTATTAGATAACGCACCTGCTCCATATTATAAGTACTCACCTTCTCCCGTATTGGAATCATCTGATTCAATCCTATACTGGGACAGACCAATCACAACAGATCGAACGGTCGATTATAATAGACCAGACATTGTTCTAATTAGTAAAAAGGAGAAAAGGGCTTTTATAATTGACATCGCAGTGCCACTCTCTCATAATATCAGGAAAACCGAGTTGGAGAAAACCACTAAGTATGAAAACCTTGCGTACGATTTGAAAAACCAGTGGAAACTGCATAAGGTAGAGATAGTGCCTTTCGTTATATCCGCCGAAGGCCTAATAAGTAAGAACTTTTCAAAAAATTTGAAGAACCTTGGTATCTCAGGATCGATTGCCATAGTGGGACAACGTGCAGTGCTCTTGCAGACGTGCCACATTGTTCGTAAAATTTTATGCTAAGTGAGAGGAGTTGAATTGCTTTCTCATTTTGGCATTGTAATATAGACCAGCCTAGGCTGAGATGCTGAGTTCAGTACGAGAATATAATAATAATAATAATAATAATAATAATAATAATAATAATAATAATAATAATAATAATAATAATAATAATAATAATAATAATAATAATAATAATAATAATAATAATAATAATAATAATAATAATAATAATAATAATAATAATAATAATAATAATAATAATAATAATAATAATAATAATAATAATCGAGATAAATAAAAAATAAAATAATCGTAATAAACCTCGAGAGCCTCGGAATCTCGAGATCGATTGCCATAGTGGGACAGCGTGCCGTGCTCTTGCAGACGTGTCACATTGTTCGTAAGATATTATGCTAGGGTGAGAGGAGCTGAATTGCTTTTTCATCTTGGCATTGGAATACCGGCCAGCATGAGCTGAGATTCTACAGTAAGGATGAGCAGAATAATAATAAATATAGTTATATCCGCCGAAGGCCTAATAAGTAAGAGATTTTCAAAGAACCTCGAGAGCCTCGGGATCTCGAGATCGATTGCCGTGGTGGGACGGCGTGCCGTGCTCTTGCAGACGTGTCACATTGTTCGTAAGATATTATGCTGGGGTGAGAGGAGCTGAATTGCTTTTTCATCTTGGCATTGGAATACCGGCCAGCATGAGCTGGGATTCTACAGTAAGGATGAGCAGAATAATAATAATAATAATAATAATAATAATAATAATAATAATTTATAAAATAAGCCCTCCCATCATTAACTCCTTAAGGTGCCTAATGGGGAAATGGAAAACAAATCTCTTTATCGACCAACAATGCATTACAACTGCGAATATCGAGAGAGGAATTTTTCAGGGAGATTCCTTTTCTCCAGTTTGGTTTTGTCTAGCCCTAAACCCTATGTCTACTTTACTGAACAACAGTAATATAGGATATAAACTAAACATGAGGAATCCACGAAAGCTCTCGCACCTACTATATATGGATGACCTTAAACTCTATGGAGAAACTAGAGAAAAACTAAACTCCTTAATAAAAATGGTCGAAGAATTTAGTAGGGATATCAAGATGTCATTCGGACTTGATAAATGCTCTACCATTAGCATTCAAAAAGGAATAGTCAACAATCAACATTCAACACACTGTAACATACAACAACTGGCACCAGAAGAATCCTATAAATATTTAGGTATACCTCAAAACGAGAAATTTAACCATAGCCAGTTAAAGAAAGACTTTTCTACTATGTACGAAAAGAGGCTTACAAAACTTTTAAATACCAAACTGAACAGTGGAAACCTGATTAGAGCGATCAATGGATGGGCGGTGCCAACTCTGACCTATTCCTTTGGTATTGTTAAATGGTCAGAAACAGACCTTGATGGACTGGATAGATTAACACGTCGAACATTGACAAAATTCCGATGTCTGCATCCAAATTCATCTATGAAGCGACTGTACATTCCAAGAAAGTTGGGAGGCAGAGGCCTCGTGAACATTAAGAACCTTTGTCTGAACCAGGAGAGTAAGATGAGAGAACGCTTCATTAATTCAAGCAGCAGGCTAATGAAGTTGGTTGCTAAGGAGGACCGGGGTTTCACCCCTTTGAACCTAGATAAATTGAATCGTGTTGATGGTAGAACAACACTTACGGATTGTGTCCGTGAATGGAAACAACAGACACTGCATGGACGGTATCCAAAGTCACTCGAGGATGATACCATTGATGGACCATTGTCTCTAAAATGGCTGACCGATGGGCTGTTGTACCCAGAAACAGAAGGTTTTGCGACATCTATTCAAGATAAGGTAGTAAGAACACGGAACTATGAAAAGCATATACTACACATGGATGTTGTCGACCGATGTAGGAAGTGCGGTATAGTGGGGGAAACGATTGAACACCTTATCGGTGGGTGTGCAGTTCTAGCCCCTAATGCTTATTTAGGAAGACATAATCAGCTGGCGAAAATTATACATCAGCAAATTGCATTAAAGTATTCGCTATTAGATAACGCACCTGCTCCATATTATAAGTACTCACCTTCTCCCGTATTGGAATCATCTGATGCAATCCTATACTGGGACAGACCAATCACAACAGATCGAACGGTCGATTATAATAGACCAGACATTGTTCTAATTAGTAAAAAGGAGAAAAGGGCTTTTATAATTGACATCGCAGTGCCACTCTCTCATAATATCAGGAAAACCGAGTTGGAGAAAACCACTAAGTATGAAAACCTTGCGTACGATTTGAAAAACCAGTGGAAACTGCATAAGGTAGAGATAGTGCCTTTCGTTATATCCGCCGAAGGCCTAATAAGTAAGAACTTTTCAAAAAATTTGAAGAACCTTGGTATCTCAAAATCGATTGCCATAGTGGGACAACGTGCAGTGCTCTTGCAGACGTGCCACATTGTTCGTAAAATTTTATGCTAAGTGAGAGGAGTTGAATTGCTTTCTCATTTTGGCATTGTAATATAGACCAGCCTAGGCTGAGATGCTGAGTTCAGTACGAGGATAATAATAATAATAATAATAATAATAATAATAATAATAATAATAATAATAATAATAATAATAATAATAATAATAATAATAATAATAATAATAATAATAATAATAATAATAATAATAATAATAATAATAATAATAATAATAATAATAATAGAGCGATCAATGAATGGGCAGTGCCAACTCTGACCTATTCCTTTGGTATTGTTAAATGGTCAGAAACAGACCTTGATGGACTGGATAGATTAACACGTCGAACATTGACAAAATTCCGATGTCTGCATCCAAATTCATCTATGAAGCGACTGTACATTCCAAGAAAGTTGGGAGGCAGAGGCCTCGTGAACATTAAGAACCTTTGTCTGAACCAGGAGAGTAAGATGAGGGAACGTTTCATTAATTCAAGCAGCACGCTAATGAAGTTGGTTGCTAAGGAGGACCGGGGTTTCACCCCGTTGAACCTAGATAAATTGAATCGTGTTGATGGTAGAACAACACTTATGGATTGTGTCCGTGAATGGAAACAACAGACACTGCATGGACGGTATCCAAAGTCACTCGAGGATGATACCATTGATGGACCATTGTCTCTAAAATGGCTGACTGATGGGCTGTTGTACCCAGAAACAGAAGGTTTTGCGACATCTATTCAAGATAAGGTAGTAAGAACACGGAACTATGAAAAGCATATACTACACATGGATGTTGTCGACCGATGTAGGAAGTGCGGTATAGTGGGGGAAACGATTGAACACCTTATCGGTGGGTGTGCAGTTCTAGCCCCTAATGCTTATTTAGGAAGACATAATCAGCTGGCGAAAATTATACATCAGCAAATTGCATTAAAGTATTCGCTATTAGATAACGCACCTGCTCCATATTATAAGTACTCACCTTCTCCCGTATTGGAATCATCTGATTCAATCCTATACTGGGACAGACCAATCACAACAGATCGAACGGTCGATTATAATAGACCAGACATTGTTCTAATTAGTAAAAAGGAGAAAAGGGCTTTTATAATTGACATCGCAGTGCCACTCTCTCATAATATCAGGAAAACCGAGTTGGAGAAAACCACTAAGTATGAAAACCTTGCATACGATTTGAAAAACCAGTGGAAACTGCATAAGGTAGAGATAGTGCCTTTCGTTATATCCGCCGAAGGCCTAATAAGTAAGAACTTTTCAAAATATTTGAAGAACCTTGGTATCTCAAAATCGATTGCCATAGTGGGACAACGTGCAGTGCTCTTGCAGACGTGCCACATTGTTCGTAAAATTTTATGCTAAGTGAGAGGAGTTGAATTGCTTTCTCATTTTGGCATTGTAATATAGACCAGCTTAGGCTGAGATGCTGAGTTCAGTACGAGGATAATAATAATAATAATAATAATAATAAATAATAATAATAATAAAAAATCGGGGTTTCACCCCACTGAACCTAAATAAACAAAATCGTATTGGTAGCAGAACAACACTCACGGACTGTGTTCGAGAATGGAAAGGACAAACATTGCACGGAAGGTTTCCTAAGTCACTCGAAGATGACACCATTGACGAACAATTGTCTCTGAAGTGGCTGACCGATGGACTCTTGTACCCAGAAACAGAAGGTTTCGCGATATCTATTCAAGATAGGGTAACAAGAACAAAAAACTATGAAAAACATACTGCATTTGGACGTAGTCGATAAGTGCAGGAAATGCGGTACTTTGGGGGAAACAATTGAGCACCTTATTGGCGGTTGCCCGGCCCTTGCTCCTAATGCTTTTTTAGGACGGCATAATCAGCTGGCAAAAATTATACATCAACAAATTGCAAAAAAATACTCGCTATTAGAAAATGCACCTCCTCCATATTATAAGTACTCGCCTTCTCCTGTACTTGAATCATCCGATACCATTCTTTACTGGGACAGACCCAGTATCACCCCCAATCACTACTGATCGAACGGTTGATTATAACAGGCCGGATATTGTTCTAATCAACAAAAAGGACAAGAGGGCTTTTATAATTGACATCGCAGTGCCACTATCTCACAACATTAGAAAAACTGAGATAGAAAAATCCACAAAGTATGAAAATCTGGCATACGACTTGAAGAACCAGTGGAAACTGAGTAAGGTAGATGTAGTGCCCTTCGTTATATCCGCCGAAGGCCTGATAAGTAAGAGATTTTCAAAGAACCTCGAGAGCCTCGGTATCTCGAGATCGATTGCCATAGTGGGACAGCGTGCCGTGCTCTTGCAGACGTGTCACATTGTTCGTAAGATATTATGCTAGGGTGAGAGGAGCTGAATTGCTTTTTCATCTTGGCATTGGAATACCGGCCAGCATGAGCTGAGATTCTGCAGTAAGGATGAGCAGAACAATAATAATAATAATAATAATATATAGACCAGCTTAGCTTATAATAATATATAGACCAATATAGACCAGCTTGGGCTGAGATGCTGAGTTCAGTACGAGGATAATAATAATAATAATAATAATAATAATAATAATAATAATAAAGAAGGACTTTTCCACTCTATACCAAAAGAGACAAAACTTTTAAACACCAAACTGAACGGAGGAAACCTCATTAGAGCGATCAATGGTTGGGCGGTGCCAACTCTGACATATTCTTTTAGCATAGTTAAATGGTCAGAAACTGACCTTGATGAACTTGATAGGTTGACGCGCCGAACATTGACAAAGTTCCGATGCCTGCATCTAAACTCATCTACGAAAAGACTATACATCCCAAGAAAGTTGGGGGGTAGAGGCCTTGTAAACGTAAAAAATCTCTGTCTCAATCAAGAAAATAGAATGAGAAAACACTTCCTTGATTCAAACAGTACGTTAATGAAATTGGTTGCAAATGAGGATCGGGGTTTCACCCCACTGAACCTAAATAAACAAAATCGTATTGATAGCAGAACAACACTCACGGACTGTGTTCGAGAATGGAAAGGACAAACATTGCACGGAAGGTTTCCTAAGTCACTCGAAGATGACACCATTGATGAACAATTGTCTCTGAAGTAGCTCACCGATGGACTCTTGTACCCAGAAACAGGAGGTTTCGCGATATCTATTCAAGATAGGGTAACAAGAACAAAAAACTATGAAAAGTACATACTGCATTTGGACGTAGTCGATAAGTGCAGGAAATGCGGTACTTTGGGGGAAACAATTGAGCACCTTATTGGCGGTTTCCCGGCCCTTGCTCCTAATGCTTATTTAGGACGGCATAATCAGCTGGCAAAAATTATACATCAACAAATTGCAAAAAAATACTCGCTATTAGAAAGTGCACCTCCTCCATATTATAAGTACTCGCCTTCTCCTGTACTTGAATCATCCGATACCATTCTTTACTGGGACAGACCAATCACTACTGATCGAACGGTTGATTATAACAGGCCGGATCAACAAAAAGGACAAGAGAGCTTTTATAAGTGACATCGCAGTGCCACTATCTCACAACATTAGAAAAACTGAGATAGAAAAATCCACAAAGTATGAAAATCTGGCATACGACTTGAAGAACCAGTGGAAACTGAGTAAGGTAGATGTAGTGCCCTTCATTATATCCGCCGAAGACCTGATAAGTAAGAGATTTTCAAAGAACCTCGAGAGCCTCGGTATCTCGAGATCGATTGCCATAGTGGGACAGCGTGCCGTGTTCTTGCAGACGTGTCACATTGTTCGTAAGATATTATGCTAGGGTGAGAGGAGCTGAATTGCTTTTTCATCTTGGCATTGGAATATCGGCCAGCATGAGCTGAGATTCTACAGAAAGGATGAGCAGAATAATAATAATAATAATAATAATAATAATATCAACACATATGCATGTTCAGTGTTAGTTAGTGTTCATTAGTAGTGTATCCATGGCATGGGTAGACCACCTTAAGGCATTTGATACAACATCTTATGAGCTTATTCTGACATAACGTCACTCATCTTTTTTATATGGACGATCTCAAACTTTATGCTGCCAATGAACTGCACTTACCTTTAGCATTGCAAATGGTCCAGGAGTATTCACAAGATATCGGTATGGCCTTTGGGGTGGAGAAATGTGCCATGATCCATTTAAAAAGAGGACGAGCGGAGGGGGTCTCTGAGGATATGATGTTAACCGATGGCAGTTTATTTCGCCATCTGGAGATCGGGGAAACTTATACCTATTTGGGTATTCACCAACATCATCTACACGATGAGGCTCAGGTAAAGCGGGTACTCCTATACAAATATAGGAGACTATTGAGTCAGATTGGGTCATCTCAATTGTCCGGCAGGAATAAAATATTGGCCACGAATCTGCTTGCCTCACCTATACTATTGTATTCTTTTGTAGTTGCAAGATGGAGAGTGGATAAGTTAAAGCAGCTGCACAGGGATTCCCGAAATATGTTAAATATACAGCGCAGTTTGCATTCAAAATCATCCGTCCCTCGGATATACCTGCCACGTTGTCAGGGAGGTAGGGGCCTCTTGAGTCTCGAGTTTGTGCATAACCGGATTGTTCTGAATTTGGTTCGTTCTATCAGTAAAACATCAGATCCATTACTTGGACTCATTAAAGAATATGAAAGGATGGGCATATGTTTATTTAAAGCAGCGGAAAGAGCCGCCCATGAACTAGGTGTTCATATCGATTTATGGCACAGAAACCGAGAGTAATCAACCAGTTTGCTGATTTGCAATCAAGTCGACGAGTAGCCCAAATAAAAGCTGCAGAGACCAGTTTACTATTGCAGAAACATACCAGTAAGCCACTGCATGGGGTTTTTTTATAAAAACGCAGAGAATCAGGGATTGTCGAAGAGGTTCACCTTTGCTTTTCTCAAGTCAGCTGGCCTTAAGTCAGAGACGGAAGGATTTAGTAGAAACATAGTAAAAGCTATAAACACTTTGCTATACCAGCCTTGACATATTTGTTTGAAGGAGGGAATTGAAGAAGGGAGAGGAATTATAAATGTATGTAATCTACACGAAAAACAAATATCTAGTTTAAGACCATATTTCCAGCAAAGAATGATCGAATGCCCGCTATATGCCAGCGTGTGTTTAGTTGATGATAATTATATGCCCCTGAATCTTAGACAAATGGAACGATAAAATGAGAGCATTCCGGCAACTGGAACAATTATACAAGAGTGAAAGGATATGTCTCTTCACGGTAGACACCCCCATGATCTCGACCATCATGAAGTCGACAAGAGAATCCCCCTCAAGAACACCCCCCTGGTTGACATAGGGAGGTCTTTTTCGGAGACTGAAGGCTTTATGTGTGCAATTCAGGATCAAATCGTGCACACTAAGAACTACTACAAATATATCATTAAGGATGCACGAGTATCAAATGACACGTGTAGGAAATCCCACGAAGAGCCTGAGACTCTCCAACATATTGTAGCAGCATGTGGTAGACCCTCCCAGACGAACTATCTTCACCCTTATAATCAGGTAGCCAGTATAGTCCACCAGGGGCTTGCAAGTCGTAATAACCTTATAGCAGAGCGAGTTCCCTCGCGCGCGATTACACCTCGGAGGCGGTATTAGATTAAGCCGACAAAACCATTCACTGTAATAGGCCAGATATTATATCGCTGGACAAAAAGAAGAAAACAGCATTCCTAATCGACATAGCTGTTCCAAACACCTCCAACATTCAAAAGACGACTGAAGGAAAAGTACAAAAATATACAGAACTCAAGTTAGAAATTAAGCGGATATGGAAGTTGAACCAGGTCCATATTGTGCCATTAATAATTTCAACATCTGGCATTATACCAAAGAATCTGAAAAATAACATCAAATGTCTGGGACTAGAAGAAAATCAGAGGGTGGTAATCCTTAATACCACTGGCATCGCCCGAAAATTTTTCTAAGAATGAAATTGTTTTGGCTACGGCCCGCACTATTTTTATAATCCAGCTTGGTTGGGAAAACGGATGAAAAGAAAGGAAAATAATAATTATACTACGTTTCCCTTTCACCTATGCTGACCTTCTCATTATTGATTAATTGCAACATATTCAATTAGCGAGATTCATATTGGAATCATGAGTACTTTTTCATGATAACATTGGGTTGAAGTTTACCACTTTATTTGAGAAAAATTGAAGACAAATCTTATTTAGTAAAGATAAAATTTAATCAATACATTATGTGCCGTTCTGTTTGATGAGCTTTCTCCATCTCTCCGATAATTCCATAATTTTGCGGTTATCGAAGGTCTCAAGTTTCTGACTAAATAACTGATCTAGGTGATTTTTATAGTTTTTCAAGGTAAAATTGTTACAATCTAAACTATTTTGGAACGATCTAAATAAATAGTACAAGGCGCAAAGTCGGGAGAGTACGGTGTAAGTTGTAAAATTTTGTGTCGGGCAGCCAAAGACACATGTAGAACGCAATGTCCTTTATGTTTGCTAATTCAGGACATTTCGTGTTGATTATTCGCGATATAACCCTTTAATTCACTTTCTTGGAAACAGTATTTCTCCGAATTAATGGTCTGTTGTTCAGCTGATAGTTCATAATAAACAATTTCCTCCCCTTCCACCAACTATATAGTATAATTTTCGTTGGATGTAAACAGGATTTTTGCGTTGGTTGAAGCGGCATCTTTCATTTTGTTGCACTTCAATAGAGAATCGGAAGCAGAAATTCGGTCTATCTTACTATTTCAAGTTAACGTAATCACTTTGACATTGTTGACTGATTGATTCCAAGAATTTTTCCGATCTTTTAAGTTGTCCTATGTGGATCAAATCCAATTAGTGTCAATATTTCGTTGCCATCAGTCTCAGCCGGTCGTGCCGAACGTAGTGTATCGCTAAGATTAAAATTGTTTTCTAGAAACTTTTTGAACTACCGTAGGGGACGTGGAACTGTTAACGGCATCTTCATCGTATATATCATATATCTGCTGTTGCATCTGCAAAGCAGTCTTGCAGTCTTCGAAAATAAAAAAAAAATAATATGTCAAAAATACACTGAAAAGTACTGAAAATGAATATTAAGAAAACTGTGCAAAATTGGTTCCAAGCAGTTTAAGTTATTTAAACTGAAAGTTTGGAACCCTTGATAGATTTTCTTTGTATATTTGTAACGTGTTTAACTTATTATGTTAGTGAATCTCCTTAAAATCACGTATACAACTACGATAAATTTAAATTTCAATAATATACTTTCAATCTTAGTCTTTTTCTTTAATCTTAGTCTTTTAGTCTTTTAGTCTTTAATCAAGCTTAGTCAATTAATTTGAAATATTCATAGTGGCTTAAAGATTGAGTAAATAATATTCTGTCAAATTTTTAAACGTTTTGTAGGATTATGACATACCTCTGATATAACCTTAATGCTTAAAATATTTATCATTAATAATTATCAAAAATACATAATATTTAGAGGTTTCAATTAATATTTAAGTATTCTTAAAAATTCCATGTTCGTAGTTCTAAAGACTTAAATAAAAAATCTTTTTACCAAAAGTTAATTAAAATTTTTTCATATTTGTTATTATTAATTTAATTCTAGATTAGAGGTGAAATTTGCTGTTTCTTTTTTAGTTATGTATTATTTTCTAGCATTATCTTTATTAATTTTCATTTTCCATGTTCTGTAAGGCAAATATATTCACGAGTTTATGATTTTGAGTTCATTTGCCTCCGATTGTACCTCCGATATGTCCTTAAGACAATTTTAAATACATAATCAAATAACACATTATTTCCGAGGCACTGAGTAAAATTCCTTACACAACTTAATACTGCAATGAAATGGCATATAGCACCATAAACGGGACAAACGGGACGAAATATTGTATCAACTCGATAATAAAGAAACTCTTCTCGTTTTTTGTATTCATCAACTTTTGCTTAAAACTACTCTGTGGCGCATATTTTAAACACCATTAAAATACCAATATAATAAAAAGACAATCTGAAAATTGTTCTGCAAATATTTTTGATCTTACATATTAATCTCAAGTATTCTTCTTTAAAATTCTCTAAGATAACAATAACAGTACATCGAAGTCTTCAATCACTAATTGTCTTAGAAAGCATCTTATTTATAACTGGCCGCATAATATCAAAGCCGTCTTTGATAGTCACGATTTCAGTTCCGCTATTCTAACCTCACTTTTAACACCGTTTGTTGTACGATTTGCTTGGTCATTCAATCCACTATATAGATCAAGCAGAACAAAAAACTATGTACACATTTATGCAACAGATTAAAACGAAAATGAGGAATGAGAACACCACTACATAGATCCGATCAGATAATATTAAGTGTGATTTATTGACTAGCTTGGCGTCTTTTTTCCTTCAAAGGCTTTCAAGATCGTGCGATCATTTTTATATATGTTTTGTTTTTTTTCTCTGTTTTCATAGAGTGCTTGGTTTATAAGGTTTAAAATTTATTTCGAGCCGAGATTTTTTAAGAATATTTTTTTGTATTAAAGTTGTTTATTGTGGAAATATTACAGTATTAAAAAATACATAAACAAACATTAGATAACATAAGAATATATTGAATTATATGTTATTTAAAATAATATAACGAACAACTTCATTAAATTTAATGCACTAATAGTGCAAATACCCTACAATGATCAAAAAATAAAGTCACTTTTTAAATAAAACATAAATAATGTATTTCTTCACGAACATTTATTTTGGCTCCTTCAAAGTAATCCCCCCTCACTGTAATAAACTTATTCCAAGATTTCTCCCAGTCTTCGTTTTTATATCCGACTTTTGGTATTTCACTCAAAGTGGCCAACGAATTCTCTTGGATGACTGAAATGGATTAAAACGGCGTCCACGAAGTGGTTTCTTTAATAGAGGGAACAGAAAAAAGTTACCAGGTGTAATATCTTGTGAATATGGTGCTTGTGGAATGGCATTTGGCGATTAATTATTGCGACGCTTCCATGTGCAATGTTATGTTACCTTGATGCAAAAACCATGACACCATGTACGTTTCGAATGGACTCACGAAATTGATACTTTTGGCATAGGTTTTTCGGCTTTGTTTCATCTTAATCACCATATTCGCTTGATTGTTGAGTTGTTTCTGAGTCATAAGTATAAAACCATGTCTCATCTCTAGTTATTATGTAATTTCATCCTATATGTAATCAGCATCCAAAGGAAGCATATCTTCAGCGACTTCAACACGACGATGTTTTTTACAAAAATTCAGGTTTTTCGGAATAAGACAAGAAGACACACAAGACAAGCTAAATTGCTCTTCAAAATTGATTTAATCGATTCCAATATCTTCAATATTTAATCGGTGATTACTCACGGCAATATCTTTGATTTGATTTTAGTAGTGATTTTCTTCATTGGTTAACGTGAAAGGTCTTCCTGAACGAGGTTCATCTTCAACTGCATCTCTATCAACACTAAAGTCCTAGTACCACTTCTAGACAGTTTTTTTGTCATAACTTCATAGCCGTTACACTTTTTTAACATTTTTAATGTATTAGTACAAGAAATTGCATTTTTTAGATAAAAATTAATCCAAATTCTTTGTTACATAAATTAATCGTTTTGAAAAAATTGTCCATTTTTTAAACAATTACCATCATACCATTACAGTCATACCATCTTTAAAAAATAAATTATGTAGGGTGATTTTTCAAGTATGTTTATTTTGTCCAAATTTAAATATTTTGTAAAAAATATTTTTTTTAACCCATATGTTGTGGTTTTTATCTGAGTATTCTATTATTACTTTTATTATAATTATTTTTCTTACCTTTTTCGAGTATTTGTCATCATTTGATCAATTCTGATGAGTAAAATTAAAGATGGTATTTAACATTTCAAAAAAGCCTTTAAGAATTGTATACTAATATTAATATTAATAATATACCCTTGCTACACAACGACTAGTACCTGGGTTGCTTTCACCAATAAATTGAAATCCTGCGTCAAGCTAGAATAATGTTTAATTTACGGATGACATTCATATCTCCCAAAGAACACACATTCGATACCATCAGCTTGATAGAGAACATCCATACATTTGTTACTTCATGTTTGGAAATAATATTTTGAACATTTCTGCCGACCAAGAGAATTAGACACTCGCATCTCAATGACATATCTGGTTTGTTTGCGTCAAGCTTCCAGGTCGTGAGAAATTAATAGCTCTAGAAAATGCTACATCGTAACTTTTCCACGGCTATTTTGATTTCTTAAGGAACATAGGCCGAGATCGGTTCTTTGTCCATGTCATAACTGGTTCATTCAAGGAAATAGTTCACAGTCAAAGTGACTTTGTGTCTATAGATGTATAAAGATTACACGTGAGGAGGGCACATTATTAGGATATGTATAAATGTATCCCACTAGTTTTGAATGTTCGACAACTAAATGAGATAACATCATCATTATCAAGGTTGTGAAGACAATTTGGTTTAAAATGGTTTTTTAGTACCTAAGCATGTTTACTTCTTCAGTGTGACATAGCATTAACGACATCTTCAGCTTTGGATTTCATGCCAGCAGACCGTAAGAATGTGAAAGTATATTCCGCATATAAATTGTGAGTCTTCAATTATTAAAAGAATACGGAGTGAAGGTTTTTAATGTCTTCCAAGATGTCTAACTTCTTAGATGTCTGTTTTCTAAGATGTCTAACTAATGTTAATTGCTCGTTCTGGTATATAAGCTTCAATAATTTCCGCCGCTCTTCATACTGGTTGAAACTAAAAAACGCCCATATTTACGTTTACATGTCTGTTAATAATTCCAACACGACTCTTAAACCTGTTGGTTCAGTTGGGGTTCTGAACAAAATTGTGTCTTGGGAAATGGTTTTAAATCTTCGTTGAGGTCTTGATGAATTTGTTATGAACTTGGAGGTAGCTTCTGATTTTACCGATGATTGGTCTTTGTGCAACCACCAAACTGCTGATGACTGTGATTATGTTTTTATTCATACTGGAAAGCTTTGTTTTTAGTTCACATGCCTTTGAAATGATCCTCTTTAATGTTAAATCCTTTGTTGATTCCTTGTATTTTATTGATAAATAATTGAAATTATATTATTAAGTTTATTATATTAAGTTTTCTAGGGATTTGATGATGTATTCGATTTCTTTTTGGTTGGTAGCTTATTTTGTAGAATTTCTTGAGTCTGTCCTAGCTTATTTAGATATAAGTGATCTAAATGATATGCTATTATAGCTAGAAAATGATAAAACTTTTTTAGTAGAAAAAGTTGAAAAAAGTTGTTTGTTTTTTCATTTGTATTTTTATATTATATTCTTTTAATCCACGTATGTATTTTTCATATTTGTTTTTATTAACTAATTTTTATCGCCCTGTATATACCATTTGGACTGCGACGTTAAAAAAATCATGACGACAGTTATCAATCAGGATCTAACGTCAACTTTTTCCGGGCACTTGCCCGGAAACTCACCCCCACATCCCCAATTTTAATAATTTAACTCCCGACCCCTATTTGACACTGCTGAATAATTTTGTTTGGTAGGTGAAACGATTTTTTAACCGCAGACTAATGAATACTTACCGGTCGTTGTTTTTGCCACTATATTAACGAAATAAAACAGTACACAATTAAACCATTAGTAATAAATAAAATGATCATATTGATACCAACATAAATATTGTAATACATTTTTAATCAAGATATTAATATTAATTTTAAAAAGCATGAATTTTGACAAAAAAATTGCATTTCTTGAATACATTTAGAAAAAAATCAGATCCTTATGTTGACAGCCCGATCCACTTCGCCTAACGATTTTCCACCTTTAAGTACGACTTGAACTCGACAAAATCGTCCTCTATTTCAGCGATGATCTCCTTTGATGTGAATTTCATCAAGCCCAACCAGCTATATATTCATGTTTGTAAAGTTCGGATTGACCAATTTTGCAATTGCAATATTGCAATGGTGGACGAATAGGTGGATACATTGTTGTGTACTTTTTTCTTCGCCAAATATGGCGAGCGCCAAATAAAGTCTTTGTTTTATCAACTCTTCGTGAAATTCGTCCAATAATGCAGCATAATGCTCTTTTGTGATCATTTTTCCTTCTTTTAAATAGTATATAACAATCATGCTTTGCGAATCCCAGAAAAAAGTTGGCAGTGGCCTATCCAGCCGATGGAAACGTCTTTGCCCTCTTCGGCACACGTTTGCCAGGTAAAATCTATTCATTGGACTGTTTCATCATTTCTGTTATGTAGTGATAAATCCAGTCACGAAACGCCGCAGAAACTTCTTTGGATTGAGCTTATACATGTTTAAACATCACTATGACACGCGATTTTTGGTCCGCAGTGAGCACTGAAGGCTTTTTAGTGCCTAAATGTTTATGTAGGATGTTCCTTAGGCATTTCTCCCATATATTTATCATCTCAACAATCTTTCTACCTTCGTGGCTGGGTAAGGCCGGATGCCTTCTGAAAGGTTTTCTACGTTGGTCACTCGCCAGTCGGTAGGCTTCTCGAGATACTTTCGGTTACTTAACCCACGTTAAGCTGTAGGTCCAGTCGCTAAATAGCCTTCTCAGTTGCTGATGCGCCTCTAACCCCAAAACTTTTAATCTTTCTACCATTTACTCTGTGATCGGCGAATATGATATCTTAGATTAGTAATGGGGTGTTCGCGCAAAACGTATGTAATCGCAAAATGTATGTAATGTAAATAGTAAAAAATGTAAAAACATCGAAGTTATCTGCTTTCGAAAATTATATAAACAAAACTAAATATCATATTAACTTGAAATTTATGAATTTATGAAATTTATGAAAAAGGAAGCTACCTTTCAGAAATGTAATCATCTTTGCAATCGCATCGCCATCTATGGGAGAACTGTCTGACTTCACTTGATCTTTCTATGGTGTTGGGGTCACATAATGTACTTAAGGTTCCTATGTTGTTGGCTGTGGTGTAAGTCTGATGAATAAGGTTGGTGCGTACGGCAAAATAAACACAATATTTCTATTTTTAAGTGTGGTATAATTTTACCGTACTAAACTAAAGAAATATTTTTTTAAATGTACAGTTTATTTCAAACTGTTATTGGTATTGCATGTTCAATGCCATTTTTGGTTGGCTGATCAAAACTGATTTATTTCTGGAGTCATGTGTCAATCAAAACTTGATACTAGTAATTTCAAAAGCTAGTAACACTTTGGTTATGTTCAATATACTGTTTTTTAGCTGTAGATTGCTGCATATGTGCAAACTGTGCAAAAAAAAATCAATACGATTATCGAGATGTTTTGGAGTCGGAAAGTTCATTTCACAATGGATGAATTTATTAATAAACAAAATTGTCATATTTGTGATGACGAAAATCTTCATATTACCCACGAACAATATTTCCACTCACAAAAGTCAATCTATCGAGTCAGAGGAAGAAAACTAAGATCAAAATAGAAATTCGCAGGCGGAAGTGGGGATGAATGGAAAATACACTTCGAAAAGAATATATTAGAATGAGACTGATAGGAAATGAGAGGGCGAGGAAGACCGAAGGATAGCTAGAAAAGAACACTCTACTCTACTCTACTCTACACTAACTGGAACCAAATGAAGTACAGGGCTAAGAACAAAACCCGATAGAGATTATTTATGAGGAATCTAGGTACATCGGTTTCGATATAATAACGGAATTAGATTATTAATATAAAATAAAGTGTTTGGGATGCATCTTGGGTAAATTGACTGTGTGGACTATTCTCGAAAATTAGCTGAAAATCTAGTTACCTTGAACCCTGGCTGGTGTCAAACAATGTTGAGTGAATTTTGTATCTAGCAAAAGTACATAATGGTGCTATATGTCACATAACTTGATAACACATTCATGGAATATGGATCGGCGGGTAGACTTTCTTCATCTTTGAAAAAAGGTAATGTTCATTTAAATGAAAACGAAATGAAATTACTGTAATATGGGCTTAGGAAAATCCAAGAGTTATGGCTTTTATGAAGTTTTGTTTTTCTTATCTGTGGCACAGAGGAGTAGCGTTTCGATTATTAAGATGAGGTTGGCAACTTGGAAATCTTCAAACCATTTTGGTAAAAGGGTGGTTATAGGTCATCAATATTTCAATGATATTAGCTCAATCACTATCTAATTTTTGAATAACATACCAAAAAGCTTCTTAAAGTATCACGTTCTATAATTCAGCCTTAAAAATACCTCTGCTGAAAGATCATATATACAATTCCAAGGTAAAATAACGTTTGGTATAATATTATTGAAAATAATTCAACAATTTTTATAATGAATTTTATTTTAAAATGACGGTGACATCGAGTAAAAGGGTAATATACCAAACTTTCTTAAATTAATTAGTTTTATAAATTATGAAATAGTTGTCTTGATTATGAATAGTTGTGTTGATCAGATTCATATCAATTAAATTAAAAATTAAAAAAAACAAGGAGATCCTGAACTGTTATTTCATGGCTCCATATGTTCATAACCGTGAACACATCATCCCCTTCTATGTCGCAGCCCCGTTGATAGTAGCGAAAGTAATTACTGAAACGGGGTAAAAATATTGTGTATCGTTTCATCGCTCATGAATGGGGTTGGAGGGGGTCACACAGAGCACAGCCAAGTGATATGGCATTTTTACTGTTTTAGTTTTGGGGTGGTAAAGTTAGTTTGTTAGGTGTTATTGTCAATAGAACAACCTGTAGATTGCGAGAAGATACAATTTGCTTAAATGATGTTTAATTGATTAACATCTTTGGTATGTTAGTTTGTTACTCAGTTGAATCATTTTACTAATTTTATAAATATATTATTTTATAATATATTTTTCTAATTGTGATTCAATTTGTTGCAGTTTCTCAATCCAGTGCGACTGGGGATGATCACGAAGACGATGATGATAATCAGACTCGATGTTATCATTGTGACCAGCCATTTACAGATGTTGAAAAGTAAGTTGAAATTATTTTAACGTAGATATCCCATAATATATATTTACACTATTTATTGTATACTATGTATTAGTCTACCAGTTATACATATATATATATATATATATATATATATATATATATATATATATATATATATGAATATTTGTAGAACTCTAAGAAAATAATGACTTTTGAACTTGCTTGTTTTAATTTTTGCCATTTTCCAAGCATATAGTAAAATCAAAGTTTGAAACAAACCTAGCCAAGAGTAATATTTTTGTTAAAGAAAAACATTTTGCCGTTGAAGCTATGCCAAGAACAATAAAAAGTGTTTGAATGTGTAGGAGGAAATATGATTGCTTTGCTAACAAATTCTTTCATACCCCAACCACTGCTTTCTTCAGGTTTCAGACTAAAGAGAATTATGAATTAATTTAAAATATCATATACTCTAGAGCTAGCATGTAATGCCTTCACAACAAAATATTGAATTTTTTAAAAAATATTTCGTAAAAATTAATTTATAGAAATGTATTAAAATATATATAATATATCATATTATATATATATATATATATATATATATATATATATATATATATATATATATATATATTATATATATATATATATATATATATATATATATATATATATATATATATATATATATATATATATATATATATATATATATATATATATATATATATATATATATATATATATATATATATATATATATATATATATATATATATATATATATATGATATATATATAATATATCATATTATATATATATATATATATATATATATATATATATATATATATATATATATATATATATATATATATATATATATAATACTACATAAATACTCTTGATTTACATTGCCCTTAAATTTTTTCATAGTTATTTTTAATGTAATACTTTATAAACAATACTTCCCATAAAATTTTTAAAATTTATGATACATTTTAATTTTAAATGCTGGACATATTAACTGTAATTGGTAAAATATTATTCGATTAAAAATTAATTGAACTGATAATAAATATTTGACTGTGCTTTTACGATACTGAAATTGCCTCGTGGATTTTTTGATATTAGACTAATTAGTCAGAATTAAAAGACACACACTGCTTATTAAAACTTCAAATTAAGTTTAATTTATACACACTGTAGACATGAAAATAAGTTTCTTTACTAAGTGCACAAAATAGATTTAAATCGTGAGAATATCGACAGATGGCACGTACAATAATAATAGGACGAAAGCTTGTCGTGTGTGAATCGCGTTAATAATTTATTAATTACCACGTTCATCGTTCTCGTCTGCAATCCATCACTTTTCATTGTGCTTTTTTCAAATAAAATTTTTCTATTTTCCGATAATAGTGACATGAATTTTCATCAAAATCGCCACAACTGCTTTACTTAATTTTATTTTGTTTTTAGACTAGACGAACATCTCATTCAGAAGCACAACTGTCGCAGGAATGAGTACAGATGCGATTTGTGTCCAAAAGCTTACTCCGATAAACCTTGCTTAATTAAGCACAGAGCGGATATCCACGGCGAAACTAAGAAATATCACTGCGAAAATTGCCCTAAAGTCTTTAGTGATCCAAGTAATCTTCAGAGACATATCCGGACAAACCACGTCGGTGCCAGATCTCACGCTTGCCCTGAATGTGGAAAAACATTTGGAAGCTCTTCTGGATTAAAGCAGCATACTCATATACATTCATCAGTGAAACCTTTCCAGTGTGAAGTTTGCTTTAAGGTAGGTAGAATATTCAACATTCGATCTTTGAATCGTTCAAAAATATAAATATACTAACATGATTAAGAAGTTATGGAACTTTTTTAAATTACCACGCTTTACGAATCGATGCAACCATTATTTTTTTAGTTTATTCACCTACGCTAGAATGCTTAGGTGAATCGCAAGCCTATACTTGCTTAGGCGGGGTCTATATTAGTTATATATTTTTATTTAACGATTAAAACAACAACAAAAAACAATCAGTACATATTTCAGCTCTATGGTTATTACAAACAGCTTTAAAACACTTCGCACATGCAGTTTTTGTTTTTCGGTCATATGTTCTCGGACATAAAGAGCAGTGAATTTGTTTCTGCAATTTTGTTGGTGGTGGATCAATCGTTTCTTCTGAGTTCATAAACAACATATCCTTTATTGATTATTTTAATGATCAAGGTAATGGTTTTATTAAACGTCTTTCCATGTGTGGCCTAGCAAGTGGTAGTTCAAGTTTTTCTGTGTTTTTATCACTTTAATACCATATTTCTCAGGCAGGTTGTGATGAAATATGGACTCTAAAAGGGCAATTGTCTCGAAACCCCAACAATTGTTCGTGAATTGTACAATAACTATGAGGAGTATAGTATTTTGTACAGTTATATATGAATATCTCCCATATACCTGTTTTTCTTGCAGTTTTGTCATCAAATCTCATCCAACTTACCAGAAATCTAAATTATGTTTCACTCATTATTCATCGATATAATTGCATTCCATGTTTTGACCACATCTCTGCTGTAGTGAGCTGGTTGTCTTTTCTGCCTGCTATATAAAACAATCCTATGAAAGCCATAATCTCGTCGACATATATATCATTGACGAATCCACAATTTGCAACATACACGTATTTGTCCTTTTGTAGTTATAACTTCCATGCTTCTAACTCAGTTGTAATATTTTTAGCTGCATCTCTTGGCCCTGGGACACGTAAAACAATGTTTCGTTTAGGTGTTCGATTTTGACATGGAAGCTCAGTGCTTCAAATATGGCCATTTTTTTCCTTTATTGCTTTTCCTGGAAGTTGTTTTTCTCTCTCATCCTCTTCTTCACTTTCTTCTGCTGAGTAGGTGCTCTCTCTGTCGGATTGGATTCAAACATTGTCTTCGTAGTCAGTACTGCTGTTAGCCGAATCAGGTTCATTATCCAGTTCATTATCTAATTCATCGTTCCATCATAATAGGGTCTACTCAAAATTTGGATCATCCGGCCGATAGCCATCTAAAAAAATATGTTATTACTGATTTTTTAAATAAAGTTAAACTTAATGCTTACTCGTCACCCCAAATACAAAATAACTATAACTATTTTACTGAACAAATACGTATGACTAACAACATATACACTCTTAATTCATTCATAAAAAGTTATACATATTTAAATTTCTTCTGGGATTACTCGTAATCCCTCTAAGCATTCTAGGGGTAACTAAGGAATTGTAGCGTCTTTTGTAATTGCTAAAACTTTTGGTCGGGGATTTTTTAAAAATTGATACATTTATAGAGTAAAGAATTTGCCTTAAGTTTTGAAAAAAAAGGAATTTCTATTGATGATGCATTAAAAATATTTACGACAAAAAATGTTTACAAGTGGTGCAATAATATGAGTGATGATAGAGAAGCACCTGAAGAAGAACCTCGTTCAGGAAAACCTTCCACCAAACCAAAACAATGAAGAAAACATTATCAATCAATTCAATTTGAAACAACAATTTAGCTTCTCTTGTATGCTTTCTCGTCTTGTTCCGAAAAACTTTCCCAAATATCGTTGTGTTGAAGTTACTGGAGAGATGCTTTCTGATGATATATGGCTTATGCCTTCGAAATGGATGAAGAATCAAGTGATTATCGTAGTAAAGATCATAAATCAAAGTAATGTTAACTGCTTTCTTCGTTTAGCGTGATATTCTCCACAAATACTGCTTTCCAATTGGTCAAATAGTTAATAAAGAGTATTATTTAAGTTAAGTTTATTCGAAAAAAAGTCCAGCTTTGTAGACAAAAGAAATCATGGTTTTTCTATCACCCTAATGCTTCATCGTCCACCAAGTAATTTTTCTCTAAAACTAAAACATATGGTATACCGTTTCACTGGCATCATATTCACCACATATTCAACTGTGTGACATTTTCCTATTCCTTGATTTGAAAAAAGGAAATACTTGAAGGAATTGAAAACTTTGAAGGAAATACTAGAAGTCGAACTTTAAACTCTTTCGAAGCCAGGAAAAAACTTTATAATAAGTGTATTGGAGTGAGAGTTTCATTTAAAAAGTCACCTTACTTTTTGATCATAGTAGAATATGACATCTCATTTTCTAGTTCTCGGTTATTATTCAATATTTTTTTTTAATTCGAGAATACATTTTTTTTAAATAATAACAACTTAAAACAAATCATTTCAATTTTATATCTTAAATATTATTATAACTAAGTTATATTTTTTCAGGCCTATACTCAATTTTCAAACCTTTGTCGCCACAAACGAATGCACATCAACTGTCGGCTACAGATCAAGTGCGTCAAGTGCAACCAATCATTCCCTTCAAGTGCAGCATTGTCCAAGCACAAAAAATATTGTGACTCCACTAATCAAACATCGGCATTGAGTTCACCGCCACAGCTTCCAATGGCCAGCAGCTATCCATTCTACCGGCCTTCGGCCGTTCCAATTTTTCCATTTCCTACTCAATTTCACAATTATCAAATTCAGCAAATGTTTCCGTCAACACCTACGCCCAACTTTTTACCCCCATTCTTTATAAATCAGTTGCCTCGCCCAAAACTAGAAGATGAACCACCACGCAAGAGGATAAAAGTTGAAAGCAGCGAGAAACCAGACACCGTAGCAAAAGAAAGATTTACACCTCCACGACTACCAAATATGACAGAAAAAGTAAGTCCTCCTACCGCAGAAGAAGCTGATTTGACTCCATCGCCAGCCAGACCTAGTATCATGAGGCAATCAAGGGAAAAATGTGTTTCCGTGTCGGAAGATGAAACTCCCAAGGATTTCTCAATATCTCGTCCTAGTTCTGTTGCTGTTAGTGAAGATGGTGACCAACCTTTGGATCTTTCTGGATGGAATTCAACTTTACGTACACCAGAGAAAGCAGAAAAAAAAATCGAAAAACTTCGAAGTCGAACACCAACACCATTACCAGAAGTGAAAGAAGAAAAAATAGAAATTGTTGATTTGGAGGAACAAAAAAAAACTTCTCCAGTGACTCCAACAATGGCATATCCCAGACCAACTTACCCAATGATGCTGGAAATGTACAGGTCAAATTTTCCAAACTTCCAACAAAGCAATGACAGATTGTTACCATTTGGGCCGCACAGATTTCCATTTTTAAACCCTTCACTGCATCAACGTTTCGATTTATTGAGACCGAATCTCCAAAGTTTTAACCCTGTTAAGTCATATCACGATGCGATCCATCCACAAACCCAGGGTAAAATTAAAGATAGATATGCTTGTAAATTTTGTGGAAAGGTTTTCCCCAGATCCGCAAATTTAACTCGCCATTTAAGAACACATACTGGCGAACAGCCTTATAAGTGTAGATATTGTGAACGAAGCTTTAGTATTTCGAGTAATCTACAAAGGCATGTTAGAAATATCCATAACAAAGAAAAACCCTTTAAATGTCCATTGTGTGAGCGATGCTTTGGGCAACAAACAAATTTAGATCGTCATCTGAAGAAACACGAAACTGATGATGGCAATGGAGTTGTAGCAGTTGCGGATTCTCCCGGAAGCAGTAACGAAAACGACCGAGAAGAAGCCTATATTCGATTGGATGAAATAAGAAATTTTGTGGGTAAGGTAACCACAAACGTACAGGATTATTACAATCCAACTAGACTTTATACTCCTCCATTTCAAAATGATATCGATGTAGTTGGAAAAGAGGATGAAGATTCGGAAGTATATTCCAATGAATCAGTGGAAGATTTCTCAAAGAAAGAAACCAATAAGGAGGTATTATTAAATAATAATGACCAACCGATAGAAGTATCAACTTAGTAAAGTAAAATATGAATATGTATTTGAATAATATGTGAATAACAATATCGTAGTCTTGGTAGAGGAAATGAATCATCTGTGTTAAATATTTACAGTTGCTTTTGGAAATGTTAATAATAATTTGATAGTCATTTTCCATACGTAGCGGCTGCAAAAAATATATTTATATATCAAATTTGGGCCAATTAAGGAAATAATTTAAATTACTCATATATGTTTTATTTATATTTCCTTAAGTAGCTGTATATATTAGAATTATACTTGTATATACATTGTTTTAAGCCTGCATAATATTATAAATATTGTGAATTTTTTAAAGTTCCTACACATGCATACTTTGTTAATCATTAAGCATCCTTAAGCACCTTGGGTATAAAATTTTTGACAATGCACATTTTGTAAATTTTAATCATACATGCATTATCTATGTAATTTTACCGTAAAATATATTTTAATGTAGTGTAAAGCTTCTTGTAAATAAAGTAGCTTAAACATCAAAATAAATTTTTGAAAAAGTATAATTTGTTGAAAAACTAAAGATTTTTGGATAGTATTCTTTTAAGTCTTACACCAAATTATTTCATTTTGTGACTTTAAGCCAAAGGTTTTTTTTACGTTATTTTTGTTAATGTCGGTAGTAATAGACAATTTTATAGAAATATTATTACTTTTAGTTTATAAACAGTATAGAAACGTACTATAATAAAGTTTATGAAGGAAGTTACAATCTTAAAAAGCATTTCAACCACTCATGTATAATTAGACATACTCCACTGATTGTAATAATCAAGAATAATAAATAAAATTTATTATATTAACAGTGTGTTTTTATTAATAGGTGTTTTGGTTAATAATGCCCATTTTTTGGCAAAATTTGAACATTTATTTCCATAACAAAATAAATTATCTTAATAATCAAAGAATTGACTATCGTTAGCTATTACTTTTTCCCATTTTTCTGTAAAAAAATTTTTTTTTTTGGTTTTTTGAGGCCAACCATTCATCAAGCCAAATTTTCACTTCTTCGTAAGAATGTAAGTGTTATTCTGAAAGTCTGTGCTATATTGATCGACATAAGTGGTAGTCCAATAGGGCTTGGTCCGGTGAATACGGCGGGTGGGGTAGGACGTTCCATTTAACGTTTTCCAAATAGTTTTTTACACATTTTGCAACATGGGGCTAGGCACTGTCATGTGGAAAAATTAAAGGCACTTTATCGTGCCTTTAAGCGCATTCTGGTCCTTTTTTCTTCAATGCTTCATTAATTTATTTCAATGGTTATCGGTATCGATCACCAGTAATCGTTTCACGAAGTTTCAGCAGTTCGTAATACAGTTCCCCTACTATCCCACCAAATTCACAGCAAAGCCTTTTTTCCATGTATATTGTGCACTGGTTGTAACGTTGAAGGCTGGCTTGGGTCTACCCATGATGTTTTTGCTCTTTGGGTTGTCAAAACAAATCCACTTTTCATCACCTGTCACAACTCGATGCAAAAAACCTTTTATTTTCTGTCTGACGAGTAAAATTTTACAAGTGGTTTTTCGCCTTTTCTTTATATCGAAACTATTTTCATATGAAACCCATTTTCCTTCCTTCTGAATCTTTTCCAATGCATGTAGACGTTCGGGAATGGTGGACTGGACAACATTTAATGTTTCTGTCAATTGTTTCAACGTATGAGATTCAATAATGCTTGCAAATATTCATCTTCAAACTTTTTCAATTGCCCTGGACGTTGGACGTTTTGTTTCAAAACGTTTTGAAACGACGTTTTGTTTCAAAATCACCACTTTTAAAGCGCTTAAACAAACGTTTGCAAGTTTTTTCGTTTAGTGATGGTGAACATACTTATGGTGAACATACTGTTCACCATAAGCTTCAACCAACAATCGATAACTTTGTTTTCAGCTAACAGCGGTTAACAGCGGTTAACAGCTGTTTTCTTCAAATGAAAGAAGCTTATTAAACTTTCTCGCAAAACGTCTTGTTGTGGTAGATAAATCGACATAATTTTTGCACAATGACAAACAATAACGAACTGGTTTTTGATGGCGTATGTTTACCCTATAGAACGCTACAGATGTCATTAATCTATACCAGGGGTCTCTAATCTTTCCAGCCTTAGGGCTATACTGGTTACTCCAGTAAGTTCCAAGGGTCAAAATTGTTTTAATTTTCCTGCCATTATCTATAATTTCTGAACTAGTACGCGCCCTAAACGAGGATACGCTTGCTAAATTCGCTAGTCGCGGGCCGGATTGATGACATTGGCGGGCCGGATTTAGCCCGCGGGCCGTAGTTTGACCCCTGGCCTAGACAAACAAATGTATTATTAACGCCATCTTGTAGCAACATTATTAACTGAAACACCTTATATATACGTATTACTAGAGATATTGATGTTGCTAGGGATCACCAATTAATTCCTAGGGAGTTTAAATTTCGTACTAAAGACGCATCAGATGTTGATCTACCTCCTCTCCAAAGGATAAGCCGTCAATGTTACCAGATCGAATGCTATTCCACCATTGAATACTTTATTTGCACACCTCGTATATTTGAAGTAATTGACATTAGTATATCGAGTATTACTGCAGTTATTTTGCTTCAACTTATATAGTGGCACTGTTCAGACCTAGATAATTTATAATAGATATAAAAAATACCATATAGTATTTATTTTAATAAAATAATTTTCATGTCTAATTTCCACTTTATTAAAAATGTATTCACGTATTTCGCTAAACCATAGCTTCGTCAGAATGATGTATACTAAAAAAAAAATAAAGAAAGATGACGTTGCGGAAACATAAAGTGGATTCTGGGGCATTGTTCTGGATTGCTTTGTCGAACCGCTTTGCTGTATTGTCGAACTTGGAAGAAATGGAAATAACAGATCAGTATGAACAAATCATCAATAATATTAATGTCTAATCATCAACATTGGGTTAATGAAAAAACGGCGGGCAGTTAAGAACGCAGGGAGTATTTTAGGCAAAGTGGAGTATGTTGAGTTAGGCAAATTGGAGAAAATTTTTACAAATACCTGTATAATAGTTATAAGGCTTAAGAACACCGAATAACGCATAACCAAGATAGTAAGCAGGGTTCAAAAGTGGATTCAATACAATTGAACATATCCAGATTGTTCAATAGGTCATAGAACGGCAAAATAAATACATCATGCCACTGTCCTTGGGTTATATTAAGCATGAAAAAGCATTTGACTTAATCTCAAAGCAAGACATAATGAATACGCTGCTTAGCCAAGGTATAGACACAGCACATGTAAACTCACTAAGATCCATATATAATAAAGTTATAGCGACTATAAATACAGTTCACAGGGATAATCTTGAAGTTCAATTGTTAAAAATTAACGTAAAACGGGGTGGGCGGCAAGGTAACGCAACATCGCCTGTTTTTTTCTCACTCTGACACGAGGAGGTATTCTGTAATCTGGATTGATAATAGGATGGAATAACAATCAATGATGCACCTTCACGCCATCCTAGATTCGCAGATGATATCGTTCTCCTTGCACAAGACCCAGAGGAGCAATAAAAACAAATACAAAAGCTGCAAAGGACTGTAGAACCATTTCACTTAAAAATAAATCTGAAAATAGTCAGGTTATGTTCAATAAATTTACTGAGGACAGAAGAATTTCTATTTTGGGGAAGGATTTGGATGTTGTGGTTTACTACATATATCTTGGACTGAGGATTTCAGTTTAGGGGGATACCGTCTGGGAGGAAGAACAGAGTGTTATATGTTGCTGGTAGGCATTTGGCAGCTTCAGCATAGCGTTTAAAAGAGCAAACTCCTACTCTGTCTGAAGAGAAAAGTATTTGGTCAATGCGTCAACATGGTCATGCTATTACAACATTTGGTCATGCTATTACAACATACGTAAATAAAATCTCGACACTCACATTACACACTTAACATTACAAGGCTGGACAGACAGCCCTGTACATGCATCAGAGAACAAACCAAAGTAAATCGCATAAATAGAAGAGTAAAGGAGTTCAAATGTAGGTATACAGGTCATATAGTGAAACCATTTAACGATAGGTGGACCAAAGCAATCCTGCAGTGGATACCGCTTGATCACAAATGTCCAAGAAGACCAAAAACGCGATGAAGTGATGATGTCATCAATTATATTGGACCCGAATGGCAGAGGAAAGCTCAGGACCTCATGATTTTATTATTAAATTATTGCATATTATATATTAGTATAGTATACACTGATAATGTAAAGCAGAAATATAAATATAATATGGTGGAAATTTGACAACAAAAGTATTTCGTTAAATATTTGTATTATATATGTAACTTTTTTCTTAAATATAAATATATTACATCTATTAATAAGATATTTTTATTGTAGTGACTAATTAATACTTTTTTTTTTAATTGGTACTGCTTAAAAGTAACATAAAAATAAAGAATTTTACTAATCATAAGATTGAAAGAGATTTGTAGAATATAGAAAAATGCAGATAATAGTACAATATATATATATATATATATATATATATATATATATATATATATATATATATATATATATATATATATATATATATATATATATATATATATATATATGAAGGGCTATACGAGGAGAGTATATGAGGTCATGGAAGAAACTAATTAAGCTTTTTACATTAAACTGAATGATGATGCTTAACTCTAAGGAAGTATTAAACATCCAATAACACACGCATAATTTGATTGATAAATGGAGAAAAACAGATTGATTAGATTATAACCTAAACATATTAACACGATTAAAAACTAACAAGATTGAAAATATTATTGAGAGAGTTATGTGATGAAATAAATGTGAAAGCCATACGAGCTGGTCTAGAAATCAATATATACAAAACAAAGGGGATGAAAATGAAAACTAATCAATCAAATTTAACAATCGGCGATGACAGTACTGAAGTTGTTGAATCATATTATAAATAGTAACACAACTACTTACTCGCTGCAGTCTGACGTAACATCTAAACTCATATAAAGAGACACGAAAGTCAAGATTTATAAAATATTCAATTGAACAATAATAATTTATGGCTGCAAGACGTGGATCCTCACAAAAAAAAAATAAAAGAAGGTTTAGTTTCGTAGTAGGTAGTAGTAGTAGGTTTAATTTCGAATTCAAGCAACTATGCAACGATCTGGATATAGTAGACTTTGTGAAGTTTCAGCGACTCAAATGGCGAGAATGCCAGAAAGACGAATATCAAGAAGAATAATGGAGGGATGAACAGTGAGTATAAGAAAGAAAAGTAGATCAGATATGTGGTGGCAGAATAATGTAAAAAAGGATGCTGAAGGACTACTACACATAAAAAACTGGCAAGGGTTGATGTGTAGTAGTCCAAGGTGATGGTTTACTGACCGGCTGTTCCACTACCAGAAGAAGAAGATGAAGAGAATGATGAGATTGGAAAATTGATATATTATAATAAACATCACATCAAGAACTCAATTTGGTTAATAATTGTTAAAAGGAAAAGTATAAAAATTTATTTTAATTTATAATTTTGTTAAAATATCGAATGTACGCAAGACTGTTTATTTTTTAAGAAGGTATTGTAAAAACGAATTGCTTACATTATACTTATTTAGAAATAAATTGTAAAATAATATTGTTGATCATTCTAAATAATTACGAACATTTTCTTAATTGAGCAAAAAGTAGATATCCTTTGTAGTAAAAGTAACAGAAAAGAGAGAAAAGTGACAATATAATAGTAAATGAATGTGTTATTAAACAACATACTCCAAAATTGCTTTCTTTTAGCAATGAAATATTTATCCAACAGCAGTCTATTAATTGATTTGTCGACCAAAATATTATTTTATATTACTAATGGTTAATTAGTAATTAACCCATTATAATGGTATATTTTTGGTTGCATATTCTTTAAGGAGCAACAACACACAGGTGAATACGTATAATGAATGTATAATAATAAAAAGGTAGAAATTATAACAATATAAGATAAAGTTTTATAATTTTTAAAAATATATATTCTATTAAGATACACCATTGTTACTTCAAAGGTTCTATCTGACAAAAAACAAAAACATTTTTTTCATTTTATTCATTTTAGTCTATTCATTTTCTATTTCATTTTTAAGCTATTTTTTTTTCAACGTAGTCATTTTGCAATTTAATACCTTTAGACCAATGATGTTTCAACTTTTTAATATCCTCCCTATAAAGTGATTTGTCCAACTGCAAAATAACATAGGCCAACAGTTGTTTTGGTGCCGGGGTATTTGGAGCTGATTTCATACGAATTTGATGCCCTGAATTCAAATTTGGCATTAATTTTTACTTGGAGGTCAAATTTCTAAGATATAACATTTTGGTGAAATATACGTTAAACTATTTTAAGTTAATTTCATGGATCAAGAAAAAAATTAAACACAAAATTTTTATTGTTATATTATACAACTGTTATTATATATAAAGATAAAGGAAAAAGTCATCGATAAAATTAACTAGTCACTGAACAGTTCAGAAGCTTCTTTTCCATGACATTCTTGAATGTATTTTGGAACAATTCCTTAATAAACTCCAGCAGAAATAGGTCATCATGTGTGTAGCCCATCTTCCTTAGTAACGGTTATCCATAGTTTTAATATCCTAGTGAAATCTTTCACCTCCCTAGTATCTCCTAAATTGTGAAGAAAAGGGTCTGAGTGGCTATGTAAATAGAGTACCTTTATGCTCATGTTACACCCAAGGGATCTGAAACTGTTAAGCACTTTGTTTACCAGTTCAACATAGCTTTCAGCTTTGCTTTTGCCCAGAAAATATCCGATAACATTTACCAAATTTAGGAAGGCAGGATCCTTAATGGGCTGTCATATTTGGGGACCCTCAAATATTCCTGCTTTAATTTTTTCCGTACTCAACGGAGGCAATTTTTTTTCCTATATATGCAAATCATGATCCATTCTTATTAAGAGCCTTTACAAAACTGCTGCTTTCATATTTAAATTTAGTGCCTCAAATATAGTTTAAATCAGTTCTAAAATCCGAGACATCAAACATTTTTTTCCTTGTAGGCATGCCTGTGTAATCGTTTGTAACGCTCATCAATTAAAGTGAATCTTTCTCCAGCGAGCAATTTTTTCCGGTTTGGAAAGAGGAAGTAATTATTGGAAGCCATATCTGGTGAATACGGTGCATATTGAATACGTCAAAGCTTGAGTATGTCATGGAGTTTTGCACCAATAACCCGAGACATGAACGCAGGCGCAATATCGCGATGAAAAAGCACCTTCTTATTGGCCATATGTGGATGTTTAGTTTGAATAGCACCCTTCAGTTGGTCCAGGAGTGAAGCGTAATACTCCCAGGTGATGGTTCTGGCTTTTGCCATGAAGTCTATGAGGATCGCCAGATAGAATACCAGAAGACTGTAGCTGTGACTTTTCTTTCAGATTTCAGACGAATCCATGTTTCGTCTACTGTAAAACGCTGAAGAAACTCAGCAGCAGAGTCGATTATAAATATATCTAAGCACTATTAAGAAGGGTTAGTACGAATGTGTGTTTAGTTGACTGTTAACAAACGCGGCATCCATTAAGTGGAAAGTCTTTTGTATAAAATGTATTGGACACAGTTTGCATACCTGCAGTCGACGATCATTTTAAACGACATTGTGGATTTTTTCGACAATTTTATTGGTGATAGCGATTTCTGGATCTCCCGAGCATTCATCATATTTTTTGGATACGTACGATCACTTTTAAATTTGTTATCTACTTTTTCATCGCCAAAAACAAAGGTACAGAATCCTTTACAGTTGAATCTCATTATTTTTGTATATCCATCAAGATTAAACCGAATAAAACATAAACCTCATAAGGCTCGAAATGCAATTGTATTAATTTTCCTAAACTATCAACATTTGCTTCTTTTATTCGATGTCACAAACAAGCAACAAAAGGTCCGCATCTAAAACTTAGCAGCACGTCAACTAACGCATTATCCTTGACAAATATGATAGCCACACTTGTGCTATCTCTGTATAACGCCGAAAACTTTTCGACCGCCCCTCATATTTCACAAAAAAATATCTGCTAATTATACCGTGTTATACTAAATAAACACATTTTTAATATCTAATAAATCGCTCAGCTTTGATTTTCATAAAATTTTGAGAAAAAATAATTTCAATATCCATTTCTAACGACTCTATAATATGTTAAATCAATTCAATGAATCTGAAGTGGAACAACGTGTAAATAGATAATGAACAGAATTGTATATATTTAACAGCAATATCGAAATAATGTTAAAAATACTCTGCTACTAAAATATTGAAAAAAAGTGAAAATTGTGGAGTTTTAAAAATCGTTCGTTCTGCAGCAGTCGTAACATCTTTAAAATTAGCATCACAAAGAAGTTTTCGTATACCCGGCCCTGTGAAGATACTCTATTTGATTTTGCCATTGCTGATGCCTAGAATCGATGACACAGGTATTGCAAGCATGCACCTTCATTGTTTAGAGCCTTAACGAATCGCTTTATAAGCCCTAATTTGATACGAAGCGGAGGTAACAATATGTCGTACTTCAACAAGAGTTTTTTGTTTTATGTTTCTCGAGCCTACAATCCACTCTCTACGTGGCTATTCTTTTTGGGTCCAGTGATATAACCTTGCTCGACTGTCCCACTTACACAGAAAGCAGGGGTGCTTTGTGTCACTTGTTTGTAACCTAACAGAATAACTATCACTTTAAAATTACCATACATTTGCCACTTCTGTTCCTGTTACTTCATTTTGCACAACATCATTGCAAGATTTTCGTATGTTTCTTGCATTATAACTGAATGAGTTACGGGAACGGATGCAAGTTTGTTTTCATTGTGAACAAGGACGCACTTCAAACTACGCTTGGAGGCATCGATAAAAAGTCTCCAGTAGATAGAGTCACTCCTAGTTTCAGCAGAACCTTCGAAATGTTGTTGCAGTAAACCAAATTTTCCTCTTCAGAACAGAAGGTTGTAAATCTTGTTTGCGATGTCTGTAATAATAGTAGGTCGTCTGGACTCTAGTATCTCGGCAGATTCCTTTGTAAGGCCAAGCTCTCAAACAAAGTCATTTAATGCCCATTGCTTGAAAGATGTCGATTCTTTTTCAACACCTTCAGGCGAGAAGTCAAAGTCAGAGGTAGGGCTGGCCATTTCTGTATCAGATTAAGAAAAAGGACAATCCTGTAAATGTCCCGAATATGTGGTACTGGTATATCAGAGCAATGAGGAACCGGTAAAATTGCGGATGGAATATTGTTTGGATACACAATGTTACTTTTGTTCCTGCTGTCGAATCCCTTCACAGACGCAGAACAGAAGTAGCAGTGTAGAAGTAGCATCGCTGTTCACTTAACGTTCACCCATTAGCGTAACTCCTCCATACAGGTTCTACAAGCCGTATGTGGTGCCCACGGCTTTGTCTTGGTCCTCTAGTTTGATGCCGAAGTAGGCATAGTAGGCCTTTCTCGCGAACTTGTGCCGCTGTCTTATAGGCACGTAACTTCCACGCACGTAACAGAATGTATCTGGATTGTTCTTGCAGCCATTAAATGCCTTGTCAACGTGGCCTGTTCATATATGTTCAATAAAGAGATTAACATAGTACGTCATAGAATACGTATAGAAAACTTACAAAGACAAAAATCTATTTTCACTAGCGAGCGAAGCACAACTCAGGCTGTAGCAGGACAAAGCACAACAACAGAATGGCGCCACTCTGGAAAACCTGCTGTGTCGTACAGTTTTGCTGGCTCTAGACTGCGAGCGCGATTATACAGCGCGATTATACAGGGTTGTCAGATGGCTGCAGCACAACGGTAGAATTAATAAATTAATCTGAAAATATTATTAAGACAACATTTCTCCTAACAATGTAAGAAGTGCATTAGTGAATATAATGAAAAAAAACGTAATATAAGATTTCAAAAAATGTGATGTGGGAAAATTAACGTCGGATCCTAATTCAGGATGCAAAAGTCATCCTAAAAAGCAATACAGGATAGCGGTAATGAAACAATCGTAGGACATTGTAATTCATTGTCACCTAACTTTATCGAAGGTAACTAGGAGATTGAATCTGAAGAAGATCAAGCTCACTTTATGTTGAGGCTATACAGATGTTGATGATGATATAATTATTTGTTTTATAAGTTGGTATGTCCTAGACATCTGAGTGAAATTTATTTCATTTAATTTTTGCTTGTTAAGTTAGAAATTATAGCGTATTTTGTAATATTTCTGGGTCATATTTTTAAGTTGTCTCAAATATTATCTAAAAAAATTGAAAATGCCTGTTCTCATGCATTAAAGATGTTAAGAAAGTGTTACAGCAATAAAGGACTTTAGTGATGTTTGATAAGTTGAAGATGAATCCCGTTCGAACTGACGAAAAAAACATTTACCAAATTCAAGTATTTCGTAGTGAGTAAATTGTCAGCTAAAGTCGCTGTGAACAACGATTTGTGGCAAAACAGACAATTATGGTTTTACATCACGACAAAGCATTTCACACACCGCAATAGTTATTCGTCAAATTTTGGATATGGCAGCGTTTGACATTCTTCGGTTCCCTCGATTGAAGCAACCACTTCGTGGCTGTCATTTTAAGTTCATAGAAGCCTTCAAGAGAGTCCGCTAGAGCTACGAGGATTGCTATTTATGTATCTGGAATTGGCAACAATGGTGTTGCTAGACGCCATCTGACATATGCATCGTATATTTTGACATTGTTGACTATATACGTACTCAAAACGTTTTATCATTATTGTGATTTTGCTATTTGTATTGTTTAGTGACTTGAAAAATTCATCTCAGTCAAAAAATGAACTACAAAATTTTCGTGCGATGATTTACTATGACTTTCGACGTGGATTATCTCAATAACAGTGAATCGATCAACTTACTTCGACTTTTGGCAATGAAGCACCATCTAAAACCAATATACATCACTGGTTTAATAAACACAATCATGGCCGTCGTTCGCTCACGGACGAATTTAAAGAAGGTTGCCCAAAATCGGTTGTTGGCTATTTCTTTCTATATAACAGCGTTTGGTTTTAAAAGTTACTAACTCAAATGACGTTTTCATTAAAAGAAGCTCAAAGCTTCCTACTTAAATTCCTTTATCACGTCAAGGTCTGATCCACATATCTTCGCAGTAACTCATTGAGAAACAAAACAAAGCATTTGTTTCATATAAGTTTAATTTTGCAATACTTGTGGGCATACAATATTTTTTGTTTTGCCATTGTCTGCGTAGATATAAAGGGTATCTGGTTTACCGAGACGGGAACACGCAACATACAGTTGTCAATGTGAGAAGCAATTGAGCACAATTCCAAAGATTGACCTTGGGCTTTATTGATTGTGATTGCGAACGCCAATCGAATTAGGAATTCTTTTAAATTGAAATGGTTTATCGGTCGGGATCATGGTAATTCGAGGAATGAGGACATCTTCACCTTTGAAAGGCCACGTTAAAATCGTTGCTTCCACTACGCTGTTTATCAATTTCTTAATTGCGAGTCGTGTGCCGTTGCAGAGTTTTAGCTGATTAATATTCCGCAACATGATAATTGGCACACCTATTTTAAATTTTAATATGTGTAGTGGCATCCCTGGCAGATCAAATTAGTTCAAAAATTGCGCTGGACAATTAACTGCTTCATCTGCTTCCACAAGGGTGTCTATCGACTTATATGTGCTTTCCTCACTTTCAATGGTGGATTGAATAACATTATTAAGTTGATAGACATCTTTATTCTTCGCGGCAAGGACAGCTCGTTCACTATGGTAGCGAGTGTTCCCCTCGCTTCCAGCAGATGGCGCGGTTGCTGGTACATAGCTGATCGTAAAAAAAGCTGTTTTCTCGCGGTCGCGGGTATGTTATTGACGCGAAAAGTAGATAAAAATAAAGCTTTAAGCGGATTGTATATTGTGTAAATTTTAACAACTCAATCCGTGCACTACTTTTCGAGTTTTTGAAGCGTACACAAATCAACTTAACATTTAAGTATATATATATATATATATATATATATATATATATATATATATATATATATATATATATATATATATATATATATATATACTGAACAATAAAGCAATGATAAGCAAATTAAAAAACCCGAAATAAACAATATTGATTACCATATATGTATTTCATATAAGAATCGGTGTTACTAAATACAGATACTACTTAGCCAATCTAATAGTTTAGATAAATTAAAGATTGTCTCGGTGATATATAACAGAATCGGATCAAAAAGCAAAAATATTTCGTAATATTATCTTGCAGAGGCTTATCAGTAGGATATAAATTAGAAAACTACATTTAATAATAAAATCTATTAGTATTTTGTGGTATAATAACAGCTAAATTACCATCATAAATTTTACGGTACGTTCCTAAAGTTTTGCCGAAGCAATGTCGACATTCAGGAGCAATTCACACACTTGTACCATGGCAATTTATTCTCAATACGTTACTGGCTTTCGTATAATAAATTCTATGAAAACTGTTATTAAATGTCATCTGCGGTACAATTTTAAGCATTCCTCTGAGCCTTTGATTGCAGAAAAATATATTTAATGATGCCCGGTGGTGCAAGGCTATATACTCGTAATTGTTAATTTTTGCTTAAAATAAGGTCTACATTTGAGCTATATTGCACTTTTTCATTCATAATGGATCATAATACCAACATAAAGGGTGTTATAATAAGAGATAATAAGAGCGCAAGATGTGCATTTTAAATAAAACATGGTTTTCTGTAGCAAAGTATTGAAATATTTATTGATTTATAATTTAGACATTTGGAAATTATGTATGGAACAACACATCCAGTAAATGGCGGACACTACCTTGGTGACATACGTGTACTTTTCTGGCGAAATTTTCAATAACAGTTTTGCATAAATTTGGCGGTATTTCGTTGATACAGCTCTAAATTTCAGCCTTCAGTGCTTGAGTGGTCGTTGGCTTGTTGGCGTAAAGTGGCAAGTGGCACCGTCCGTCCTGCTGAAACCACATGTCTTCACGTTATCATGACATGATAACATTCTGTATTTACCGTTAATGCATTAGTTGCTGCGTTTTCAAAGAAAAATGGTCCAGTGATTCCTCGAGACCACAAGGCACACCAAACAGTGACATGTTGGGGATGCATTTGTTTTTCATGAATCATTTGTGGATTTTCGTAGTCCCAAATGCGGCAATTGTGCCTATTAACGAAACCATCGAGGTGAAAATGGGCCTCGTCGCTGAAGATGATTTAGTGTTGTCCAATGATCTAATTAGTGCAGAAGGTTAGCAGAAGTTGTTGAGTTGAAGTTTGTAAGCATGGAGATGCAAATCTTGAGAGAGAATACGGTGAAGAGTGGCTGTTAAAATGTCCAATTCTTGTACACGATGACGAATCGAGTACACTGGACTCTCGGCCACACTCTCATGTGCCATGATATTTTGATCTGAACGACCACTACGAGCTCGTATCGTGTTTTTCATACAACAACTGAACCAGTACTTTCGAATTTTTCGATTATTCTTTTCACAGTTAATAAATTTGGAACATTATTTCTACCGAAATCGGAGGTACTTTACGCATCGTAGCAGTCGGGCTTTTACTATTTTAATAGTAATGTTTAACTATCGGGACGCGTTGCTATATTGTGTTTATTAACTGTTTAACTTCAATCTATCTCTTATCGACCTGTCACAATTCTTGACCTGTCGAATCATGAGTGCCAAAATGGAGCGCAATTGAAATAATGCTTTGTTATTGTTACAACCTTTAGTTGAATAAATTGAATGTACATCGGACCCCATCTACAATATATTGCATTGCCATCAACTTTTTCTGATTTCTGCGGACTACGATTTGAATAGAATATCTTTTCACAATTTCGACATTTTTAAATTGCTATCTTGCGATAAAGTTATTTTAAGTTGACATTTACATGAAGGATAAAGTCACAGATAAAAACATAGATGATTTTATATTGTTTGCGTTTTCATTACTTACGTTCTAAACAATTACTACAAATCATATTTTTGCTTTTAATGTTCAGATATATATTAATTATATATATATATATATATATATATATATATATATATATATATATATATATATATATATATATATATATATATATATATATATATATATATATATATATATATGTATATATGTATATATATATATATATATATATATATATGTATATATGTATATATATATATATATATATATATATATATATATATATATATATATATATATATATATATATATATATATATATATATATATACTTTACATAATATACTGGCAAAATTGTACTCAAAATACCCCAGGGAACAAAAAATACCCAACCTATCAAAAAGTGTTGAAGTGATTCTTCTTCATAAAAAAAGGAACATAGGAGGGTTTGAAAAACTATCACCCAATAAGCCTCCTGTCAGTATTATACAAGGTTTTCACCAAGATAATATTTAAAAGAATACTGAGAACACTGAATGACCCACAACCAAGAGAACAGACAGGATTCAGAAGTGGATTCAGTACAATGGATCGTATCCAGGTTGTCCAACAGGTCATAAAAAGGCACAATGAATACATTAATACACCATGCCACTGTGCTTGGCTTCTATTGACTATGAAAAGGCATTTGACTCAATATTAAAACAAGCCAAAATTGATGCATTGTTTAACCAAGGGATAGACAAAGCCTGTGTAAACCTACTGAGATCCATGTATGATAAAGCTACAGCGATAGTTCACATGGATGATCTTGAAGTTAAAATCAATATAGAACGGGGTGTACGGTAGGATGACTCAATATCCCCTGTTATTTTCTCAACCTGTCTTGAAGAGGTACTTCGTAATCTGGATTGGGAACAGGATAGAATAAAAAGAAATGGTGCATACTTAAGCCACCTTAGATTTGCAGATGATATCGTTCTCTTGTCACAAAACCCAGATGAATTACAAAAACACATAAAAGAATTGCAAAAGGAGGGAGAAGCATTTGGCTTGACAATAAACCGGAAAAAGAGTCAGTTTATGTTCAACAAATTTACTGAAAACAGAAGAATATCTATTTTGTGTGTTTTGTGTTGTTTTGGGTGATACCGCCCGGGAAGTGGAACGGCGCGTTAACTGTGGCTGGCAGGTACTTGGTAGGCTCAACATGGTGTTTAAGAACAAACTCCCACTTTGTCTGAAGGGAAAAGTATGTGATCAGTGCGTGCTGTTTGTTCTGACATTCAGAAGTGAAACATGGACATTCACATCACAATCAATTCAAAGACTTCGGGTAGCACAGAGGGGAATGGAAAGGTGTATACTAGGCATTACAAAGCGGGGCATAAAGACCTGCACATGGATCAGAGAACAGACGAAAGTATATACCATTATTGCAAAGATGAAGGAATTGAAATAAAGGTGGGCAGGCCATATAGCGAGGTGATGTGACGACAGGTTGACAAAAACAATCCTGGGATGGATACCGCTTGATCACAACGTCGTGATCAAGCGGTATATATATATATATATATATATATATATATATATATATATATATATATATATATATATATATATATATACAAATATAAGGGTAGAGTAAAGAGTCATATAGTTTTTAAATAAACGTAACGTAGTCTCCGTGTAGCTCGATACATTTCGCCTTTCCAATGATTTCCAAAAAATAAAACTTCTCGAACTCTGCAAAATAGCCCTCTGTTTAGAAGATGATCTCCTCATTTGATATGAATTTCTTTCCAGAGAACCATTTCTTCATGTTTGGAAAAAAAAAAGAAATCGAATGGAATCAAGAACAGGGTGAGCCTGGCATCAATTTGTAGCGCAAATTAACCAATCTCGCTGTTGCAATAAGAGTGTCTTTTTATCAACTATTCTTGAAATTTACCAAAAATGCAGCATAATACTCCTATGTGATAATATCCCCTTTACCAAAATTGTCTAAGAAAAGAGAGGCCATGACCAATTCGGTCTTTCAGGTTGATGAAAGGGTCTTCGTCTTCTTTGGGGCACGTTCTCCGAATAAAACCTACTGTTTTGACTGTGATGAAGCCAAGTTTTACCAACAGCCAGGAGTCACATAAAAAAATCCTTCGCATTGTCTAAACACCACTATGAAGTGGTCAATCGATTCAGTTTTTCCTCCAAAGTGTGCAAACGTAGCACTCATAGGGCTGATAACTCTCTCTTTATGTCCAAATGTTCATGTAGGATATTTAGTACGCGTTCATTCGGGCGTCCTGAGCATGGAGAGCCAATCTTGATGATTCGATCACATTTGAGCTTAGAAAACCAGTAAACACTTATCAACCATGAAATGAGAAGGAGCAAAGGGGTCATAATACATTTTCAACTTTTCTTCAGTATGCGCGATTGTTTCTACGTTTTCTACTTTGTTTTCTTTTAAGATCTGTTTCATTAGCTGCTGTTTAATGAACACGCGAAATTCGCTTTTTTCCATGCCAGCGGAAATATCAAACTTATCTGCTTTTGAAGATTGCCAAAACAAAACTCAATGTTATCTCAGCTTGAAGTTTATTGAGCGTTACTAAAAATGAAGCTACATCTCAGAAATGTAATCACCTTTGTTTTTCCACCGTCATTGATATACACCTATACCTATAAAAATTGCCCCATTATAGTTCTTTTTTAGGATGTTCTACTGGAGAAATTCTTATAAATCCAACTAACAGTTGCGCATTCCGCTACATTGTGTATCCTTCTATAATCTTTAAACAGTATTTTTTACAGTTGAGATTTAAGTAATGCATTTCAATTAATTCAATTCATTTTGTATGGTTCTACAAATCTTATTAGTGATTGTAAAATAATAGAAAAGAAAATGGAGAAGGTTGTTGCCAAATTATTTAGTAGGTAAACTCAGGTAGTCGATATTTGATAGAAATTCATTATTTTGAAACACTGATAAACGGAACTACTAGAGAAGATCATAGTTATAGGCGAGAATTTATCAATGTAGCTCAGCCATTGGCAGAGATACCATTATTGCAGGAGGTGAAGAAATATTTAATGATATTTAAAAGTAATAAAGTTCCAGGGAAAGGTAAGCTTCAGCACTATTGAAGGATAGAGGCTGAGAACTATTATATGTCATTTATTAATTAATAGTTAACATATGGATTAATGAGCAGATTTCTGCAGAATGGCAGCAGACAGTAATATGTTCGATTTATAAGAAAGGAGATAAACTGAAATGCGAGAATTTTCGTGGCATATAATTGCTTCACATAACTTATACAGTTTTAAGAAATATAGTAAGGCAGATAATACTACTTACATTGAAGAGCGAATGGGTAAGTATCCGATAGAGTGTAGAAGAGGACGTTCAATGATAGATCAATTCAATTGGTTTGATAATCCTTTATTCCAGATGTTCATATATTTCAATGTCAGAAAACCGAGTACCAAAGAAAATCGTGAAGGTGCGAATAAGGGATAACAGAAAAAGATGTAGGCCAAAGATGCGATGGCGAGACAACGTCAGAAGAGATGATGAAGAACTACTTCACATTAAAAATTGGAAAGGAGCTGCTGGAGGTCGATCCGGTTGGAGAAGAAAATTGAAGATCAAAGCTCACTGACGGGCTGTAGTATGTAGGAAGAAGACTTATACCCAATTTTCAACTATATTTTTTTGCTCAATAAAACTAGAACTGGCTACAAAATCGATATACAAAATAACGTGCAGTTAAGTCATGCGTTTTATATAGATGATATGAAAATATATGCCTCAGGCTCAGATCAGCTCCAAAGTCAACTGGAAATAGTCAAGTCGTTCAGTTCTAATATATAGATGGAAATGAGTCTGGAGAAATGTGTAGTATTGCATATAAAAAGAGGCATAATTATAGAACAACAAAACAAATTATTAATGGATGCCATAAATACCGCATTACCAGAAGGTTATAAATAACTAGGCTTTCGTCAATCAATGGGTATTGAACAAAAATCGACTAAGAAGATAATGTTGGATAACCGGATAACCTATACTGGAGAATACGGTTAATCTTGGCCACTAAACTAACATCTAGAAACCTCTTTACCACACTGAATTCGTGAGCCATGCCAAACGTAACCTATTCATTCGGAATCCTTAAATGGGCTAAAACAGATTTAAGAGAAATAGATATTAAAATTTGAACGATGATAACAAAATATCGATACCACCACCCGGAAGCAGAAATCACCAGAGTGTGTATAAGGAGAGCAAAAAGTGGAAGAGGTTTAATGAATGTACAAATAGTATGTAGTAACGAGTTTTGACAAGTAAAACATTACTGTGACTCCGTAGCTTCCTTATTCACCTGACTTCTTCCTTCTCCCAAGATTGAAAATTCACCTTAAAGGACACAATTTTGAGACATGTTGGAACACAATTTTGAGATATTTGGGAACATTGGAAAGGCCGTAATCGACCATCTGAATTCGATTCCAGTATCATCTAAGGCAACTACTTCGAAGAAGAATTATACTTTGTATTGAATAAAAAAATTATAGAATACTCTATTTACACACCTCATATCAGATTTTGCAGCAAAAGTTATTTTCTGGGGTGAGGGTATTAAGCCCACGCCCAACACACCCATTTTGGAGAAGCCAGGACCCTTCTGTATAGGTTACCATACCTTAGCTGACAGGTTCCGATTTTTAGGTGCTGGGGATTCTCCCTTACCTTCTTTCGTATATCCTAATGTACGTACTGTGGAGCCCAGGGTACATGATGAGGACGTGGAGGTGGCATCTGTTTGAGCGTCTTTATAAGACTGTGGACCTTGCTTAGAATTTTATTAAAGTCTAGATGTCGGCAACCTGGACTTCTATTTTCCGAGATTTCCAGAAAAGGCGTCGTGTTTCGTCATGATGTTAAGATCCATCAGACGACAGGGAATCAATTTGACAAAAATTGTTGGGTCCTAATTGGGATGTTTTGCCCTATCCACCTTCCTTTTCGGACATCGCATCATCGGGCTACCATTTATGCCGCTCGCTCCAAAATTGTTTAAATGGAAAACATTTTAAGACGGAAAAAGCGATGAAAAAAAATCTGTTGACATTCTTTGGCGATAAAGATGCTAATTTTTGGCAAAAAGGTATTATGGACCTACCACTGTGTTGGTAAACAGTATTAAATAATAATGGTCATTATATAATAGACTAAATACATATTTATATAAACTATTTGCTATTCTTTTTTTCTAAAAAAACCATACGAATTTTCTGAACAAGCCGATTGATCTGAGTGGCAGGACATTATGTTATAAAAGAAATGTAATTGCAAACATTTCATTCCATGGATTATTACACTAGGAAAACGAATATAAGGATAATATTAGAATATTGTATCTTTTAATATAAAAGTAATGAAAGAAACCGTGTTATTTGTTTTGATTTTATAATTTTATTAAAGTGATTTCGTAATTATAACGAAAACTGTTAAAATTAATTATCGTTTCTACATTCTCAGTCCATTCATATCTGCTTTCTACTTATCGGACACGGTTTGAAATGGTTGTCAAAACAAAACCTCATAATATTACCTTTAAATGGCTCTTTTTAAAACGCGTGATATATTTATGATCAACATATTAATCATTTAAAGTGGCATGCACTCTCTCCTCGCGTCACTATTATGGCAACTTGGTACTAAACAAGGCAGTACCCGCCAATTAAGAGTAACAGTTTATCTGCCGCAATTATTTGACTAATTATGAGCAGAACAAACCACGTTAGCCAATTAAATAATGCTGTGGGCTTGCACTGGCTGTCTTTATCTCGAAGAGTTAAGACGCTTACTTTAGTTAACAACAAAAAAAATCGTAGATCTATTGGTGGAATAGAGAAAGCAAAACATGTATTTGCCGTTTTTCTAATGCACTTCATTATTTGCTGTACAAATAAGTCATACAATGTGTAACATCCAATTATATTTTAAATTATTATTAACAGGTATAATTTAGATTTTTGAATGGAACAAATAAGTAAGAAGGTCTATTTTAAAAATTGATTAGATTCAACAGCAAAAACATATTATTATATTATCATGATTTAAAAAAATACAAATTTTAACATGCGTTTTTTACATAATGATGGTTCTTGAGGGACAAAAGACCTTCCAGCTTTTTGACAGTTATTTTTCCACATACTTTTCGATTATCGCTCTCAAAAAAGATTATATGGGGATGGAAAAATGTGCTGCGAAAATATTTTAACCGGTAATACGAATATAGGGAGAGAGAGAGAGAGAGTTAATACACGCAGTTTGTAAGATGTTTTATGGTATTTTTCATACGATTAATTATTCATAAGTTAGCATTAAAGAAAAGTTTAAAATTAGTCCAAGAAACATACGAGGTGTATAAATAAGGCACTGAGATAGATTTTTTTTTCTCGGTAAAAATGCTAGTATGGCGTTTGGCATTGAGGCACAATTTTTTAAGGGCGGCCCCTGGCTATCAAAAAAAGCAAATCGACATGCTTTTGATCTTTAATTTGCTCATTCTGGTTGTTGTTTAAGTGTTGTAAGGTCAAAAATCCAAGACTCGACACCAGTAATGATACATTCTAGAAAAATGTTTCCCTCCTGTTAAACCTAGGATTTTTTTATGAACATTCTCATCGTCGGTTGATGGCACAAGATTCCGGATACTGTGGACATTTTCATAAGTTCTTGCATTTGAAGACCTTCCTCTACGAGGTGCATCTTCGAACGAGTTTTGGTGTTCTGAGAATGTCTTAAACCCCCTGAAAACCTGGCCATTTGACAAAACATTGTTTCCATAGGCCTGTTGAAGTTTTGAAAGTTTTCGTCGCACTGTGCCCAAATGTGAAACAAAACTGTTGCTTGAATTTGTTGTTACTCATTTTCAGAACGCACTATAAAAATCCGGTTCTCGAAAAGAATTACAACAGACTACCAAGTAACTTTAGGGAGTTCAAACTCGTACTGAAGATGTATTAGATGATGACCTGCCGCCACTTCAAAGGGGAAGCTAACAGTATTGTCAGATTAAATCCTAAGCCACCGTTCTCATTACTTTATTAACTCACCTCGTAATTGCTTTGTCGTTGCAAATATAAAATTTCCTTCTTATTAATTAGCCCTGATTGTTTCTTAAGTAACGCATATACTAGTTTCAACAATGATAATAGCAATCCTAAATTCACAAATCCACATGCTCTAAGACTATAATCATGTTTAATCGTGTAAGTAAAATATAAAACTTTTTTCCTACTAATTAATATTGATTGCGTTTGAAGTAACGCATTGTGTACAAGTTCCAGCAATGAAACTAGCAATTCATATTTCACATATATAAATTGTAGTGATGATTAATAGTGTATTCGTCACTACGTGACACTGAATAGAAGATGCAAAATATTGTAGTTGAGGCTATCTGAATATCCGAAATCGTGTCGAAACATTAATTTCATCATCACTTCAGTTTTTAGAAAAGCTAGAAGTCACATGAAATAAAATCAGGCAAATATGGGAGATACTTAAGCATTAGGATTATTTCTTAATAAATATATCACATAAATTATTACTTTGTTTCCTCCGTCAGCTCCATGATGAGCATGTTCAATACACAATGAGTATATCGAAAACATTTTAATAGGGCGTATTTATGGGGAACAATATTCAAAAAAACAGCTTTCAGCTTGACAAACAGTTGTGTAAGTTTCTCGGATATCTTTAGATACGAGTAGTGTGGTTTTAGGATTTCAAGAATGTGGACGCCAGTGAGAAATCGGTCTCAGAACAAATTTTATATCTTGTTGAAGAAGATTCTACTAAAAGTACTCGAAGTGTTGTATAACAAGTTGGAGTTTCTCATTGGATTGTAGATAAAATATTAAAAGAGCAATTATTCTACCACAAGGTACAACTTTGGTATCTACCAAAGGGTACAAAGAAGAGTACAAAAAATATTGTGAATGGTTTATTGACCAAAACTAAAGGAATTAGATTTGCTTTTTTTTTGTAACAAAACAAACCAAATGTATGCAAATGTTTTCAAAACTTTTAAAATTGAGCTTTAACGAAAACAATAACTTTTTTGAATTGATTATTTCATGGGAATTAATTTGTGTTATTTAAAATAACAAAAATCAAATAGAAATTTATTTGGTTCCTAAGATTTCAATTGAGAAGTAAAAATATTCTTTTCATCATTACATTTATAATAGGTCAGTTCAGTACACCACTAAAGAAATGGATTAAAAAAAAATGGTGTGATGACACAACATGTATTTTCAAATGCGATAACATTATGTTCATATTAAAAATGTCACGCTTTTTCAAGGTACGGTTTTCGTAATTGTCTTGAGGATTGAAAATCTGGAGTGAAGTTATCTTAATGTAATTGTCTTTGGGTGCCCATTTAAAAGGGTTTTAAATAGATTCTTTAAAATAATTTGAATTTTACTATACAGGGAGCAAGGGAAAGTACTTTCGTAAATTTATTCAAAGATTCTTCACATCATTTTAAAGAAAAAAGTTTATTACTGCAAGTGTCAAAAATATAAGTTCCGTAAAAAAAAATGTAAAGTTATTAAATCACCATTCGAAAAACTGTCATAAGAATTAACATTTTAAGCAAATATAGATAAAAGCGTATTTGGCAAATATTACTTGGCTGTTTATAAAAAATAAACTACAAATAAACTAATGAACATAGTTAAATTATTTTTTTAATTAAGAGTCATATCTTACATCAGCCAACAATGATGTCATATGTTATTTTAAAATAGCGAGAAAAATTATTTCAGTGCAGATCAGTGGGCAAATTTAAGTTTGATTTAACCCAAACATATATTCTGTGTGTAAATATCACGATATGCTTCGTATTTACGGAGAAGCTCTAGAAAATTCCTAAGGGTTAAATTTATGTTGAACAATATATAGAAAGACAGCTTTCAGCTTGGTAAATATTTGTTTAAGTTTCTCAAATATTTTTGGATACGAGTAGTGTGGTTTCAGAATTTCAAGAATGTGGGCACCAGTGAGAAATTGATCGCGAAGTGTCAGAACAAATTTTACAACTTGTTGAAGAGGATTCTACTAGAACTACTAAATGTTGCGCGACAAGTTGGGGTTTCCCATTGGATTGTGAATAGAATACTAAAAGAATAATTCTTCTACCATTATCACACAGAAGGGTACAAAACTCTTACTCGCAGATTTTTCACACAGGTGAAAATATTGTAAATGGTTGATTGGCGAAAACTAAAGGAATTCAATTTTTTTATTCAATATTTTATCAACCGACGAAGCTTCAATAGTTAATTTTATAAAATAATTAATCATGTGTTTATTGATGTGACGTGAGTCGTTTAAAACTTGTTATGATGTGAATAATCAGTGCTAATAATTTCAAGTTTTTTCCTTTTTTTCTTGTAACAAAACAAACCAACTTTATGCTGAAAGGTATTGGAACGTATCATGCCATTGTGGTTTTCCGCGGAAATGGTTGCATGTGGGACAAATGTTTTAAGGAAACTTTTTGTTCAAAAACATTTTAAAATAGTGGCTTACATTTAAGAAAACACTTTCCATTACACCCTGTATATATTTACCCCAGTTAATTACAAATATCCCAATGATACAAAAAAAGTATAATGGAACGTTTAAAATATATGGATCTTTATTTATTCCGTAAATAGTATTAATATCATGTTCAGATTTGATCATCTTGCATCTTTTTGAACATAGAACATATAATAATGGTTTTTTGAAAATTTTACATACCTTTTTTTGGGAACTTTAATCTTATTCCGGTACAGGAAGTATTTACGTAACTCTAATTAATCTGAAATATATAAAGAAATATATAGAGATGGTAAAAGCACCTTCACCATCTTGTCATGGTGACATTTCTTCTTATATACTCCGTATATAGACTCATATTAAGATATGTACATATAAAATTAAAGTAGAAAGCAATAAAAACACATGCTGACAAAGTTAGTTTAAATAAAAATACAGAAAACAAGATGATAAACAAGGCAAATGGATATAATTAGGGAAAGTTAACAAGAAAGTGAAAGATGACAAGAACTTGCCGAATGGTATGTATATGCTATTGAAATATATGTATGTATATAGCGTAAATATGTTACATCTAATATTTTCGCGGATGGTGGATAATGTTCCTATATCACTCCGAGCGTCGATTCATTCATTATATGAAGCGTACGGCATTTCACCAAAATTTCATTTAACATTTTCAACGACACTCATATGTTTTTAAATTATTCCGACACCCGGAATAATATATATACATACATATATATATATATATATATATATATATATATATATATATATATATATATATATATATATCTCTATATATATATATATATATATATATATATATATATATATATATATATATATATATATATATATATATATATATATATATATATATATAGATAATAAATTCGTTTTCGGGGATGGCTGTAATCGTATTTTCAAAATTAAATATATTCCATAAGAATTTAAAATTAAATCATGAAGAAGAAAAAAATAAAACAATTTTTTTACATATTAATATAACGTATGATAAGAATGGCAATATCAAAACAAATTGGAATACAAAACCAATATGGTCTGGAAGTTATCTCAATTTTAAATCTTATACAACAAATAAATATAAAACAAGTGTTATTAATTCTTTAATTGATAGCGCTATTATTTTAACTAATCCTAACAATAGACCAAAATATATAAATAAAATCAAAAAAACACTTGAAGATAATAACTATCCAAAAAAACTTTATGAGCTGGTAATTAAAAATAGAATACATAGAATAAATAACTATAATAGCATAGTGCTTAAACCATATAATATAAATATAGGAGAAATACTCCAATAATAACACTAAACAAATATTTACAAAATTAAAACCACAAACACCCAAAATGGAACAAGTTTAATTTAGAAAATCGATTGCTTAAATTGCCATTGCTCATATATTGGCCAAACCAAACAATATTTAAAAAACAGAATAAATGAACTTAAAAAAAGCATTAGAAACCTGAACACAGAAATTTTAGATTTTGACATACAATATAAAAAAAGAAATATACAATGGAAATGATTTATATAAAAAAGAAATAATACCATTTCAGAAATGATACAGATAATTTAAGTTGTAAATATAACAACATTATTAAATAATAAATTTTCTTTTTTTTAAATTTTTGAATCTAATACTATTACACATAACAAATCCAAAACAGTTAGGTTATAATAAGAAACAAAAATTGGAAGGTGAACGATTTGTTAAATATATCAAAGTAAGCTATATGTCAATTAAAAAAAAAAAAAAAATGTTACATCTTTGTTAAAAAAATTGGGATGTTTAATTAGATATTGGTTGGTTTTTAGATTGGTTTTAGATAAATTTGTGTTTTTTATAAAAATAAGGTTTATTGTAGAATTTTTCTGAGGATGGTTTGTTATCGAACCGAAACGTTAACGAAGCAATAAAAAAAATATTAATTAACTGACCGAAAATCCCAATAAATAAAAAATATTAATAATATTAAACGGTCACGAATATATATATATATATATATATATATATATATATATATATATATATATATATATATATATATATATATATATATATATATATATATATTATATATACTTAAATAAGTAACCTATGAAGGAAGAAATAGTCGAGGAATAGTTATTAGGTCACTTAGGATAAACATTTCTTAAAAGAATATTTAACGTAAAAGTAGTCTAGTATAAAAAAAAGTAGAACCAAGAGGAATGTGCAGTGATAAAAGAAAAGAAGAAATTAAAAAGAGGTGTACACTGGATAGAAGTCAAGGAAGGAAGGAATAATGCTGGATAGGGATTGATATAGAAACTTTCACTCATATTCGAAATAGATGGGCTTGCTGTAATATTATAGAGTCACTCTGGCTTAAAAATCTTTAGCTCACTGTCAAAGAGAAGTTTTTTGCAGACCAAATACATACGATCATTAATTAATAGCAGAAATAACAGACATAACAGAAATTCGATTCCTCTGTGAAACCTTGTGAAACGAACTCTTTTCTCGGAAAAGCCGACATGGTTTGATTCCCGTATTAGGTATGGACTTTTTCTAAATTCTTGTAAATGTTTCTAGGTAAGAGTGTAAAATTTGACAAGAAATTACCTCTCTGGCACGCCATTTCGAGGCTGGGTAAGGCCGAATGCCTTCTGAGAGGTTTTCTACGTTGGTCGCTCCTCAGTCAGTAGGCTCCTCGAAATACTTATGGTTAAGCACAAAACAGAGGGTTGATAGCTCGTTGATATTTTTTGAGTAATAACAGAAATAGATTAGTGAAACAACATTAATGATTTTATTAAAACATTAAAGATCTATGATACTTATGTTTATAAATAATATATCTGTCTTCTTTTATACACATGATCGGAAATAAATTAGGCAAAAAGACATAATCGAAGTACTGGATTTTTTAGTTGCAAAGCCGTGTCGACATGGCGAAACTATTTTAAAAATCTAGGAAATATTGGTTTATATATATATAGTTAACTCAAAAATTTTTACCAAGTTTTGTGGTCATCGCATCATTCATCATTACAGTGCGGATCTTCCAACAGCTGCTGTTGGTAATCCATATGTCGTGGACACATCGTCCATTTTTACATTTATACAAATTCTAAGCAATGAGCGTTGTTCAGATGGAAGTTTGCTTTCTTTGAGGTGTGAAGAAGTGTTTATTGAACTTTCATGTGAGATTTGGTACGATATGTGCACTTTAATAAAATCCCAAAATAGTTGTTTTTACTTTGAAATTCCTACTTCCTAATGACTACTCACTACCTACTGATTAATCAGGACTAAATAAACAAATTCTAGGTACAAAATGTTCAGAATAAAATAAAAGTGGCTATTGAACTTTCATGTTAGATTTGGCATGACGGGCGCATTTTAATATGATCTGAAAATAGCAGCTTTTTTCAAAAATTCCTACTTACAAATCAGGATTAAATAAACAAAGTCCACGTACAAAGCGTTATTGAGAATTAAATTTGCTTCCACTTGGATATAATGAACTATTCATTAAGCTTTCATAATAGATTTGGCACGACGTGCGCAATGTAAAGCTGTTTTCACATTCAAAAAGTTCTACTGACTAATCACGACTTAAAGAATAAATTGAATTGACAGGATTTTTTACGTCAAATAGCTAATCGTTTTGAAAGTTGGTTCAACTGAATGCAAAATGGAAATTTCATGAGCGATTGAATGGTCTCTTGGTCCCCAGATATTACCGAATTTCTCTGTACAAAACTCTCTCTGTAAAACTTAGTGGGTATTAACAAAACAACAATTAGTCCTAGATTAGTTATAATCTGAAATTAGGAGTGGGATGGTAAATACATCTGGTGACAGTAAGTTTATATTTGTTTATTGAAATTTCAAAACAGTATTTCAGAATATAAGTGTTTGTTTTGATTTCATTAAATGATTGGTTATTTAAAAGAATTATTTTAAAGAATAAAAACTTTTACGATGCTTTTTCTCTATATATAAAGCAAACAAATTTATATCCTCGTGCTCATCTGCCACTCCAAGCAAGTTAAAAAGCTCAAATCCATTATGCACATCATCGCAAGTAGCGCAATACTTTGTATGCACCCTGTATGTATTCTGTGGTCTAAGCTAAATGTTTTCACTCTATAAATTCCATTCTAATTTTAAACTAGAACATTATCTTGTTCAGTTCTATTAATCTGCTTCCAGTTATTTTAAAAAATAATTCATAAATTGCTATTATTGTATATTATTTACGTGTATTTTAATATGTGCTGCTATAAATTGCTGGAAGCTAAATGGAAATATCACTACATAGATAGGACGTTTTGTAAAGAACAATTCAGAGCATAACTTGCTAAATACTTAATTTTTAGATGGTTTTAAACGATTGTATAAATACAGAAATATTTTCATTGTTATTTAAAGAAAAACTCTATAATAATGACATAATGACCTTTAATGCTTATTAAACCTTATTGTATGTTGCACTTATACTCTAACCTACATAACTTGTTCACATTCGAAATATTATATTCCTGCCTTAAAATTTCCGACTGTAAAGATATGATTTTAGATGACTACGTAATTTCAGGTGAAAATATTAAGGCGTTTTCGTGGAATAACTTATGTTTATAAAAAACAGTAGATAATTATTCTGTCGCGCTGTCAGTCTTAAGCTTTTTTTTGAACCCGTGTAAATTTAATCAGTAACACCCCAGCGACATTCATGGTAAGCAGTATGGGGCTAGACTATATTGTAGTGAAAGACGATTCCTTTCTAATGTGGCATTTCTTGTGGGTAATGTTTGCTTCAATTTTGTTAACTGCGAACCGTTTTTAGTTAATAAATCAGGTTGCCTAATACCGAAGGCAATGTATTCTTTGGATGCAATTCCACTTTCGATGTTGTTTGAGGAGATCCGTGGCTGTTCTTTTATGATTTATTAAGCACAATGTTATTATAGATGATTCATTCTTTATCTCCCAAAATTTTCCGCTATAAAAAAGGAAAATTTTGGCGGTAATAACAGCTCGAATTTCGAAGTGATCAAGGTAGTCTCAGTCACAACACCCAAATACTAACATTTACATATGAATTCGAAAACAATGATAAATTGCCATTTTTGGATGGTTTAGTGGGTAGAAATAATATAACTAGATTTTGGCACATTTAGAAAAAATACCGCCACTTTGAAAAAATGGTAGATGGATTAACTAATTTTACTTTAAGAAAGAAAATTATTACTTAAAAATAAAATTGATTGGGGGGTAGCCGAAGTAATTAGCTACAATAAGAATATTGTAGACACATTAATTAGAAAACATACATTTAGAAATTTATTAAAAAAATATTTAACTTTTTAAAAAGAACAGCAAAATTAGATTTATGGTATTACCGTCTGATGTCCACTTAACATGACGGCTAGACAAAACTAAAATAAATGGACATTCAATTAATTTATAATACATGTAATAAATTAATAGAAGTTCTGGGTAATCCAAAGGATAAAGAAAATATAACATCGCAACATGAAAACATGAAAAAATTGCAGATTTATAAAATTACTTGTCAAATTGTGATCAAAGGCATGTTGGGCCAACTATAAGATCCATATTAACTAGATATAAAGAAGATATTGTCCACATTAGATATGGGAGAGATGAGAAATTTTGTGTTGCCTAACATATACTCGAGTATGACCATAATATACATATTAACAACTTTAGACTTGTTAAAAATATGAATAATATTAGAGCTTTGGATGTATATGAAAGCATACATATACTAAAATATAAGAAAACCATGAACCGATATAATGAACCTGTTCCATACAGTAAACGTTTTGAATTATTGATGTATCCCTTTATGATTTTTTATTATTGACGTTTTATGACTATTGCACGCTTCATTAGATACGGTTATAAGATAAACAGAATATTGTTTAGTTTTAGAATTAGACTGAATCGTCTCCTGATGATGCTAATACGGTTAGCAAAACACGCGTTGAAAACAAGTGCTTTGATGTGAAGTGATATCTTATAAGGTTCCAATAGAAGAATTGATCTATTTAAAAAAAAAATAATCAGCAGAACAATCCTAATGTATCAATGCGTATTTAAACTGCAGCAACAAGTACATCCTGTTGTAAACAGAATTCATGCAAGCGATATCTACGCTACGCATCTATCTTGCACGGGACGCGCTTTTGATAGTGTTTGGCATAAGGGGTTGTTGTATAAATTGGAAAATACTCTACCTGTATGCTAATTTACATCAGTGAAATCATATCTCCAACCACAGTTTAGGATAAAATATAGGGGTAAAAACGCAAATATCAAATCTTTACATATTGGAGTCCCACAGAAAAATTTGCTGTGTAACAAAACAGCTATTAGTAGCTTGAAATTATCTAGTACTGGTAGTATTAGTAGTAGTAGGCTTTTCCTCCCCATGCCATTGTTGTACTCTTCTGGAAATTTCGTGTCTCCCCTTTCTTAGTGAGTGATCCAGCTATCTTATCCTCCTTTTTGTTATCTGCTTACCTATTGGTTCTTCCTCCGTTCATTGCCAGTCATTACTTATCCTCTTCGACCACCAAATTTGGAATATAATGAATGGGTTATTCCATAAGTTGCCGCCGTTTTTATAATTTGTTTGTTTTTCCTCCATTTTTATTTTGTTTGGTCAAGTGTATATATTCATTCGTAAACCGTTTTTACTCTACAAAACTATTAAAACTATTTAAGAACTTAATTTTTAATTAACTTTTTTGCTTTTAAAATGGAAATTCCAGGCGGCAAAAAATTATTTTTTTTCATTTGCAATATTTCGCCTTTTGTTGTGGTTAAAAAGCTACAGAAGCAGTTCTAGAGATTTAAGCCGTTTATGGAGAGGGCCGTATAGCATATCGGACTATTCAAGATTGGTTTGCCAAGTTCAAAAATGTCAATATCGTTTGGGCTTCAAAAATGTACCTTTAAAAAATACAATATATTTTACTACGTTAAATGATACCAAGGGCTAATTAATGCTCAGAGAACATGAGATCTCAGGCGATAAAAGAAAACGTTACTTGCTACTCAGACATTTAGGCTCATCATGTAAGTATCGTAAAAGCCAAAAGAACATGAGAGGGATTCGTTACAATATTAAATTAACTAGGTTAGTAATGCACAGGCAATTTAGTAATGACGTTTTGTAGACAATAAACAGTAATGAACTTAATCTAATGTGACTAGTAGGATCATAACTTTTCTTTGGTCAGTCAATCCACGAAACTCCGCAGGCCACATGAGGCGGAACGTTGGTCTATCTACCCCTTAAGGTTTCAGATATTCCGTGGGTCTGCTCCTGTGGGTTGCGAGAACTTTGATGACACCCAAGGACTTGCGTGGAAAGAAGCCAAAGATTCACCCCGATCAACCACGTGAACAGGAAAAATATGAAAAGATGGAAACAATCCCCTCGGTATGCTTCGGGGGGCAGCTTGCAGTGTGTTAGCAATAAAATCCAGCAAAGCTGATAATTTAACTCGGCACTATTTCCAAAATATCCCGAACTCCAAAACTCTATTCAGCGGAAATTTTGCATTGGGTCAAAACCTATTGCTTCACAGTCGACTGATCTCGAAGGTGGTCGAAAAAGGAATCTGAAGGGAGGAGACCAAAAATGGTTCCTTCGAAAAATTAAACCCGCGAAGTAATTCAGTAGCTTTCCGTTAGAGTACTGCCAATCAACCAAGGTACCAGTATCGGGCTGAATTGAACGAAAAGTAACGAATTAAAATTGATGCGTTAATTCCAGGACTAAAATAGATGTAAACTAAAGAAATATGGTACCGACCCTCTGTTAAAGCCTATTCAAGTATAAGCAAAATATTGATCAAGAAAACACGTATTTTTGTTAAATCAACTCTCACAAATTCTGGATACTGTCGGAATAAAGTACGGCCCTGTATCCTGACTCAACATGCAGTACTAGATACACAGAATGACCCCGGACATGCGTCCTTTGTGAATAGTTTGGCCATGTGTTAATTACCTCAACTACTCGAAGCCTTATGTACTCCATTTTTATTTAAGCACCTTCGCCAAAATGCTAAAATATGGAAAATCTGAATAACTTAAATTTTAATATAATATAATATAACTACATTTGGTAAATAAATATAACAGTAATAACTTCAACGAGGACCATCTTAAAGTACTTTTGAAGGAAGATGACAGTCAAATATGTTAAGAATTGGTTGACAAGATGGATGCGGATTTGCGACAAACTTTCGACATCTTCAATGTATGGAATTTACCTAAAAACTTTGAATTTGGATACCACACAAACTAACTGATGACATGTGGACATAAACAACAGTTCTTGTATAGAATCGCCGCGAGAGATGAGAAATCATGTTTCCGCGATAATTTGAAGTAAAGAAAGGAGTGGGTTCATATAGGAGACAAGTCAAAGCTAAGAGTTAAGTAAGATATCAAACTAAAGAACACAATGATTCCATGTCTCGGGTACTGAAAAATCTTGGCGAAGATCAAGACGATCAGCAAGGAACGTTACTTCGTCCAGCTGGACTTTATAAATCAGCTTATTCATTTGAACGACCCGATCGACAAAGCCAAGTCATCTTGCTCGAAAACAATGTACGACTTCACTCGGCAAATATCGACAAGAAGATCCTGAATGATCTCTAATGGAAGGTTCTTCCGTATCCGCCGAACTCTCCCGATCTTGCGCCAACGGATCATCACCTTTTACGCTCGCTGTTCAAGCAAATGAGGGGTGCATTCTTCGCCAACGATGAGGGCTTTAAAAACTGGCTTAACAATTTCTTCGAGTCCAGGCCCATCCATTTGTGATGAAACAGCATCAATAAATTGACCGAGAGGTGAGATCAGGCCGTAAACTATGACTATGAGAATATATTAATTATTATTTATTAATTTGTTATCATAGTAGCTTTTTGCAAAAAACCTTTTAATAACTTTTTAATTAACAGACGGCGAGAACTTATGGAAAAACACAATATTTCTTAAGCATAAATACTTCTACATTTTGTTCTTTCACCAATATCCAAGATACAAGGATCAGCTTTCTTGAAATGATATAGTCAAACGTAAGGGATAACAGGCTACACGGCACATTCTAGTATACATATTTTATACACGTAATGGATTCCAAATTCGTGGTGTCAAATTATAACAATACGTTTAATAGTCAAAGATGTTGTGAATTCCGATATTAACAATTTTGAAGTAGCACCAAAATTGATCACCACTATTTATTTATAAACCTAGAGTCATAATAGAATTCTGAATAATTACATTTTAATGTGTATTAACGAATAAAATTAATTCGATAAAATTAATGAACATTTGTTATCGACTTAGTATTTCCAACCTTCATTGTTCGTTTTTTGTAACAACCGATCTAAACAGAAGGAAGTGACGCCCCTGGTGAAATTAATCATAAACCGAAATGTTAGGTGTAATGTCTGTAATTTAAAACTTCAATGTGTAATGATGAAATACGCGCTACCTCTCGAATAGTCGGTACCGTAGTAGTACTTCGGTCGACGGGTACGTTTTCCTTGAAGTCTGTGTCCGGTAGCCGGCACGCGGCGGGTGGAGTACTTTCACCAGCGGTGCTCTGGCCAGCACTGCGTCATCAAGGACGTGATACTCGATGTTAAAAAATATACTACTACGCGATAGCTCTATTTTTATTAGTGCTCCAATAATACATTTTCGATAGTCATTTGTTATAGCGATACGTTATTTATTATTGAACAGATCCGTTTATTGTGTGCAACTAGTACAATGCACACAAGTGTGTGTTATACTACAGTTTATATTGTCAAACGCTTTTGAAAAATACTCAAAACTACTGCATTTGAGAAATTTATTCGAACGGGGCTAAGGAGGTGTAGCAGCACAGAAATTGATTATTATGATTTTTGTATCGTTTGTAGAAAAGTGGCATTTGCTTTGCACATATTTAATGCTTAAATATATATATATATATATATATATATATATATATATATATATATATATATATATTTTATTTATATATTTATATATATATATTTTCTCGGCTGGCCTTGAAGAAGTATTCCGTAAACTGGATTGGGAACAGGATGGGGTAAAGATCAATGGTGCAAACTTAAACCATCTTAGATTTGCAGATGATATTATTCTCATTTCACAAGACCCAGAGGAGCTGCAAAGACGCATACAAGAACTGCAAAGGGCTGGCGAACCATTTGGCTTGAAAATAAACCTGAAAAAGAGTCAGGTTATGTTCAATAACTTCGCTCAGGACAGAAGAATTTCAGTTTTAGGAAGGGATTTAGAGATTGTGGACAGCTTTGTATATCTTGGGCAGAGGATTTCCATGGAGGGGAATACCGCCCGGGAGGTGGAACGGCGTGTTAAATGTGGCTGGCAGGCATTTGGTAGGCTCAACATAGTGTTTAAGAGCAGACTCCCACTTTGTCTGAAAAGAAAAGTATTCGATCAGTGCGTTCTACCCGTTATGACATACGGAAGTGAAACCTGGACACTCACATCGCAATCAATTCAAAAACTTCGGGTGGCACAGAGGGGAATGGAAAGATGTATGCTTGGCATTACAAGACGAGACAGAAAGTCCTGCGCATGGATCAGGGAACAAACAAAAGTCTGTGACATCATTGGAAGAGTAAAGCAGTTGAAATGGAGATGGGCAGGCCATATAGCGAGGCGATGGGACGACAGATGGACCAAGGCAATCCTGGAGTGGATACCGCTTGATCGCAAACGTCCGCGAAGAAGACCGAAAGCACGATGGACTGATGACATCGTTAAGTATATTGGACCCGAGTGGCAGAGGAAAGCCCAGGACCGTGAAGGTTGGAAGCATGCTGAAGAGGCCTTCATCCTGCAGTGGATCGATACGGGCTGATGATGATGATGATGATGATGATGATGATGATGATGATGATGATATATATATATATATATATATATATATATATATATATATATATATATATATATATATATATATATATATATATATATTCAAAGTATGAATGATTGACTCGTAGAAGGAAACATTTGTTAACACATAATTTAAGACACAATATATTTTACTAGGTAGTCGATATTTAATTGAAATTCATTTTAAATCAACCAACTAAGATTTGTATCTAGAACATCTGTATCTAGAAACTATATTAAACTAACAGTAAGAAAAGTAGTTATAACCTAAACAGTCCATCGAACTAATAATAGATGATAATAGATAATAGATAACAATGATTATGTTGGGAATTTCATTTTTTCAATGTCTATATATGCAATAAAAATTTAAGAATTTTAAGATTATAAAAAGTTTACCTGGTTATTTAGGAGAATACCCACATTTTTTCTTTTATTAATTTCTAGGCTCTCTAAGAGATTTAGCTTTTTTTTAATTTATTTTCACTTTGCCGTATTATAAAATTATTGTTAAAATTGTGATTTTCTAACGTTAAGTGGTCAGCAAAATGAGAATTATTTTATTCTTTAATGCGCGGATTGCTATTTATGTATCTGGAATAATAAATAAAAACAAATATTTATGATTGAAAATGGTTTTATTGCTTTTCAAACTATTCTCCGCGATGATCGATGCACTCTTGCAAACGTTTCAACCGATTTTCATGGCACTTTTTCCAACCCGATTCAGGTATCTCCAAAACATGCTTCAACCACTCTTCAACCACTCTTCAACCACTCCATCAACCGCTTCTTCTGGCGTCCAAAATCATTGATCACGTAGTTTATTCTTCCCGGACGGGAACAAAAAGAAATCATTGGGTGCAAAATCAGAACTGGTGGATGACCCATCGATTCTATATTATGACGGCTCGCATTGTTATGGTGAAGAATGATTCTCCATCGCTGGTTGTTTTTTCTTATTTCTTTAAAGACTTCTGGCAATCAAATGATTGTGCACCATTTAGAATTGACTGTTCTACGATTCTCTAGTGGCACTATAGTTCCCTAGTACCACATGCATTTATTCCAAAAAAAAAAACAGGCGAACGACGATTTGCTTCGAAGTGCTTTTTGCGCGAACAACTTTTGTTGGGTTTGGCTCATTTTGAAAGACCCATACAGTCGACTACTGTTTAATTTCGGGCTCATACACATAGATCCAAGATTTATCACCAGTGTAGATGTTATACATGGCATTTGATGCACCAGGATTGTATTTTTGGAGCATTTCTTTTTACCAATCGACACAAGACGATTGTCAAATTATGCAGAATCCAACTCGCACAATTTTTTTTTACTGCTAAATGTTCATGTAAAATCTTGTGGATGCTTGTGAATTTCACGGTATGTCACATGACGATGTTGCTTTATCACTTCGCGCGCAGTATCGATGTTTTCTGGCACAACAATCCGATATTGAACGACCTTTTTTAAATTCATCCGTGCGCGAATGACGGCCACGATTGAATTCACTAAACCAGTGATATACATTGATCGATCCATTGATCGATGCATTGATCGATGCATTGATCGATGCATTGATCGATGCACTGTTCTTGAGGTAATGGACGTCGAAAGTCATAGTAAATCATTGCACAAAATTCTTACGAGTTAATTCCATTTTTTGCCTGAGATAAAATTTTCAAGTCACTAAACAACACAAATTGCGTTAACAATGCCAAATTTTACAATGTATATTTCAGATGGCGCCTAGCAACACCATTATTGCCAATTCCGGATACTTAAATAGCAACTCCCGCCCACTAGGCCCAAGGAACATTATATGAGAAAAAAATCTGTTTTGTACAACATGGACTTTTGGGCACGAATTCAATTAATTACACTCATGATTTATAAAGTTTATTCGTATGATTATTATTGTTTTTAATAAGGCCTTTCAGCTTGTTATTTGCTTTGAAAGGAAGATTTATATTATTTGTTTTTGATAAATGTTTACAAACTAATTCGATAACTTTTCTTACCTACGTAATTGATTTGTATGCGGCTTTTTTGAAAAATATTTTATTTATATTAATAATATTGTTATTTTAGAATATTTTGTTAGAAAATCACATTTTCAGAGATAATCTTAAAATATTACATAGTGAAAATAAGTCTAAATAATTACATCTATTAGAAAGCCTATAAATTAATAAAATAAAATGGTTGAGTATTTTTCTACATGTTCTGATAGATTTGATTGGTTCACCCTTATTAAATTTGTATTGCGCATCTAGACATTGAAAAAATGGAATTTCCCATGATCATTTATGATTTTATTAGGTCGATGGACAGTTTAGGTAGTAACCATATTTCTCACTATGAGTGAGAAAGGGAATAACTTTTTTCCTTTATATAAAAAAGTTTCTAAATAAATTGAATAGTTGCCATTTATGCTTTAAATACATTTTTAGGTATCATTAAAATGTCTCGTTCTTGGTGCTTTATCCGAAATGAATATCTATTATTTGTTGAAACCATTTGTCACAATCGCGTTGTGACAAATGGTTTGTCTGGACAACAAATGTCTGGACAACAAAGCGCATTAAACAGTGACGTTTTCATGATCTAAGATGATATTCGAGGGTTGTTCAAACAGAGTTTTCAAACATGACACAGGGATGACAAAAGTATGTTCAAATTATATGATATTCCTCAAGTACCATCCGTTTTATGGTATGCTGCGAAGTTTCAGATGCGTGAGTTTTGTTGCAAGTTTTGAAAAATTGATAAAATTGAAGTTGGAGCTGTTATAAAATACTTTATTTTGGAGTGCTTTGTCCTGACAGACATACACAAATGTTCGATTTCACTTTAAAGGATTCTTCCACTTTGTTTACAATGATATAAATAGTGGGCTGCGAATTTAAACGTTGTCGTACATCTATTGAAGACGATGAATGCTCGGGATGTAATTAATTAACGATCACTGAAAGTACGAGAGATTGCTAATGTTGCAAAAATTTCGATATAACTCATTCACTATATTTTATAAGATGGGTGTTGTGAAACCATTCACAACCGAAAAAAATTTTACCCTGTAGATGTATACAAAATTAATATTAGTGTAGACCTATACTGAAGTTGAAAAACGACACTATCAGAGGAAAATAAACACCCGCATTTTTCTGGAGAATCATAAAAAAGGGACTCGTTATGAATATAAAATTTACTTTTATGTTTTTTAAGTACCATAAAGTGGATATTAATGGTAATGGCATTTGGCACCAGAAAAACAAACATCCTTTCAGAGGAACGTGATAGTGAAAGACCCTGTAGTGGGGAGAGGGGTAAAGTGAGGCATTTGAGTAAAACCCAAGAAATGACAGGAACAGATGGTTTTTATAGTTTTATCACGTAGACAGGGCTACGTGGGAATTGTAAGTAGAAGTCTGAAGACAGCACGAATCGACAATTTGAGTTGAAAGGTTGGCGAAGAGAGTTTAGGTTAACCGGTTGTACGTGAAGAGTTCGAGGTGAATCACGAGAAGAGAGAGCGAGTTGAAAGTTACACGTTAGCAGTTTCACGTTGATAGTACGAATCGAGAATTTGAGTTGAAAGATTGGCGAAGAGAGTTCGGGTGAACCCATTATACGTGAATAGTTCGAGATAAATCACGAGTTGAAAGTTACACGTTGACAGTACGAATCGACAGTTTGAGTTGAATGGTTCGCAATAACATGCCTGGACGTTTTTATTGTTGCTGCAAAACTCCATTCCTGGTTTCGAATTGTTTCCATATGCACCGTATTGGGCGTATTTAGCCCTTAGTGATCACTTCCTTTTCCCAAACCTGAAGGGAACCGTAGGAAATGATTCTCTGGATGAAAATAGCATCCTACATTGAATAAATTTTATTACAATGAGGGAATTTTAACTTAGCTGGTTAAAATGTATTGCAAGGTGACTGGCGGGAAAATAAAAAAAAAATTGTCAAACCGAGAACTATTCGAGGTCCGTAATCTCTGTTAGATTTTCTTCAGCCCATTTTTCAAGCAAAATGCTAAAACCTTCCTCGGTACTGCACTTGCAATGGAAGCTATTAGTCCAGCATTTTTGTGAATTTGTAGAAAATATTTAAGAAAAATTAAAACTCATTTCTTTGTCCAATAATATAACATCTTAGGAGTCTTGGCATAGGACACGAACCATTATTACTGAGTCGGTAGATGAAATAAACTCAATACAACTTGACTTAATCGAAAAAAGACGCATACTCAAAAAAATTGGTATACGGTTAGAAGAACCTTGCTTTCAATACTTCTCGCTAAATAAAAAAAAACCATAAAATAGGGACCTCTATAAAGCTGTGAAGAAAATATACACCACATACAAGTATAATTCAAAATGCACAAGGCGAAAATATATCAGATATCGATGGCATTTTAGCCGAATGGAAACAACATACCAGCAAACTTTTCCAAAATGCCGAAATGTGGTTGTCAGATCACCGCTTCTTCCGGTTCATCTCTTACTTTTTGCAACGAAAATAATTCAGGATTGTAGAAGACGTAAAAAGCGTCGAATTCTTTGCCTCCAAAAATTTGTCGTGGAACCGAAAAGGAAATAATAGAGTTACTGGCTTAAATATGGGTAGAGATCATCGAAAACAACCTATATTTAGAGAAATAACCTTCAGGTATACACTTTTTAAGCAGTGAATAACTAAGAACCTCAAAAACACGCAATTACTTTTGTTACAACATAGTATTTGAAATAGAGAAATTTTTACCTATACTCCAGCTGTGTACTCTGTTGGTTCTCTTTTGCTAACACCAGATTGGAGAGTACCACCGACACCACCTCTATTCTGTTGATAATTTGGAGATAAAAATTCTGGAGATTCTGTTGATAATTTGGTGGCGGCGAAAGGAACTGATAGTGCACCTATTGAAACTACTGGACTATTGAAACTGTGGACTGGGTGAAAATTGCTCATCAAACATTTATGTGACAACCATATTCTTTATATTCTTCATATTCTCCACTATGTCTTTGTTGTATGATAAATTCAACAATAATGTTCTCAATTACTATTATATTACAAATAGTGTTCAATTACTATTATATTATCAAATAGCGATAACTTCTTGCCTTCTAGTGTAGTGATAGAAATGTGACCGAGCAATAAATTGATTCTTTAGGTATCAATTCAAATGAAAAATATTTTTTAGTGGAAGCTACTTACAATCAACTACAATGTCTCTCTTGCCGATATATTAAGTAGGACATATAGTACATTTTTTGAAAGTCAATAAAAAATAGAACTAATAATCAAAATAATTGTTGTACCCTGAGAAAACTACTGGAGCTCCAAAAGTCAAGGTTAAGACCGAATGCCTTTTGAGATGACACTAAGTTGTCCACTTGCCTGAGAAGGTCACGGGCGCTTTAAAGGTTAAGGTTAAATTTGCCACTTGCCTGTTGGTGGTTTTTTTAATGTGATGACGTGAACTATGAATTCAGTGATGCTGAAGGAGATTTTTGTTAGATTAGAGTCGTGATTTAGAACCCAAGCTAAAAAGTAGGCCTACATAGTACAATGAGCCTGTAAATAGTCAAACATGGTTGTCAAACTCTATACTGAGAAAATGAACCTCGGAAATCCTGTTTGTAGTTTTTACTTCAAACTTTACTATAATCCCTAAATAATTAATGATGTACTTAAATAAAAATCCAATTATCGAATTTGATTTATTAATCATTTTCAAGTAATATCTAGTATAGAATAATAATTCAATCCTATTAACAAGGATTATTTTTCAAACTCCTGTTTCTTTTTTATTAGATAGGCATATTCTTTTTTTTTGCGTGGTTAGTAACTAATTAAATCATGCCATTCTTTGCTGGTCGCGTTATGCGATTTTTTGTGTTTTAATGCTACTTGCCTAGTTTCTTCAATAAATAAGATGCTTCCGGGTATCGGAGATGATGACTTGCTCTACCATAATTAATGATCTCTGATCGATTTGTTTCTATTGTAAGTTGAGAAATACAATGGCAAATTTTTTAAAATCACAGCCGCAGCCCAAGGATTGTTTACATGATTCAAGGAAACGTTTTTGTGGTTGGCATTCCGATTTGCTACGGTATATTATTATTAACTGCAGGAGTTTTCTGGGTTAGGAGATGTTTCGTTTTGGAATATATATGCTACAAGGTGAGGTCAGTAATGGAAATAACTGTACGTGTAATTACTTAAAATTATGTTTGTTTTGCTGAAATTAATCACCCGGTGAAAGCCAAATTAATTATGGGAATATGATGAGGAAATCCTTATATGCTTTAAGGGCATTTTGTACCGAATGCAAATGAAAGGAGCAATAGTGAAGAGAGATTTTATTAATAATTAATTCAAAATATTTGTATTTTTATTTAACTCCTACACTCAGTGTCAAAATGTTAGATATCTACAACATGCCTTGTATTCTTATTATTCGTAGTTTATTCTTCACGGACGGGAACAAAAAGAAATCATTGAGTGCCAAATCAGGACTGTAGAATGGTTGACCCATCAATTCGACGTTCTGACCGGTCAAATATTGAGTTGTTCTGTCCGATGTGTGACAGCTCGCGTTGTCATGGTGAAGAATGATCTTACATCGCTGATTGTTTCCTCTTATTTCTTTAAAGACTTCTGACAAACAAATAGTGGTGTACCATTCAGAATTAACCGTTCTACGATTTTCTAGTGGCGCTGCTTCTAGAAGCACATTTGCTTGCACATTTGCTTTAACTTTTGTTGGGTTTGGCTGATTTTGAAAGACCCCTACTGGCCACTGCTGCTTACTTTCGGGCTCATACGCATAGATCCAAGAATCGTCACATATGTAGATGATATACACGGTTTTTGAAGCACCACGATTCTATTTTCTGAGCATTTCTTTATATCAATCCACACGAGCGATTTTTTGAGCGATTATCAAATTATGCGGAATCCAACGCGCACAAATCTTTTTCACGGCTAAATGTTCATGTAAAATCTTGTGTATACTTATCATACTAATACCCGGGGATGCCTCGATCTCACGGTATATCACATGATGTTCTTGCTTTATCAGTTCGCGCACAGTATCGATGTTTTCTGGCACAACAATCGATTTTGGATTACATTCTTTAAATTCGTCCGTGAGCGAACGACGGCCACGATCGAATTCACTAAACCACTGATATACCCGGTTTTAGATGGTACTTCATCGCCAAAATTCGAAGTGAGTTGATGCACTGTTGATGCACGTGAGTTGATGCACGTCGAAAGTCGATGTAAATCATAGCACGAAAATTTTCACGAGTGAATTCCATTTTTAGACTGAGATAAAATTTACAAGTCACTAAACAACACAAATAGCGTCCGTATGGCAAAAGGTTCTGAGTACGTATGCAGTCAACAATGCCAAACTTAAGGTGTATGTGTCAGATGGTGCCTAGCAACTCCCTTGTTGCTAATTTCGGATACATAATTAGCAACCCTCATATTTCAAAAAATATAATTATAATCCAGTTTATCTTAATTTTTTAGTTTTTTTTTATTTGTTTCAAATACAAGTTAGAATATTGGAAAATGGAAAGAGTATAATCGGCTTGATCAGAATATATAATTATTAGTAAATATTTTCTTTTTTTGGTCGTCAAAATGTCAGACACTAGTTGTTCATATTTAAGATTTCTTAATCCTCTAGAGGTTTTATCACAATTTATTAGTTCAGTTCAGTTATTCATAATTTCAATTTTGGGGATTTGTTTTAAAACAAATAAAACAAAGGTGATTCATTGTAGGAAAAAAATAGTTTCTTCCATAAGACGAAATACGATTAATTTTTTCGCTAAACCCATACGGGATGAGTGTAGGGACATAGGACGCTGATTAAAATGAAGTTTTCCATCGGTTGCTAGGTGGATTTCGTTCGGTGACACATACTGAACTCATTGTTCAACTGGGAGGCCACCAACACTGCCAAGAAGGTAAAAAAAATACTGAGAATTGCATTCTGAGAATTACTATAAGACTGCAAGAAAAATTGCTGAGGAAGCTAAAATGTTCACAGGTTATTAAAACTGCCTGAAAATATTATAAGAAAATAATTCAAAAGATAAGTTGTATTAAATACTTGCCATAAATTGGCCCGAATGACTGGCTGCAAAATCATTTAATGGGTTGAGCAGTAGAAGCAAATAATTTTTATCGGTCAAAAAAAATTGAATTTGGATGGTTCTGATGGTTTTTCCTTTTATTTTCATGATCTCAGGAAGAAACAAATTATCGAGACAACAAATGGGAAGACGAATTATCATAGTTTAGGTAAGTATTGGCTACAAAATAAAAACATAACATAGTATTTGCTTCTCATCGAGTAAAAAATATACATTTATTAGAATGACAAAAGTTACCTATTGATGACACATAGTGAAGCTTCGGTAGTGCTTAAATAAGATAACGCTCCCATTCATTCGGAAAAAAAAACTTATAATGGATAGGTTCGAGTACAATAATTTCTCAAAATGAGACTGGGCTGCTCCCTCTCCAGCGTTGAGTATGATTGAAAATGTCTGGGGAATGCTTTTGAGACAAGTTTATAGTAAATCAAGACAATTTCCTATTATCGAAAATTTGGAAAGTTCAAGTCATGCTTCATGGGAAGAAATTATACAACAAACAATAAAACAGTTGTATAATTCATGACCAAATAGATTTTTTTTAAAGTTAAAAAGAGTTTTAAAGAAAGACAACATAATATTAAAATGTTGTTTGTTTATGTTTTCCTATAGTTAAATTTCCTCTATTCTAAAAAACTGAAGGTATGTCTAACATTTTAACGCATCTAAAATCCATTAAATAATTAAAACAAACATTTTTTTTCTTAAAAAACATTTTGAGAAACGTCTTCAATTCAAGCTAAAAAGAGTACAAATTTATTTTACTGCTGCATTTATAATAATATGTTATTTTGAAAAGTTTAAAAATAATAGTTGTTCAAAGGTGTCTAACATTTTGATACTGAGTGTATATTACATGCAATCCGTTTAATGCAAAAAGAAAATAGGCATACTTTTGAATAGAATTTCAGTGAATGTTCTACATATATTATTAATTAAGCTGAATATAAGTTAACCATTGTAAACTACGGAAGCGAGTAATTATTTTGAAGATCATTAAATTTAAACCTTTGAAGTCGTTTCAGTTTATCATTGTATAAAAATATTCTTTGGGCTTGTTCATTTGAGTGTGTCTTCAGACAGTCCATATATTTAAATGAAATGCTTAACTTGCTCCTTGATAGGTAGAAATCAGTATAAAATGAAAGTTGTTATATTTGGTAATGAGCCAGCTAAAATAGTTAAGAGCACAACTATAATTGAATCTGTTTTAGCAGGCATTAAATTCATGTAACTCTTGTTTCTGATCTCTTTAAAATATCAGTTATGACTATATTTGTTTAATATGAGTCATTAGATTGCGGCTTATGCAACAGTAAAAATTACTGCATTAAAGCCTAGTCGTAGCATCTAATATGAGGCAAATAATGAACGTCCAAACACTGTCTCGATGTTAAAGTCACCGGTCTGACATGTAGATGGCGTCACTTACGAAAAATCCTTACAAGTGGTCGATTGAAATTTCATGACAATCTGTCTACTAGTTTCTGAGTTGTTGTGCTTTAAGTGACGCTACTTTTGTTATTTTCAAAACATTGAAAAAAAAGTGTTTCGTGTGTTGATTAAGCATTGTTTTTTGATAAAGAAAAATACCATTAAAGTAAAACAATTGCGTGATAAACATTACACGGATTCTGCTCTAAGAAAATCAACCATAATTTATTGGTATGCCGAATTCAAACCTGGCCGTCCAAGCACCGATGATGCTAAACGCTCTCGACATCCAAACTAGGTGGTTACATAGAACAACATCAGAAAAATTCACAAAATTATTTCGCAAAAGAGTAAAGTAAAGCTGCAGGAGATATCTGATATCATAAAGATATCGAAAGAAAGTGTTGCCGCGTTTGCTCTCAGCGGACCAAAAACAACAATGCATTGATGATTCTGAGCAATTTTTAGAGCTACTTAAGCAAAATAAATAGGATTTTTTTAAGTGGTATGTGACAGTGGATGAAGCATGGAAATCAATAGTCAACTGATTGGACAGAAGTCGGTGAAAGCCGTCCAAAACGACCAAAAACACAACCACTGGCAGGCGAATGTATTGGTCTCTGTATTTTGGGATGCAGATGGATTCATCCATTATCTTGGGAAAGGTAAAACCATCAATAGCGAATATTACATAGCAAATATTAGGATATGCTTCTTATTTACGAGGGACATCTTCAAAATTCCGAAGGAGCTAAACGTATTTGCGGGAAACGATACTTCGGAAGGACGCTTTCAGATTGGCAGACATTTTTTCAAGTTCCTCAAAGACTTTTGGACACATGTAGAGTGGTTCCAAAATTTCAAGAATTTGGAAGGGAGCCAGAAATTAGTCGAAGAACAAATTTTACACATCTTGTTGAAGAGCCAGAAGTACTCGAAAGGTTGCTCTTGTTGTACATCTACCAGAAGTACTCGAAGTGTTGCTCAACAAGTTGAAGTTTCCCATTAGATAGATCATTAAAAGAGCAATTACTCTACACTCATGTGCAAAGGATACAAGCACTTTTACCTGGTAATTTTTTCCACAGGTCGAAATATTATGAATGGTTTATTGGCTAAAACCATGGCAATGACGAAGAAAAAGTGCTGTTCCACCAATATGGTGCCAAAAAGTTCCATGACAATGCATCCGTCCATTCGACCTATTCTAGGGATTTGGTCCCCTCCGACTTCTTTGTCTCTCCAAATGTGAAGAAACAGCTGGTTGGAAAAAAATTCACACCAAATCAAAAGACCATCGGCTACACAGAGGATTATTTTGCAGAGTTTGACAAGTCATACTTTTTGGAAGGCATAAAATGCTGAAAACCCAAAAAAGTGTATTGAGGTGAAAGTAGACTGCGTTAAAATATAAATCGGTTTTTGGATAAGAAAAAAAGCCATAATTTTTAAAAACTATCTGACTTTTTACTCTACCCGCCTGATTGACTAGAATGAACGGGATATTGGTATTTTATTTCCAAAACAGATAAAATGGTTTCAACTTATCTTTCTTATTTTTGTTTCATTAAGCCGGTTATATCAACAAGACCTTTTATGTACTTACTGATATTTCATTTCATATGACTATATTTATGTTACAATTATACAATTTATATTGGCTCTTCCATACTGCATATCGTCATTATTTTTAAGTGGCATTTTTTCTCAAATTACAAGGTAAATAAAACTATAGCAGATAAATATGATCTTAATATATTGAGAGCTTAATAAATATGAGATTAGATGTTGAGAAAATTCTCTTTGTTGAAAGGCCCATTATAATATTACATAATGCGATAGGAATCATTTTGCTCAAAATCAAAGATACATTTTACACGACCAATAATGATTGAAACTGTTAACTCGTGATAAGATATAGATAAAACATTGTTATACAATATAGCTAGAACAATTTAAATTAAATTTCGTAAGAAAATATTACATTTTATTACTTATACTTTTAGATCTGTGTCTTAAGACACGACGTAACATTTTTTGTGAATCCGTAAAAGAAACAACAAATTTCACTTGCACGACCCTGAAGAACAAATTTTGCAAAGTCGACTTTTAAGCTCGAACTTAACCAATCAGAAACCGAAACTAATAAAGCAGAAAAATACGTGACAGACGATTAGAAAAAAAATTAGAGAGGAGTTAACTAAAAACCGATCCATCTAAGCAGTAATAAACCTTCAAAGATAGATGAAAAAAGCGTTCGGACCTTGGATTAGATGATAGATAAATTTGTTTCAAATAAAACATCTCTTAGTCTGAACCTTATCAGTTATATTGTAAATATTTCAGGCGTGGTCGGTCAAATTAGAAACAGTGATTGAGACCTTCACACTCTTTAGAATCGAAGAGTTTTCGCAAGTCTTGATGTTATAATTTAGGTCATTTTGTTCACTCATGCCCTAGTCTCAGTTACTATGGACTATGGATAATTAAATAGATAATCAAAAATTAAATTTTTAGGCAGTTTTAACATTTAATTTTGAGCTGAACATTCTGATTAAACAGTTTCCATTTTTTAGAAAAATATAGGATTTCGAACATTCATGTATTATTTTTCGCATTGCTAAGCAGAGTCAATGAATTGCCCTATTTTTAGTTAGGCTAAGTTAATCTCATAAGTAACAATTAAAGTATCGGGCTATCTGGAAAGTACATATGGACTTTATATTAATTACTATTTTAATTCTTATAAAAAAAAATTGTGCGGGATTAGTACTGTTTATTTGCATATTATTAATTCGTGTGGCATTTACAATGTTCTTTGTGTTAGTTGATTTGCCTTTAGTTAGTTAAATTGCTTCAAAATGAAAATGTCCGTCGATAAGTTGCATTAATTCCCATATTATGCTTTTTTATTTCAAAAAGGACAAGAACCCTGTCCAAACAAAACAGAAGATTGGAGAAGTTTATGGAGCGGCTCTTTTTGGGAAGACTAGTTTAAAAGTGTTTTGGTCAGCGCAGGGGCAGACATTTTCACTTGGAAGACTGTTATCGCTCTGGCTCATCCTTAAAGCATTTATGTTGAGAAAATAAAGGCCATAACAGACCAAGACCCAGGTACAATGATCTGTGATTTGGCAGATAAGTTAAATATTTGCGAATCGGTGGTTCTTGACCATCTGGAAATAAATTGATACGATGCCGATACCGATGCCGATACGATGTGTGAGTCCCTTATGAACTTAGTGAGCGAAATCTCCTAGTCTGAATCTCTTATTGCAATCTTTTGCTGACAAAAAAAAATATGAGGCTGCATTGCTGAAGTGTATGGTAATTGATGATGAAAAGTGGATTATGGGATTATCGGATATTTAAGTACGGTAAAAGACAGCTTTCATCCGAAAAAATATGTTTGTTATTTGGTGGAATTGGAAGAGCCCCATAGACTTCCAGCTTCATCCACGCAACCAAACGATCATCACCGACCGACTCATAACCGACTATTCATAGTTAGATCAGCTGAAGATAGCAATTGAAGAAAAAAGACCAAAATTGAGAAATAGGAAATGCGTCGTGTTTCATCATGACAATGTACGATCACACGTTTCAATCCGGACACGGTAAAAATTGTTGAGCTGCATTGGAATGTTTTGCCCCATCCATCTTACTCGTCGAATATCGCAGCCTCTTACTACGATGTATTCTGCCCCCTCTAAAATTGTTTAAATCCGAAATCTTTTAAAACGAAAGAGATGTAAACCAACCTGTTAACATTTTTTTGGGAATAAATATGCTAACTCTTCGCAAAAAGGCATTATGGACCTACATTGGAAAATAGTTGTAAATAATAATGGTAAATAGATATTGGACTAAGTAAATATTTACATAAAAAATTTGTTCTTCTCTTTCTATTAAAAAATCAATAACCAATAATCACTATTCAATCAATATTGATCGTCAATAGTGTTTTTTCATAGATCTTGGATTTACATAATGAGTTTATTACTTTGCACTTTAAAACCTGAGTTTTAAAGTGTAACTTGCTTAATCTCTAAATTAAAATTCTCTCTACCTCATCATTACTAAAGTATTGGTACTCCCCTTTTCATGTTTAATTCCATCATTTACGATTTGTAGTAATTGAAAGATAGAATATTGTTATCTCAGTATATTAACAAAAAGTGCGGAAAACTAAAAAAGAGTAACAACAGATCTTTTACATTGAATCTAATTTTTTAGGTAGCCTGTACACTTGATATTTGAACATTTTCTTGATAATGCTAACATGAAGAACTAAAGAGGTCATTCTGTTTATATCAATCTATAGGGATTATCTCAACAAAAGGGGTTAATTATGGTTTATAAAAATTTGCGCAATAACATGTTGAGACATTACATGTGTTGAAATCTGAAACTAAGCATGATGTATTCCAATTTGCACAAAAGATGATTGTTTTCTTTAAAAAGTCTCTAAATGGGTCACAATTTAAGTTTTTTTACAGATGCCTTAATTTAAATTCTAAGGGCATTTTAATATTTATTTTTAGTAAAGAGGTATTTCGTTTTTTTAACATTAAAATATGGATTCAAAGTTATTTTTGAAGTCTGTGGTATCTTATAAGAAATTGTGCCACTTCATGCTTACAGATATTGGTTTGCATTGCCGAACTAAACAACCAAGTCAAGCCATTGATTTCAACTTCAATTAAATTTATTCGATGTCAGAAGTTCTAAAAAATATTTGGAGCCATAATTTAGTTAGATCGACTGACGCATTGGTAAACATCCATATCTTGTGAAGGAATTTTAGAATACAACAAACATGTGTTTTCACCGTAGCTGCTATTATTGTGTCGACTGAGAATTATTTTTTACGTGAAACTAAATGTTCAAATTATATATATTTTTCAATTATGTTTATATATATTATAGAGTTATATATATATATATATATATATATATATATATATATATATATATATATATATATATATATATATATACATATATAACTCTATAATAAAATATAATATAACTATATATATATATATATATATATATATATATATATATATATATATATATATATATATATATATATATATATATATAGTTATATTATATTTTATTATAGAGTTATATATGTATATATATATAGTTATAGTATTATAGAGTTATATTTATAGTTATAGTTATATATAGAGTTATTTTACTCTGTACGCGATTATTGAAATCATGAATTACCATAGACAATTTAGAAAGATGTTAATACAGAATAATCTATATAAAAATAATAATACAGAATTCATAATGTCATGATTTGAATAATCGCGTACAGAGTAAAATAACTCTTGGTAGTTGAGGTAGCCTCCAGAAGATTTTCGACTGCTTTCTACCCTTTCTTCGATTTCCAGTTGAAAATAGTTTGTGTTTCTTTACTACTTTTTATTTCTTGAAGAATTATTATTTTTCCAGGTGTCATATTCATGATATGTTTATTATATAACTGTTATTTTTTAAGCGATATTAATACAACGATTGTTACAAAAATAGTTTTATGCGTATCTAGTTACAACAAACAACCAATTATTCTATTGCAACCCTCGGTATGAAATATTAAACACCAAGAGATTTATCACAAAACACCATATCATTTTTTTTACTTTTCGACGTACGTGTTGATAGTCACGTTTGCATCGTGAGGAGGTTATTGAATCTAAATTAAATTAATTTGGTGTTAGGTAAATCTGCAGTGGTAGATCTCTTCGAACTTAATAAGAAACAACATTCGATAAAACATTATGACTTAATTATTAATTTAATAAACATGACATTATTGAATTATTTAAATGAATTAATAAATTCAAAATCGTTTGTGTGATCTAAACAACTGTTTCGAAATTATAGTGTTTTGTGATCATTATAACAATAGTAATGGAACGACGAAAAAATTCTAAAAAATACAATAAATTTCGATCTTAATATCTAGAATAGCAGTGAATAATATTGTCTAAATCTGAAGGATTGTTAAAAGTTGAATTTATCAGATTGAATCGGCGTATCAGGCTCATGAAAGCTGACTGCTGCTGCATCATAATACACTCACACAGCAGCACCGTCCTTCATTTCTATTTAGAAAATACATTTTAGCCTTTGACAATTCGCGTTTTTCACTGAATCTGATTCCTCGTAATTATTTTCTGTCCCTGAAATTTATTATAACTTGTTATAAGCATATTCCACATATTGAAGCTGTTGTGATTAAATTACTAATTGAGGTGTTAAGATACTAACAAAAAATACCTACTGAAATGGTCGTTACGCCTGCAGAATATTGATTTACCATCAATGGAGCTTATTTTGAATAAATAAATAATGCCTTTATAAAAATAATTTATCTAGATTTGTTTTTCTTAAAGTTTTATCCTATTTCTTAATAGACCACCAAGAAGTAAAAGAGTTATTCTGAAAATACTTTCGGGTATCTACAGTATAAAATAGATCTACTTGCAAAAACTGTATTCATTGTAAAAATGGTTGTTCTATTTTATGGGAAAATTTTACATTGGACAAAAATTATTTTTTACAAAACATTTTTGTTTATTTTTCATAAAAACATTTTCAATGCGGTCAGGAAATAAATTTTAATATCTAAGCTCTAACTATAAGATGATTGCGATATCATATCCCAATTAAACGCCAATAATACCTGGTGATTTACTTAACGTGTATGTTAGAGGTCGAATATTGTGCTGATCAAAATCAATTTCTTTGCGGTTAATTGAGGACAACTGGGTGCGCCTTGGCACACATCGATTTCAATTAATGAGCTTTTGGTAACTAAACACATCACTGTCGCTCCATAGCTACCTTATTAACTAGATTTGAGTTCTTGTTACTTTTTACAAGATGAAAATTCACAATATTCTGAGTTCCAGCCCTACTAGTTGTTTTCATTGTGATTCCTACTAGAGTTTTTCATTGTGGTGTCTGGCGAACACGTCGAAGTTTGTTTTGCCGGTCCGGTTAATTTTGAATTTGATGATATTTGAGTGATTTAAATTTTCAAAATAGTTTATAATGAATATTTGTTACGGGTTGTTTTGAGGGTTATTCCTTACACGTGACTGATAAGAAGATATTCCTTACACGTGACTGAAAGAAGACCGACCTTGTGGAGAGTTGCACCCTACGTTTGTGCACTCTCGGCCGGAAACGTGAAACATGGGAGACGATTGCGGTAAATGCGGTCAAAGATTTAAAAAAAATGATGCTAATATTGCCAGGTGTAAGGGTGTTTGCAGAATCACTTTCCATTCGGACTGTGTTGATATTGGAAAACAGAACCTGGAATTGATCAGAAGTATTTCCGGTCTAAAGTGGTTCTGTCGCAGTTATGTGGAGGTTTTCAATTCAACTGTCAATTTAAAGAACGAGTTTGAGGATTTTAAGCATTCAGTTATAATGGAAGTGGGAAAAATTTCGAAACAAGAAGATACTATGATGAATCAAATCAAACAAGGAACTGTAGCAACAAAGGCTAAAACTTATGCTGATGTAAGCAAAGAACGAAAAGGGGAGGTTCAAATCTAAACAAGACAACAAAAAAACTAAAGAAGCTATTAAGAATGTAATTAATCCTACAAATCTGGAAATTGGAATTTTACAGATGAAAAATATTAAAGAAGGTGGTATCTTAATAAAATGTGACACTAAAGATGAGATCATTAAGCTGAAAAATTCGGCTGATAAAAAACTAAAAGGCAAATATGATGTAAAAACCCCTTAAATGAAACATCCCAGAGTAAAAATACTAGATATTGAAGTAAACTACACGAAAGAAGAAATAAAAGATTATCTGTCAAAACAGAATAAGTTTGCTATTCACGAAAAAACACCTATTGAGATACAAGCCACAAGAAAATGAAAACTAATTATATGGCTATAGTGGAATGTGAAACAAAAATATTTTGGTCTATAATGGAATCTAAACGAAAATTGTGTATAGGTTTTTCTACATGTCGAGTTTTTGAATATGTTTCGGTATTTCGTTGTTTCAAGTGTAGTAGATATGACCACAGATCGAGTGAGTGTAATTATGATACAAATTGTTTGAAATGCAGCGGTAACAATCACAAGGACACTGAATGCGTAAGTAAAAAATAGGAATGCATAAACTGCATAGAGGCCAATGATTCTCAAAATACGTCCTATGATGCTTTTCATTCTACATATCACATTGATAGTCCTGTTTACATAAAAAAACGAGAATTGGAAAAAAGAAAGATAAACTATACTGTCGAGCAGTAGCAATTAACTGCTAAACAGAGTGAACCTATTCCGCAAAGCTTCAGCTTCTTTCGCCAAAATGTATAGTGCCTTAGAAATAAGATTGATAATGTTGAATATATTTTAAAATCAAAACAAATAGACATTGCGTGTATAGCAGAGCATTGGTTAACGGAGGCTGAAGTGATTTTGTACAAAATAAACAACAATAAACTAGCTAGTTTTTTGTGCCGACAGAATGCGAAGGGTGGTGGTGTAATGGTTGTGTACAATGGTGGACTATATATTTATATTAAAGATATGGAAATCGTAAAAGAAAAATACAGTTGTGACTCTATATTTGAAGTATGTAGTGTTACTGTTAATTATTTACAGACTAATTATTATCTTATAAACTTATACAGAGCACCTAATAGTGATTTGAATATATTCTATGAGAAGTTGAGTGGGCTTTTATATGACATTTTTCTTCTAAAAAACTTTAAAATAATTCTTGGTGGTGATTTTAACATAAACTACTTGGACTCTTCAGGGCCTGTAGACAGATTGAGGGATATTTTACTTTGTTATGATTTAAATAACGTTGTTGATGAAGCAACTCGAGTAACGGAACATTCAAGCACAATGATTGATTATATTTGTACAAACTTTAAAGATTATTCGAGCTGTTCCGTCTGGCCCAATTGCTTATCGGATCATTATGCTCAGATATTATACATATCATATAAAAAGACTGAATGCCAGAGAGTTAAATATAAAAAATATTTTAGTGAAGTGAATTTTAAAGCATTTGAATCACGTCTGAGTCTGGAGACTGGTGTGATGTTTTTCAGGCTTCAAGTGTAGATCAGGGTTTTGAGGTGTTTTTGAACTGTCTGCAATATTACATTGATGTTTCATTTCCCCTTCAAAGGGACAAATTCTTTAATAAGAGTGGATTGAAGCCTTGGGTCACTACGGGTATAAGAACATCTGCTGCAAAACTGAAAGAATTATTTTAAAAAAGATTAAAACAAATGCTGAATATGATAAAAATTATTATAAGAGATATCAAAAGATATACAGAAATGTAATAGGGGCAGCAAAATAGATGTTTAACGCAGGAATGTATTTCCAGTCAGACAATAAATCGAAAACAGCCTGGATAATCATAAATAATACTATAAATAATTGTAAGAAGAATAACAACAGTATAGGCAGTATCAGGAATGATGAAGGATTCATGATTGAAGATAAAAAAGCAATCACTAATTGATTTAATAAGTATTTTATTAATGTGCCTCGGTATGCCTATTAATGTGCCTATTAATGTGCCATGGTACACCATAATTATAAAGGTCGAAACTCATTGATTTTGATGTTAGTTAATCAATACGAAATAATGGACACTATACAAAAATTAAAAAATACAAAATCTGCTGGATTGGATAACATTCCTGCATTGATTTTTAAGAGATACTCACATTTAATAGTTCAGCCATTAACATATTTAACTAATTGGTCATTTGATAGCGGTATATTTCCGAATGCTCTAAAGACAGCAAAAATAATTCCGATGTTCAAGAAGGGTGATCCTCTGTGCCTTAGCAACCATAGACGAATTGCCATTCTGCCCGTGTTGTCTAAGGTAATGGAAAGAATGGTGTACGATCAAATAATGTCATTTATGAATAAATTTAATATCCTGAGCTCAACGACCTTAGTAAAGCCTTTGACTTGGTCGATCATACACTGTTACTTTATAAATTATATAACAATGGTATAAGAGGTAAAATTCATCAATGGATACGGTTATATATCAGCGATCGTTCCCAAATAGTTGAAATAAATAGTATACAATCTAATAGATTGAGAGTTGCTTGCGGAGTACCTCAGGGATCTGTTCTGTGCCCTCTTTTATTTCTACTTTTTATTAATGATTTGCCGACTATCTACGATAATAAGAACATAATTATGTTTGCGGATGATTGTAGCTACCTAGTGCTGGCTGATAATGCACAGGGACTTATGTAGTCTGCTCAGACCATGTTAAACAAATTTTATAACTGCTATAAGGCTATATCTAAATGTGAAGAAAACAAATTTTGTTAGCTTCTCCACTCAAGCTTATATGGAGGACAATTCTTTTCTCTTGAAAATTAACGGAAGGTTAATACGGTAGGTATCAGGAGTCAAGTTCTTAGGTATGCATCTGAACGGCAAGCTGTCATAGGACTCACATGTGAATGAACTTTGCAAAAAATTTACCACCGCATCATATGCTCTATATAGACTGAAACAGGTGGGTACTGCTGATATAGTGTTATCGTATTATTATGCTGAATTTTATAGCCGTGTAAAGTATGGACTGATTTTCTGGGGCAATTCACCTCATTTATTGCGAACTCTCAGATTCCAAAAGCCCCTAATAAGAATAATCGCTGGAGCTCAAAAGACCATCACTATACATATACAAGATTGTTAAATTTGTCAGGTTGAATTCTCAGAAATTTGCACAACATAGTTCCTTCCATGAATACAAAACTCGTGGTCGTAAGCAAAGTCGTACTTTGCTTATCCGGTACACTCGCTTAAAGTATTTGAAAATAGTGTATATTATGCAGGGGCTAAATTCTATATTCGCTTGCCAGACAGGCTCAAGAATGTTGTGGAAAAGAAAGTCTTCAGAAGGCTGGTATGGGACTTTTTTGTGCGCGCAGCCTTTTATAGCTTGAAGGAGTATTTAAGTATAAGTGTTGATAATGTTCTAGGTTTTAAAGTTTGTTTTTTTTTTATTGTTTTATTATTGTTATTATTTTGAATATCTGTATTACCGTTCAATGCTATGAATTGTTTATTTGACCTAATCTATACATTTTGTTAATGTCTTTTGGATTTAATAAACATTATTATTATTATCCTCGTACTGAACTCAGCATCTCAGCCTAAGCTGGTCTATATTACAATGCCAAAATGAGAAAGCAATTCAACTCCTCTCACTTAGCATAAAATTTTACGAACAATGTGGCACGTCTGCAAGAGCACTGCACGTTGTCCCACCACGGCAATCGATTTTGAGATATTATTATTATTATTACTATTATTATTATTATTACTATGAAGAGTGCACAAATCAGTGCTGTTTGGCTTTCTAAAATAACTACTTTACTTTATAGCCTTTAGTCTCATTCAGTGGCGGCTCGTGAGTGAGAGCGTTAAGGCGCCACCCCTTCAGCATTTATCACAGTAAACAATTTCTCAGAGCAAAACACCATATTTTATTTCCGTTCAGTTTCTTTCCTTTAACTCATTTTCTTGGTTCACCTCCTGTATAGAGTTTCAATAGCACGAAAATTAAAGAGGAGGTAGAGGAAAGCAAACAAAAATCTTTAGCACCAGTATTTTCTTCTACACCCTCTTTCTTTAAAAACCCAGGAGCCGCCACTGGTCTCATTACTTATTTAAACACCTCATATTATGATTTAGTTTACATATCTACACAACATTATTAGCATTATTAGCATTATCTACACAACATTATATATCTACACAACATTAAATATCTACACAACATTAAATATCTACACATTATTAGCTCATATGAATTTTTTCTTGCATTTTGATAATTATCTTAGCTTATCGCAATTGAGTATATCAAAAACTCTACAAACGACTGAAAGTAATAGCAGCTAAATGGGTTCGCTTTAAAAATATTACACCAGCTTGATCTTCAAACGTAGTTCTATCGATCGTGCACTTTTCATAAGTAACAACCAATACAATAAGCGAAATGACCTAATGATATTCGATTTGTGTTCAATTATCATCCATTTTCTATTACAGTTTTCAGTGACGTGACTCACATGCTCGTTTTAATAACCACGGCGAATTCTACCAACTTTCCGTGCCTTAAACTCTTTTGTGAGGGTTAGGTACTTCTCCTAAAACGAAATGTGACCTAGTTTTATTTATGTTCCTATTCTCATCGTTTGCACGATTTCCTTGCTCTGGTTTATTGTATATGTAAAAATTCTGCGGACATATTCTCGTAATCGAGTATACTGGCGATGAAAATTGTCATCATATAGATCTTGATAACCTTAATGTAGAGGATTATTGGTTTAACGCTTTCACAGTTTGTACCATTGCTTTCACTCTTTAATCACATATTCTTAGTTTGCATAAATGGAATAAAAAATGCGATTTATAACTGGAAATAACATAGCGACAAACCTTTGTATGTACTTCGTTAACTAATTGTGTCCTATGGTATTCATCTTATTATGACCAAGTTTAATTTAAAACTATGAGGAATGTTTCGCCATATAATAAGGTGTAACAAAAGTATATTTAACTGAGGTAGACGATACTTGATGGATATTCATTTTAATCTTTGTTTATTTATTTGTGACAAAAGTATTTTCATTCTATTCTTTGCTTTAAATAAACAATTTTTGCTTATAAAAAAAAATTTTGCTCCGACCAACATTCTTTCTTTAGTAATAAAGGAAACGTTAAAATATGTAAAATAAGTCGGGAAAGTAAGGTAATTTTAAGACATTATTTTAATAAGGCTTTGAAGTGACTGACATCGATTGTAAAATCTGCGAAGAACTAGGAGGAAAGTGCTGCATCAATCCATACTGATTAGCTCTGCTTCAAAAAGTTTCGGGAGGAAGATATGAGTATTTTGAAAATAGGGAAAGATCAGGTAGTCCACAGTCTCTCGACGTCTTAAGAACAGCTGTACCTGCAGATCCTGCAGCAGACATTAGAAAACTTTCAGGGGAAGTAAGAGGATCCCACACTGCCTTTGACTGGTATTTACTAGTTTTAATAGGCATAAGAATAGTGTGAATAGTGTGAAAGGGTTGTAGAAGCTCTCATGAATTGTTGTCGCCACAAAAACGCAAATACTTTTGTTACACCCTGAACCTTTGAATACCCTGAATACCTTTGTTCTGAAATGAATGCCACAGAAATGCAAACATATAGCAGTACTTGAAAATAATTTAACATTTATTATATGTAGTTTTAAATTGTAATTCCAAAAATAATAAATATTAGCCAGTTATTAAGTTGGCTATCAATATTTAAGAAGTTTTGTATAATTTTCTTAAGCTGCTACACACGAGCCCCTTGCAAGGAGACTCTCGTGCATGAACAAGCGGTTGCTGGTAAAAACATAATAAAGGAACATACATTTCTTCATAAGCTCCTGAAAAGTTTTAATCTGAAACCATAAACTTCAATCTGAAGCTGCATCTTAAATTAAAGAACAAACGAGAAGAAATGAATTTAACCATCAGATAACTTTTGAAAATTTTGAAGAGGGATTGAATCAGTAGCAATCAAGCAGCCGAAAATCAATAGTTTTGTTTGCTTTCTATTTGACTATTTTTAAAAGGCAAAAAAGAATCGTAGCATTTTGAAATAGCGTTTGCAAAATATTTTCAATACTTTGACCACAGTTTTAATTGTTTTGTTCAGCTAAGTCAGTTTAACTCTTAATTAAAACCGCATATTGCTATTGTTGGAATATTTCCGAAACATCCTTGATTACAGGTTGAAAATTAACATTTTACTTATTTCTGGTGTTCTTATTTTATAACTGATTCCATTTTATATTGTAAAATATTACAATTTTGTAATTTTTTCATTATTGTGTTCATAACGATTACAATAATATCAGTGCATAAAATAGTTTGCAATTCAGGTGAAACTGGATACTCCTTAAGAGTACATTAGGCTTGCCAAGCTTCTCGGGAACTAAAAAACAAGTAGAAACTCAAAGTTAATAGGGATTTATTAGATAATCTACATTTTATGTTCAGAGAACACATTAAGGTGTAGGTCCAGTTGTGAAATAGCTCTTTCATGGAGTCGTGCCTTTAATATCAACTGCCAATTTAACTCTTCAACTGGGAAAAGGGGAACATACATCTTTACTTTTTCTGGTTATAAGTTTTTCGAAAGTAAATTGTAAAAATATTGGTACCAGTAGATATAGCTACTTCCTTTAGATATACACTTTATATGTGTTGAATATGTAATTTTATTACACCAGTAGATTATTGAAGCTCGGTAAGGTGTTGTATCCCAGATCTGTTGATCATAGTGAACAGTAATGAAATACCTATAATCTGTTTAGTACGATATTATCGTATTATTGGAGATTATCGGAGGTTGCCCAGCAATAATGAAATATTCGAAAATAAAGAGCCATACGGGGTATAAGGAAAATAACTTTCATAAATTTAATCGACGACCCTTTACATCAATAAAAATAATCTCTTACAAAAGGGTCAAAAACCCTACTATGGGGTAAAAGGGTTACCACGAAAAAAATTGCAGATTGAAAAGTTCTGATAAGAATAAACATTTTAAGCAACAAACTTGTATAAAAGCATATTTGGCAAATATTAATTGATCATTACTTAACTACAAATATAAATAAACCAATGAACATTGTTAAAATGAAATATGTATTAAGAATCACACCATACATCAGCCAAAATCGATGTGACAATGTCACCAGAATTGACTAATTGAGATGATAGCCATTACAATTCAGTGTATGATTTAAGTGCATATATTTAAGTTCCATTTAAAACCAAAACTATATTCTGTACGCAAATATAAAGATACACTTTTTATTTACGAAGAAGCTCTCCAAAATTCTGAAAGGGCTAGGCATATTTACAGATAACGATGCCTAGAAAGGCCGTCACCAGCTCGGGATACATCTGTCCCAGTTTCTCAAAGACTTAGATACTGATAGTGGTTTCAAAATTTCGTGGGGGCAGACAGAAATCGATACTGAAGTTGATGAAGAAATTTTATATTTTGTTGTAGAGGATTCTGTCAGAAGTACTCGAAGTATTGGGCACTAAGTTGAAGTTTCCCATTGGATTACACATAGAATACTAAAAGAGCAAATATACTACCCTTATCATGCACAAAGGATACAAGTACTTTTACCCGTTGATTTTTCATCCAGTTAAAACGATTGTGATTTGGCCAAAATCAAAGGAATTCAATTTTTTTTTATATTTTATCAACCAAGCTTCTTTTATGAGGAATGTGATTTGGAATTTTTCTAATTTCTACTGCTCGTAAGATGACAATCCTCACGAAGTTACAAAAAATCCCAACATTAATTTTCGATTAATCTATGGACTGGAATATTGGGAGATCAACTTATAAGGCCATTTGTTTTTCACCAATGGTTAAATTGGCAGGAATATTAAATTTATAATGAAATAAATTACCAAATTTTAGAGAAAATGTACGCCTTCAATGCGTATGTAATATTTACACGATAGCGTCTCAGCACACATAATCCGTCCGATTGTTCAGAATTTAAATAATAATGTTGAACAGATGTATAGGAAGAATTTTTTCTTATCACTAGCCTGCCCGATCTTATCTTAATTCATTCGATTTTTTCTTTCGGGGCCATATGAAAACTCTAGTTTATAAATCCGAAATAAGTGATAAAAATGATTTGTCACAGCGTATTTTTGCTGTTGCTGACCATATTAGAAATATGCTAAGTCTGTTTCGTCATGTTTCAACACGAAACAATTAATCAGGTGTTTCTTAATGTGACAAGAGTCATTTAAAACGTTTATGGTGTTATAGTGTAAAAAATAGTGGTAGTAATTTCAACTTTGACATTAAACGACATTAATGTGTAAGTTTTCTTTTTTTTGTAAAAAAACAAACCAAATTTATGCTGAAACGTATAGAATAAATGGCTATAACAATATTACATTTTGTTTTCAAAAATTACCGTAAGAGGCCAATCAAACAAAAAACTCAATTCCGTTCAACTTTGGCGTTTGAATTCCGTTCGACGAATTGGGTATTGAAATAAACACAACGGTGCGGTGTTGTCAATTTTTAAGAAGATTTCAAAAGGTTCTGACCTATTTTCCGATGAAATGGTTTCGTTTTGGATGCATATTTTAACCATTTGTCGGACGAAACCCATCTGACCTATACAGTACTAACATATTAAATTGTTCCGTTTTTGTCTTCAGAGACAGAATTCCCTACTTTCAAGTAGCTTTGTATATTTACGTGGGCCTTATGTGTATATGCATAATTCAGTCGCCGAGCGCCTTTATGTTAAATAACCAGCCTTTTGTTTTATGAGATGTATTGCGTTTGATAACGTTGATCCGTGATTACTGTAAATTCTTAAAATAATGCAATTTTACGCAAGTAAGTATATGCACAAGTTTATTTGGTTGTGCGTGTGCGTGTGCGTGTGCGTGTGCGTGTGCATGTGCATGTGCGTGTGCGTGTGCGTGTGTGTGTGTGTGTGTGTGTACAAACACTGCTTGGAATCTGCAAATTGTGTGTGCAATTCGTGCTTGAATTATGTTGCAGAAACAGTTGAGGTTGTCGAATAATATTGCTTTTATTATTTATCTTATACATATAAATATATATATATATATATATATATATATATATATATATATATATATATATATATATATATATATATATATGTATGTATGTGTAGAATTAGATTTTCTTAGCCTTCGTCCAATGAGACAACAGGAGCTGAGTGTCATCATACACCCAACTGTTGGGTTTCACAATCTCTTGTGGAACACACAACAACCTAAATGAACACTTTTGTTGGTTGCTTGACCGGAAACGAGCCCCACCCATCCCGACAGATTGGCAAAAACACCTTTACACCTTTTTCTATTGTACAACACCTTTCAATTATTAGATTTGATTTTTAGTTTTTGATGACAATTTGGCTCTCAAATGTGAATGTGACATTATTTCTATTTATATTTTGCACTGAATTCATCTTCACTATTGTAATCGTTCAAAACATACACTTTACAACCACTCAAAAAATCGAAAAGCGATGGCGAAAAAAACCTGACTATTGAAAATGGGGCATATGACGTTATAAATGCGTTTAATCTTCGGCTTATTAACAAAGCGATGTATTGGTGTCTTTGTTTCTCGCAAGCGATAGTAAAGAAAACAGTAGCGGCACAAACTTCTCTGTGCCCAAAGCACGTGTTCTTTAATCGGTGCGCTTCGGCAACCCACGACCAATTTCGTTACCGCGAATGACATATATAGAAGTCGCTAGGAGCGTGATCATAGACAGAACAGATAATAAATTAATATAAAATCTGAAATTATTTTTTTCACTTCATTTTATAATTTTTTAGGTAGGGTACGCCCACGTTACGCATTAATTGCGACCGACGAAAGATTAAGGAAACTCTTTGTTCGAAATGATGTAAATTGTCATTAGTTGCATTTACGAAAGTTATTTCCCTTACATCGTATATAATTATCTCGATAATTTGCATATTGGGCCTCTAAATATACTCCAAATTAAGATTAATTGAATATAGATGGATACTGTGGACATCAACAATAGGATTGACAAATTAGTACGGTCGGTACGGTACGGTTAGTTTATTTTTTGGTGCAGGTTTATCCTGATTATAGTATCTCTTATTTTACTTGAGGCTACAAGTTGATTATGAATATAGTAGCCCTTATTTTACTTGAGGCTACAAGTCGATTATCTATCTCTCTATAAGTTTAGTTTCACATAAACTTTCTATGAATTGAATGCTTAGTTAACATCAGTTTTTTGTAATTTGTTTGTAACAAATATTTGTAAATGGAACTAACAAACGTGCATTATTAAAATATTCTGTTTTATTTGTTTATACAAGGTGTTATAAAGGTCAATATAAAAGCAGACGGTAATGATAAGGGAGGTCAAATGTGCCGATTTTCGATTTTTCTTGAAAATATCCAAATTTTCATATTTACACTTTAACTCATCAATGAAAAGTGATATAAACATTGAATAATACCATTTCAGTTAGGAAAATATGTTCTTCTAGCAGCAAACTGTGGTTCTCAGAATGTTTTATTTTTAAAATAAAGTACAGTAAGATATTCAAATAATTTTAAAAGCATCTCTGTGGTATGCCTTTTCGAATGATGTAAAATAGTTAGTACATTTTTGGAGCTACAATGTAAAAACTAGTAAAACGTGTTTATGTAAACATTATATTTTTTTCCTTTTTTGGGCAAAGAACCCAAAAACCCGCCACGATCTAAAACTTAAAAAATATCAAAATGTCTGTTATTATGTAAATAAATAATCACTGGGTAAGAACAAAAAACCAAACGGGGACAAATTTCTCAGTGATTTTTTTGTAATAAATCATCACTTTTTTTATCAAATTGTCAATGTAAGTATCACTGATATACACAAAAAATATATTCACTTCCTATCTTTACCTTATATATTGAAATTAACATAATTTATTTTTTAAATTCGTTTTGAAAACTGGAGGAGAATACTTCCTGAAATGTAAAACATTTTTATATTTTTAAAATTTTGTTCGTTAGGCAAATTTGTTACAAAAAAGAATCACCGAGAAATTTGTCTACGTTTGGTTTTTTGTTTTTACCCAGTGATTCTTTATTTACATAAGAACAAATATTTTAATATTTTTTGACTTTTTGATCGTGGTGAAAAACCCAAAAAAAGAAAAAATATATGAACACGCCACCATCATTCAGACATTACTTACGTAAACAATAGTTGATTTCATCAAAAGACTGCTAAGGAGACTGCCGTTAATGAAGTCGACACCTTTATTCATAGTAGGGCTGTTTATATGTTGAGATGTGTTTCCTCCTGTGTTTAATCGAGTTTCGTGTAATTCTATTGTGTCAAGTTGCAGTTCCATTGATCTGGCGTAGAACACTTTCACGTTTGGAGTTTTGTTTAATTTGGACTAGTTTTTTAGTGAAATAGCTAGTTTTACCCATTAATAGTACGCAGATGTGTACATGTATGACAGATCAGATGGTAATGGACTAGAAACATGCCGGTTATACCAGAAACGATTTCCGAATAGAATATTGCCCAATATTATAGTGTTATCCCATATCGTCGCATTTACGAAATTGGAAATGTCCATCATAGAAAGTCTGGGGCTAATCCTGCTACACATGGTACAGCAGATGACGATGAAGGAAATCCTGGAAGCGTTTGAACAAGAACCCACCACGAGCGTCAGGGCAGTAGCTCGTAATCTTGGCTTGTCGACTTGGAAGATTTAGAACATCATGCATATGAAGAAAAATATCTGTTTCATGAAAGAGGTGTACAAGGTTATGTGCGTAGAATACGGTTGTGTCGTTTTTTGCTAAATAGTGATATTGAAGACGGGTAGTTTTTGAAAAGTATCTTATGGACCGATAAATCGAAATTCTGCTATACAGATTGGCTCAGCGATGCCATTTACAGAATATCTGCGTATTCTTCAAAACTAGCCATTTCACCAAAAAAATAGTTACAAATTAAACCAAACTCGAAACGTAAAAGGGTCCTACGCTAGAACAACGGAACTGCAACTTGAAACGATAGAATTACACGAAGCTCTATTAAAATGATAGAATAAAGAATAAAGGCCGATTTCATTAATGACAGTCTCCTTGGCAGGCTTTTGTTTGGAATCAATTATTGTTTACGTAAACACGTGTTACTAGTTTTTACATTGTACATTTGTACATTAGAATGTACTAATTGTTCACATAAGTGTTATACATCAATTAACAGGGCATAAAATAGAGATGTTTTTAAAACTATTTGAACATCTGAGGCTACTTTATTTTAAAAATTTAACATTTTAAAAACCCCAATTTGCTGCTAAATAATATTTTTTCGTAGCTAAAATGGCATTATTTGACATTTATGTCACTGTATATTATTAGTTTGTTAGTGACGTTAACTGAGTAGATACATAAAAAAAATATGAACAATGGCGGAACTTTCCATTTGTCTAAATAGTCTCTAGTTAATTTTTAGAGGCATTGCAATTGCGAATGCTGCACCATTGAGCGTATACGATACAAGCGTTGAAAATAATTAGCGCATGCGGTAATGTGTTCCCGATTTACAGTTTGTGCTGTTTGAGGATCGCATTAATTTACCAAGACCTTGATTATTTGAATATCTATCTGGGATGGAATGAAAATTGATGGAATGTACACAACAAAAACTATTTATTCTAAATAATCAAATGTGTTTAGAGGTGCTTTTAATTTTTTTTCTTCCTGAACATAGAAACTTATAAAAACCAAATCAATAAAGTGATCATATGACGATGACAAATATAGATTATATTTTTGTAATATTTTTAATGACACTATCCTCAAATAATTCAACATAAAAAAATTAAAGTTCCTAAGTTTAAATAAATTACTAGTCACGTGGGTTACATAATCCAATGCAGGCTTTGTATTTTAAAAAACCGATTGGATTTTACTCGTTTAATATGCTTTAATGATGTACCAGAGTACAGAATTATTCTACGCAATAAATTGATGCTAAGGTTTATTGCTATGTCGTTTATAGTAACAGCGTTTGTTTCTTTATTTAAAACTATCAGAGTAAATTCATTGATGTATCTGATGCACAATATATCTCTTCACAACACCGTCAGATAACGTAATTGAATACATTCGACCGTAGCCCTACATTGTTGTCGTCTCGAAATAGGATCTTCAATGAAATAAAGACGACCGTTAGATGGCGCTCTATCGCGTTACCCGATTAAAGTCCAGCTGGTGGGTGGTCCGGCGATTTCAGCTCATCACCCCGGTTACCATGACGACTTTTAACGACATATGAACATCGGACTAACAAGTCTTGCGATGCACGATTGATTCTGCGGCGTTCTACTATTAATCGCGGACGATAAACGAACAAAAAGAAGAGGAGCGAAAAGGAAGAAGAGCGCAGGATGATTAAACGATCTTCGACTGTTGACCGTTGATCGTGATTCCGACTAGATACCGGTACAAAATGCTACGGTAATCTGATTTTAGATGAGTGCGGTCGATTTGATTTGTGATATGGGGAAAAGTTTTAATGACCGACCGGGATAATATATCTTTCCTGGTTGTTGCGGGAAATTTGCATGGAAATTGTCCGTTATTAAAGCGGTTATGATTTTCATAAAAAAATGGAAAACATTAGCCATTAGCTAATTACAATTTAGAATCATTTTTTATCAGATTATGCTGATATGTTAATGTGTAATTAAAATAATCACATTTTTATAACGAACATCGGACTTTTCGAAATGAGTATTTTTTTGGAGGTGGTTTAATTGGTTTTTATAAGCTAATCTAAAATAAAATAAAAATTGGAATGGTCTATATTTAATTTGAGTCATGTTATGCATTATCGATATCCGTAAGTAACATTTTATCTTTAATGTCGGTATATATACAAAAAATTTGACTCTTGGAGAATAAAAAAATAACAAAATGGACCACATTTAAGACATTCCTCATTGTATAAATTTTAGCTTTCAATACTCATGTACTAATACTCAATTGGGTTTTTGAATAAAAAATAAATATCGATTTTTTTAGTTTATTTTAAAACTTGATCATAAATAATATTGATAATATATGCAAAACACTTTTATTTTTTTTTATAATTAATTAATTAAATGAATTAAAATTTATAAAATAAAAAAAATCACGTGCCTACGACCCGCTGCTATGTTTGTGACGTCATTATGGTAAAGTGTTTTCATTTCAGTATTGTCAACGGTTTCTACCTATATATATATATATATATATATATATATATATATATATATATATATATATATATATATATATATATATATATATATATATATATATATATATATATATATATATATATATATATATATATATATATATATATATATATATATATATATATATATATATATATATATATATATATATATATATATATATATATATATATATATATATATATATATATACCGTCAAAATTATTATTGGTTAAATGCAAAATACAATACTATTGGTTACTAATTTAGTTCAGTAATGTGTGACAAAGTGTTTATAAAGGCTAATTCGGATAATATACCTGCTGTGGATATTTTTATGGTCACAGATTTGTGACTAAATTATATTTTTATTATAATAACTTGATGTTAACTTATAAAAGGAACATAAATAAATTTGCGTTAAATGTGTTTAAACGTAATTAGTTTTTTTTAAACGAATATTAATAAATTTAAGTTGATATTATAGGTGATTGAAGAATCACTAATGCTACACCAATGATAACAATAGTTTGTAAAAGGCAACATGTTATGACTAGCAACTGAGAAAATCAAACTCTCGTATTTTTCCAGTGACGCGTTATATATGAATATGTAGAGCAGCATTTCGTTTACCTTCTAAAACCTTAGATTGTGATAACTTTATACCAGAACTAACCGAAGGCGGTTTAATTAATTTTATATTTTTATCCTCAAGAAGTGATAATGTTTTTGAATACACTGTTAAATATACATAATAAAATTTTTCGCAATGAGGATAATATGGATAATATATTACATTGGATTATAATATGTAAACTACATTAATAGTCAATTCAGAATAAAAACAATCATTATCCAAAATTATGTACATATTTGTTTTTATAATAGTTTGATTATTTTTATTGAAGTTTGTAATACTTTTAAAACCACACCGATTCTTCAAACCACACTAAACTCTATTAACAAAATTTTCAAAAAAAATCCACCCATACTACATTATACTATTAATTAAAGCAATAATGCTTAAATAAAACATTATTGCTTTAATTAAGGTTTTCAGTATTTTTAAAACGATGGCAATCTTTCGCCTTACATGTTTTATAAACCACCATATTAGACTCTTAATTTATTAATATTTGCAAATATAAATAAATCCACTTGCTAACTATCTATAATGCATGACCAGCTAAAGATTTCCCAAATAAAAAAAGGCACCTAACCCATTTTTTCTCTTCGAACATCTATAAATGAGATTTGCATGTAAAACTTTTATAAGTACCGTGAAATGGGGTGACTTTGCCTTTTGGGGCGACTTTGCCTAATTACGCCCGAAAATACGTTAAATGTATCCGTAGCCACTACTTGAACGCAACGTGGTATGTGTCACTTGGAAATTATTGTGGGGGGTATACCGCGTCTCTAACGTCGCCTGAGCGCTTGTCGTCAGTTGCAAGTGGCAATTACAGTGTCTTTAAGCCAAGCCTATTTTTTACGCCTATTTTGTGTGTTTCAAACTTCCACTTGGCTCCAACAGTTAACTACGATATACTGATATAAGTAAGTAAGTTAGTAAAAGTTCATTATACTATTTAGGATAATGATGGTATATAATATATCTGAAAAAAAAACAATTTTTAAAGTTAAAAATGTGGTGGGCAAAGTCACCCCCGTCAACAGAACACGTTGATTACAGATAGTAGCTTTGCCCGACCAATTGTTCGCATTTGAAAAATGCATTAAATCTAGACATTTTGTTTCAGAAAGATGCCCAGGATTTATAAGGAGAAATTACTTCCAAACCTAAACCAACTTCTCGGATGATCCCGGATTGAAGAAGATGGTCTTTAGAAGAGGTGTTAAGTACCCTGAAAGGAACATCAACTCCACCAAAGGCTGCATATCAGTAATATTTGCGGTGTCTGCTATTGGAGAAGTGCTACCTGTTTACGTCGTATATAAAGCGAAGCACTTATGGAGAATATGGATTGAAGCCGGGCCCAGCGACACAAGGTACGGGAGAACCACGTCAGGGTGGTTTGATATGCCAAATTTTGAGGAATGGTTCTTACAAATTATTGTCCCATGGGCAAGAAAATTGGAAGGTTCTAAATGTATTATTGGGGATAATCTGAGTTCCCACCTTAGCACAAAAGTTATACAGCGTTGTGAAGAGCTAGATATAAAATTTGTATTTCTGCCTGCGAATGCCACCCATCTTTGCCAGCCTTTAGATGTGGCTTGTTTCGCTCCTATTAAAATAATTTGGAGAACCATTTTAACAGATTACAAAATGAAAAATCCACACAGTGTAAGCTTGGAAAAGTCGGTTTTCCCAAGACTACTAAAAATATTATTACAAGAGATGAAGCCCAGAATTGCTGAAAGCATCAAGTCAGGCTTTAAGACGTGTGGCATTGTTCCAGTGAACCGCCAAGAGGTGTTGAAAAAAATACAGGGCGCGCCGTCGCAAGCTCATGATGAAACTCCAAGGGTAGTGAGCGAAACACCCCTCAATTATCTGCAAGCTTGCAGAAAAGGAAATAAGGATTTTCCTGTCAAAGGCCGCCAAAAGAAAATTGCTATTTCGGCAGGAAAATCTGTTTCCTTAATTGATTTGCAACTTTCTGAAAGTAAGCAAAAAAAAAATGTATCTATAGAATATCCTGAACCTACAGCTGGTTGCAGCAAGCATATTTCACATTCTGGGTCCCAGAAGAGAAAGACACAGCATCTTGAAACAGACTCTGACGACAGCAGCGACTCAGAGGATGAACATAGGTGTTTATATAACAGCTCAGACGGTGCAGAAAGTTTTTCGGGTTTTCAAATAAATATGTAAGTGAATTCAGAGGAACTTAGCATCGATGATTATGTTATTGTAAAATTTGGCACAGGCAAAAAAATATTTTACAAGCACGATGGCCAAAATTATAGACATCTATGAAAGCAGCGACGAATTTTCAGTTAGTTGCCTTCGCACAAAAGACAAAAAAGTTTTCGTCTTTCCTAACGAACCCGACATTTCTGATGTAAACTTGAAGCAAATCGTTGGTGTTCTTCCTACACCTGTAAGCTGCCGTCGTGGAAGAATTATTTTTGGGGTTGACTTAACGATCTATGTAAATTACGCAAAAATATGTCTTATATCTTACAACTTAAAATAAGTTAATTGCTTACTTATGTTATGTTACCCTGTTCAAGTAACAAAAAAAAGTGTTTTTTACCTTACAAGTGATAATGAGTTACCCAGTTGAATAAATTTGTATTTTTTATAAATAAATATGTTAAACTGCCTATATAATTCTTTGTAACCAACAAAATTGGTTGATATATATATTTTTCAAAATGTGTTTTGCGTAATTACGTTTTTAAATGGGGTGGCTTTGCTTTATCAATAAAATAAGAGGGTGGGCAAAGACACCCCATATAGACAACTAACTTTGCCCACCCAGTTGTTTATTTTTTTTTACATTATTTTTTTAATGAGCAAAAAAATAACATTATTGTTGTATTGTCCTTATTGCCACTTGTAGCATAGATCATACGATTTCCAGAAAATACAACATTTTATGAAACAAGAACGGTTTAAAATTTAGAATTGGGCAAAGTCACCCCATTTCACGGTATAAAACTTTTCATACAGGATTACTTTCCAAATTGGTAGTCGATTTTTGTTCTTGTCTATTCGCGCTTTCTAAAATATTATTATTCGTATCCTACAAAATAGACGATCTTGTAGGGCTTTTTCATTGTTACTGCCCCCAGTTGTGTTACTACATGTAGATTCTTTGCGCACACGCAGAAATATTCCTTCCTATAAAATTGGCACGTTAATTTGTTTTCCCTAAATGAATTAAATAATATAAATAAAAGTTATAAAAACGAATGCAAAGAACAAAAGGAACCCTAATCTAATTTCAATTTGTTTTATTCTGAACTTACCTTTGAGCCTCCATATCTCTATGTAAAGATATATGAGTATAACGTCGAAAACAATACCGAAAGTGTAATAACAATTAAAAGCAAGTATATTTTCAAATCGCTAGCAAACCAACAAATGCAGTCAAAGATATAGGTTAAACCTATGACTAATATCGATAAACTGTTTTATTTGCCCGGGACTCCGATTCTTTCCGAACGTCTTTTCGAAAAGGGCGCGAAAGAAGATTTCGGTATAACTTCCGAATTTTTCCGACCCGACCCGAGATTAGCGTTCGTGATTACGTTTCTTACCACTGTGAAGTCATATGTGCTGAGGTTTAACGATTTTCCAACTATTTTATGCTTGCATTCATTTAATTTCTCTATTGAAATCTTCAGTGTGAAACACTAAACTCGAAGAGATTTATCACTAAACACCAAATCATTTTTTTAAACTTCTCGACGCGTGCTTTTCTAATCAGAAGCATCATCAGAAGATGAAATAATATTTTTTATTTTAATAAGATCAAATCATGCCCTGATGATGCTAACATGGTTAGCGAAATGTGCGTCAAGAAGTTTAAAAAAGTGATTTGGTGATTACTGGTAAATCTCTTCGGGTTTAGTTTATTAGTTCATTACCCCCTTGGTGGACACATTTTGAACTACCAAACTACTGTTTCACTAAAACAGTACGTTTTTCTTCGCCAAATAGAGGCGATTTTTAACTGTTCAAGAAACCTACTGCTTTAACTGTTCCTTCGTTTATGGTGTGTAGTGATAAATCCAGGTTTCATCAACATTCATGAAGCTCTACAACAATTCTGTAGAATTGTGATTATACATATTTAAACATTGCTGCGAAGTGGTCACTTGATTCGGTTTTTATACGAGGTAAGAAAGCACTGAGTTCACAGCATCATTTGACATTTGCTCAAATTATCGTGTAGGATGTTTCATGCCTGTTTGTCCGATATTTTTATGAACAGAACAATAACTCTAACCTTCACTCTGCGATCGGCCAACATAATATTATGGATTTTCTTGACTATTTCCTCAATAATGACTTCAACAAGTTGTTCTGACCGTGGATCATCACTCGTGCTCCTTCCACCACATTGAAACTCAGTAAATCACTTATAAAGCATGAAATGTGAAGGAACAGAGTTCCCATAATACTTTTTCAGCTTTTCTTCATTTTATGCGATGGATTTTTTCGACCAAAACGAAGTGTTCAATAAACACATTTGTTTTTTTTATAGCAAAAATATCGAGCTTATCTGCTTTTGAAGACTGTTAAAACAAAACTAAATGCCAAGTTGGCTTAACTTCATGGAGCTTTACTTGAAATGAAGGTACTTTTAAAAAATATAATCACCTTTACAATCGCATTACCACCAAAATTTAATAAAAAAATTTAATAACTAACCATTATACTATCGATACTGGACAATAATTTGATGTGAAATTTAATGCTTATGTAAGGCAATATTAAGTTTTGTTTAAAACCTAAAAATATACATTATTATATGTTTTCATTATTAAAAATTATATGTGAGCTTGTGAAGATATTCACTACGTACAATAACATAGCAAAATGTGGTTAGAATATCATTGTGAAATACTGTTGCATATATATACTTTTTCTGCTTTTATATGGTTTTAATTTTTAAATATTTACTTGAAATATTTTTGCACGTTTGAGTTTATGAAGAAAGCTCCCTCAAATAAGTATTCGATAAAGGGCAATCGGGATACCATTCATTTAAAATGTGCTCCGTAGCATGAAAATTCTTTCCGCATTCACCAAGCATTGAGATAGCTCCTACCTTGTCTTCTAAAGTACGTAACATTGTGTTTATTCAGAAACTGAAACGTGTCATGCAAAAAGAGTTCAAGTAACTATTCAAAAATTGAAACCATGTAAAAGCAGAAAAAGTAAAATAAGTTGGAGAATTACAAAAACGTCAACTTTTTGACAATTGTCCAGAGGTGGACTTGTGAATCTGTATTAATTATACGTTAAACTGAAATTTTAGTATTTTTTTATTTTATGGGTCAAAAATAGCTTGAACCCAAACAAAATTAGTATGGTTAAATAGGTATTTTAAATACCTTTCAAATGAGGTGTCATTTGCCATACAATCCCATTGAAAATTTTTGATCGCAATGATACTGTGGCGCCATCTATGATAATCACGTTATCAGCTATCACTAGAAAATGAGTTTACGTCCAGTCATTTTTGCATTCTAAATTTCATTAGTTTAAGTATAACCATTCAAAAGATAAAAGGGGAGGAGGGGACTTTTGGTTAGCACTGTATTGCTAAGGTATATATATTTTTTGAAAATTTGTAATTTTAAAAATTTAAGCAGGTATACAAATCATTATATAATATTCTATCACCTCCTCGGTTTCTAATCGAATTAGAAATAAACAGCGACTTTTTTAATGGGTTATGAAAAACATATTTAAAACGTTGTCCGGCTTGCATAGACTGAGATGGTAAACATTTGAACATTTAATTTAGTAAAACAATTACTCATTTTTAATGAGTACTCGATATGAAGATGATATGCATCGAATAAGTCATCATCTGTCAGTAGAAACCAATCGCGCGACGATGAATTTGAATAATCGTATAAGAAGACAATCAAATGTTGCATTGAATACTCATCGAGCTGCATTCCGTTAGAGCATGACAATTGATTACAGAGCAGACCAATCCGTTGCTACTGGATCAGAAATGAAACCCCTGGATTGTGTTGCGCAAGTGACAAAGATAAATTGGCACCTTTGGTTCCCGCCGCCATTGCGCTCATTGGTTTCTGGAACAGGAACAGATTCCACTCATTTCCTGATACAAATTCAGAAATACAACAATTGCTTCCAAATGACTTCATTTGGCGCAACAAATTTGTTTCGGTACAATTGTTGTGATTTCAAATTTAATGGACAAAATAAATCATTTGGTTGTCATGAAATTCTGATTTTGGAACAAAACCGCATGGTTCCAAGTCGATCACATTCCAGGCACAACACACATTTCCAGCATTTCAGCGGTATACTGCCGATATAATTCATCTCGCATGTAAAATTTCCCATAGGCGTACATCTGAATGTACTCCTCTTCAAATTGAATATCCATGGCCATAATCGTTAATAGATACAATGATCACACAGAAATACGTTTATTTATAATTTTTGTTTTGTTTACACATTTCTAATAGCTTTTCACAAATTCACAAACGATTACAAACAAATTTATTGAAATTTGGACAGGTCAACGTCCGTCGGGTCAAGTGTATCATTTAAAATCCTAATAATTACTCGTGTGTTTCGAAATATAACGTGAATCATTTAAAACGTGTTATGTCATGAAACATTACGGCTAGTAATAACAACTTTGATATTAAACGCCAATAATGGCAAGTTTTCCTTTTTTATTTTGTTTTATTTATTCATATTTTATTTTCAAATAATACTTTAAGAGGCCAATGAAACCAAAAACTGAATTTTAGGAGAATTTCAAAAATATCTGACCTGTTTATTGCAGAAATGGTTGCATTTTGGATACATCTACGAAAACGTTTTGATCAAAATGGGTTAAAGAATTGTTGCTTAAATTAACGAAAGATATTTCCTTTATATCCTGTACATTATAAAAAGTCTGATGGCTCAAGGGCACTAAATTTTGATAGGTGTGTAAAATTAAATTTACATCATATCACAATGTATACTAATAGTTCAAAGACGGAATATTTTATTCACATTATAATTTACATTTGAACTTTTAAAAATTGTAATAAAATGTGTATTATTATTTAAATGAAATTAAACTGATATTTGTCAGCCCGTCATGATATACTATAAAATTCGAGGTGTGTAAATAAAGTCATGAGAATGGTGGCGTAGCGTTTGATCTGGTAACTATCTTTAGTTTCTCTCTACAGGGGAGATATGCCAACATCTGATGCGTCTTAGGTGCGAGTAGAACTCGTTGGAGTTACTTGGTGGTCCGTAGAAATTATTTTCGTGAACCGGATTTCTCTATAGGTTCTATAGCAAATCAGCATACTTTTGATTTTTTATTTGCTCATTCTGGCTCTTTTGGTCGTGGTGAGGTTGGAGTATGCCAGTCTTGGCGTTTCGTTGCCTCGTCGTATTCAAAATTATAAGATTCATCATCAGTAATAACACGTTCCAGATAATGAGGGTCGCCACAAAATGTTAAGGTCTGTTTCCATCCTGTTCTGTCTTCTTGATTCTGCGAAACGTTTTCCGGAATTATTCCAGCGCAGATTTTCTTCATCATCATTTCTCAAAATTTGATATAAATGATTGTGAGAGCCAAACTGAATTCTTCTCCGGTCATTCTGATTGTCAACCGACTCTCAGAACGCATCCCAAAATCCCGAATTTTGTCAATATTTTTATCACTTCTTGAAGTTGGACGGCTTCCACTGCGAGGTTCATCTGCAATCGAGTTTCGGCCTGTTAAAGTTTTGAAAAAGTATTTGCTATATCCAAGTCTGAAACAAAATTTGATAGCGTACTGTTGCTCGAAATTGTTATCACTCATTTTCAGAATGCATAAGAAAAGTCCGGTTCACGAAACGATCTGCTACGGACCACCAGGTGAGTCTAAGGTGTCAAATTCATACTGAAGACACAACTTCGTACTTCCAAAGGGAAAGCCAACAGCGTTGCTCGATATAAATCCATACCACCAGTCTCATTAGTTTATTTACACACCTCGTATCGGCTCCTCTCTTAATTTAACATTTTATACTTTGCATATGTCAATAAAGTTGCTATTTAAATCGTGCAATCCAATAATTTTCCAAAACATGTCTTTTAAAAATGTCAGATTCGACACAGCTCTCATTGTCTCAACAAGACGATATTTCAGACGTTATTAACAAGAAGCCGTCTCGTCGCGCTGTCATTCTTGCTTTGTCTTAAAACGTCAGGATTTTCGTATTCTTTACCACGAAATCAGGTCAAATTTTCATTCGACTTCGGCCATAAACTACATTGGTAAAAGGAAAGAATATTGTTGTTGCTGAAAGTGGATAAATTTGTAGACGATTTATTGTTAACAAAAGTTTTGAAAGTAAAATCCGCTTTTTTACACGTTTACCAATGGAACAGTTGCGAAAGCAGACTGTAATACTGTGGCTTATATATTGTAGTAAGAAAATTCTTCGACTATATGTACCAGCAAATTGAAACAAAACAAAAATTGTAAGTCAAAAATTATGAGACAACGAAATTTGATTAGACTGGCAAACAAAAAGTAGCTTATTGTTTGTACTTGAACAAATGATGGTGTATCTTATATAAAAAACCTAAAAACTTAAAATACCTTTAGATTTTTTATATCACCAATATAATATAATTTGGTTATGTTTTAAGACGGTTTTTTGTTTCTGACGATCCCATATTAATGTATAGCAATAGTTGGGGCTACCCTTAATTATACTGGTATTGGGTCTCCCTTAATTTTTATATTGTTTCTTTTTCTATTACAGAAATGTCTTGATGGTAGTAATGTTTACGTTAACTTGAAGGAGATTTCATCTCTCTTTTAATCAGGAGGATAGAAGTTCTGACTGTGATTTTGATAGTTTTAAATCTTGAACTAAATCATTAATTTCAAACTGTTAAATCAGATGCGACTCTATTGGACATTCTGGAACATCAAACAGAGGATTGTTTTCGATTAAATAATAGCGGAGCAGTTCCCTCTTCATTTTGGAATTCAAATTCTGATGGTTTTAAAATGGGAATTTCATCACTATGTTTGATTACTAAGCTGTTGGTAAATTAGGATACTGCAGAACCTGTTTAGACTTTGGTCCAATAGTTATTCTATTAATGAAATAAAAACTTTTTCGACGATTTCAAACGTTTTGTTTTTTAAGTCTTAAGTCTTAAGTCTTCTTGTCTAGTTTAATTATTCTAAATATTGGCTGGTGCAAACCGGGCTGTTCAATTACAATATAATCTTATATATTACACCGGTGTTTTGGAAATTTAGCTGGTCATTCGTGGTTATTATATGACTATTTCTTAAGGACTTTTTTTATTTCCAATATTTCTGGTAGGTCTGATTTTTTACTTTTCTTTTCTGAGTGTAATAATTTAACATTGTTTATATCTATAAAATTATTGTTTTCAATATAACGTGTAGACATTTCGGTGCTTTTTATATTATTTAAGATATCATTTTTGTGTTTTTTTTATTCTACAACCTATACTTCAATCACTTTTTGACCGATATATACGGCTTCACAATCCTTACAGTGAATTTTATATACACCCGATTTATCTAAAGTATCCGTTTTATCCTTATTATTAACTAACATTCTACCTATATTAAGTTAATTTGCACAAATATTCTTACAACCTAGTTTATTTAATCTTTTACACACTGTCTTACTAAATTTAGAAGTGTAATAAATAAATTTTAACAATTTGTCTTTTTGCTTTTTAATGTTATATAATTCTTGTAAATTCAACTTCTTTTGTTTATATTTTAACAATTTGTCAATTAAGCCTTCTTTGTAGCCGTCGTTTTTTGTTATTTGTTTAATGGTATAGAGCTCTTTATTAAAATTATCTTTGTTTAGTGGAAAACTAACTAACCTATGTATTAGACAATGAAAAGGAGATAGTTTGATTTGAAAAGATTGTTTAGAACTAAAGTGTATAACTGTGTCTGTTGTAGTCGCCTTTGTGTAAATATCAAATTATAATTTATTAGATATTTTCTTTATCTTTCTGTCTAGGCTATTAATTTCATCATTAAGTCCAGTCTCCATATTGAATTGAATATTTTTGTTAATGGAATTCAAATGGCCTAAAAATGTGTGTAAATTTCTTTTCCTACCATTCCAAATGCAAAAAACATCGTCCACGTATCTGTGCCAGTATGATATATTGTTGATTGGTGGATTTTCAGCTATAAAAATTTGAGATAACAAGGTGATAAGGTGAGATTTGAAAGACCATAGGAAGACCGTGTTTTTGATGATAAATCTTATTGTTATATTAATAATAATTTTGTTCTTGGCAAACTAGTATTGACGTTTTTGGTTCAATTTTTAATTTGTCTTTCATGTCTGCATTGTCTATATGTACTTTTAAAATTGTAATTAATCATTTACAGGTATAGAAATAAAGAGGCTTTTTACATCAAAAGAGACTAATTTTGCATTATTCGTTAATGTAGTGTTTTCAGTTTTCTGTATAAATTGTAATTAATTTTTAATTGCATATCGTGACTGAAAAATGATTAATTTAAGTAGCGTATGACATAATTCTTTACACAGCTTATAACTAGGTGCATTAACTTATGAGACAACCGGTCTTATCGGATAATTTTCTTTATGAATCTTAGGCAATGTATAGAATGTTCATATTTTAAAATTTATAAATTTGACTTAATGTTATAAGTGAAAATAAGTTGAATTTTTTTACAATCTCCGTTTGATATTTATTAGTAAGGTCTCGTCTTAATTTAGTTATATTAGTCTCTTCTAGTAATGTTTTTACTTTGTTATTTTAATCAGTCTTAGTTAAAATTGTAATGGTATTACCCTTGTCCGATGTGCAAAGGATTAAGTCATTATCTTTCAACTTTTGTTTAAGGCTTTTTATAATGATAAATTTACCTTTTTACATCTTTTTTTTAAATTAAAATTATCAAAAATTTGGATATATTAAGTTTACTTTGTAGAGTTAGAGAGTTAGAGAATTTTCCATATATATGTAGGTCAATTCTACGTTAATTGCTAAAGTTTCTAATTATTGTTTTAAGTAAATTTGTGATGAATGTTTTAAACCCTTTTCCAACAAGTCCAAGTCACCCTTGTTAAATGAATTGTCAGATAAATTATCGACTCTAGGATAAAACTGAAGATCTACTTATGCATACGGTTTGTTTACATTATGGTTACTATACAGTTTTTCTTTTCTGATATAAATTTATTGAGTTTTTTTAATTGGTTGATGTATTGTGTGTGTGTGCCTTATTATTAACGGTTTCTCTGATCTGTCGGTCAATATATTCAAAAACAATAAAGTTTTATTTGTCAACTAATTCAGTATGTATAAGTTTTAAGTATAAGCCTACATTATTTCTTATCCGGTACCAAGATCTTTCTTCTTCTTTTAGTCAATTTTTGTATGCTATTTGGATTGCGATGTTAGCCTTCCGTGATTTATGGTTGCACTTGATTTTTACATGTTATGGATTCACTTTGTTAGCTTTACACTTTTTCATGAATCATATATGGTTGGAGCACTTTTTAACTTTTGTAAACTACGTTAGTAAAACACTACGAGTTTTGCTTTGATTGTACTTTAAATAATGTTTATGGATTCCGCAGTTGGTACCCATATTGAAAATACTAGGATTTTAAATGATACACTTTTAGCTTTGTAATATTTCAAACATGTTACATTATAATATTTCAAATTTACACTTTTGAGTACATTGAATAACTACTTGAATAATTGTTTTAAATTTCTGATTTTTTATAATATATGGGTGATTGCGAAAATCTATGGTTGAAGAATTGTGTTTACAGATTTGTTTTCAGTATATCAAATCACACCATAAAGTATAATCGTCGTTCTTACATAAAAATTGTGTTTACAGATTTGTTTTCATCATATCAAATCACACCATAAACCATGAAGTACTATCGTCTTCTTACATAAAATATATATATAATGTTAATAGTTTTCAATTATTGTTTGTGAAAATGTATTGTTCTTGTTTATTGAAGAATGAAGACAATCAAAACTTTTTCGATACAAAACTTTTATTGAGCAAATATCAATAATTCAACAATGAAAAATATATATGTACAATATCGGAAAAAAAGCGTGATATCTAATGCTCCTAAACATGATACTCTAGCCGCGATCCTCAGACCATAATGCATACAATTGATTTGGAAAAGCAAATATACATTATGTTAATATTTTATAATTTCACTTATGGTTACATTGAATGACTACTTTAAGCATTATTTTTAAGACTTATCAAAATTGCAGTAATATGAATTTTTACTCATCTTAAATTGAACGTAGATGTTGCTCAAAATACTACATAGCAAATAAAAATTTAATATTTTAAATATTTTAATGGATTTTAGATGCGTCAAAATGTTAGACAACACTTCAGTTTTATAGGAAATAGTAAAGTTAACCATTAGAAAAGATAAACAAACATTTTTTTTCCTTTTTTGGGTTTTCCGCCATGATCTAAAACTCAAAAAATATAAAACACAACTACACATTAAAAACTACAGTTTACATCTACAAATGCAGATAGGTATCTCAATCTCATTTCGAATCACTCAAAATCAATCAAAATGGGGGTCATTAAAAGTGTCATATAAACTTTTAATGACTCAGCAAGACTTGTTTGCACCGACAGTAATACACTTTTAAAAGAGACAAATATCATTAAAGACATTTAATAAAAAACAATTTGCCAAAAAATTTCATAGATACATCTTTTAAAACTTTTGATACCAGACGAAACAGACAACTTATTAATAACAATAACAATATCTCTCTGACACTCTCTGATTCCTAATACAATTAAAATAGTAGAAAATAAATACAATATAAGAACGACATTTAAAACAATAAATACTCTTAGATCTACATTGACAAAAACCAAACCAAATAACACAACAGAATACCAAACATGTGGTTTATAAAATTCCCTGCGAATGTGACAAATATTATGTAGGCGAGATATCTAGATCATTAGATGTTAGAATAAAATAACTTACAGAAAAATAACACACAGAAAACCTTCTTAGAAAGGGTAATTTTAATAAATCTAGCATTTGTCAACACGCTTGTGAATCGGGACATAATATATACTGTAATAATTCCAAAATTGTATTAAAAAATCTGTAACTAAATTCTGAAATTTAAAAGAAACCGTTAAAATTAATTTAAATAAAAATAACTGTATTGCTATGCCTTCGGTAGATTTAAATTCAATATGGTACGCGATTCTAAAGAATACAATTAAAAACGTTTAATTATTTCAATACACAATAACCAGCAAATACACAGCAAACCTCACCAACAGAATTTTTTTTTTTGGTAGTATGTCACTATCAGTAAAAAAATCATTGTCAATGTAAGTATCTTTGGAATATAAAAATATATTTACTTAATATATTTTAAAGTATTATATAGAAGTTAATATAAATTATTTTTAGATTCCTTTGAAAACGGGAAGAGAAGACTTCCCAAAACGTTAACGTTTAAAAGTTTATATTTATTTTAGAAAATTTGGTATTACATAAATTTTTGTTCGTTAGGCAAATTTATTACAGAAAAAAAATCACCGGGTAATTAGTCTCCATTTTATTTTTTAACCAGTGATTCTTTTATTTACATAAGAACCGATATTCTAGATATTTTTTAAGTTTTAGATCATGGCGGAAAACCCAAAAAAATATATGAACACATCACGATCATTTAGACAATATATAAACAAACAAGTTCCACCTCCTTTTATTAAATCAAAAATTATTTTTGGTAATGAATCATACAACGGTTTTTTGTTTGTAGTGGAATTTCTGCCCAAGAAGCCTAAATAGCACTTTTTAATTCTTCCCAATTGTAAATTGCCTTGATTCACTATAAACTCGACTTGAAAGCAACGGATGGGCGTTACCTTAGTTAAATACTGGGGAAACTTCACTCATCTTATTAAAAGATACATTTTGTTAATCTAATAAATTTATATATTCTTGAGAGTTAACTAGAAGAGAAAGAAACACTAAGTTATGTATTTCTTGTGGCCAATACTCGCCCAAATTATAACCCTTTCGTCTCACATTTACCTGCTCGATAATTTGTTTTCTTATTTCGTGAGATCATGAAAATAAAATGAAAAACTATCAGGCCCATCACATGACCTTTTCACCGAAAACCATACGGGCTAATTTGTGGCGAGTATTAATACCGGTTTCCTTTGCAACATTTTTTTAAAGATATTTTCAGACTTGATAATTTGTGTACACTCAAACACTCAATACATGTATTAATAAATCTTTTTGCTCATTTTGACAGAGCAGGTAGTTTTCCAGTTGAATGATGATTTCCATATATTTCGCCGAAACAAACCAATTTGACAACCGATGAAAAACGATATTATAACCTACGTCCTATTACCCTACAACTCATCCAGTCTTTTTCGATCACCTTTTATTCTTCTCAAGAACACTTATTTTTCCATAATAATCAATAACAATAAGTTTTTAACTCTCTTTTATTCAAGTACATAATATTAAACTAATGAATAAATATAAGAAAGTGAAAAAAACCTAGAGTTCTAAAAAGAATTTTTGGTTCTGGGAATGATAATGAAGATTGGACAATCAGGTATAACTTCGAACCTAAGTAATTATTCAAAAAATTTAATTTTGTAGACTATGTGAGGGTTCAGTCACTCAGTTGGGTGGGAGGCAAGGCGATAATGCCTGAAAGTCGTATACCAAGGAGTATCATGGAAGGACGAATAGGGGGAGACAGAAAGAAAGATAGGCCAAATAGATGATGGTAGGACAATGTAAGAAGAGATGCTGATGAACTACTGTATCAAAAACTGAAAAGGGGCTGTTTCGATTGGAGACAAAAGTTGACGGAGATTAAAGCTCACTCACGGGCTAACGTACTACAGAAGTTTTCCATAACGGTTGGATGCATTACTATTGGTGATGTCACATTATTGTATCAACCTAAGTCAAGTAAAGGGAAATAAGTGTATTATTAACGGCGTGCGTTAAAAACTGCAGAATAGAATTTATCATAATCTGTTTTGACATGTGGGTTTTCTTAACATTCGATATACATGTTTTATTTTATTGATTGATTTGTCCGTTACTTTGTGATAGTTCAATTTTTAAAAAGGAATAAAACAATTGTTTTACTTTGTTATCTATCACTTTTATTTTTAAACAAAATTTGTGTGACTATTGTTTCGTAAAACGACTTTACATTCTCAAACACTACTTTAAAACCAAGGTTTTATAGCTGTTTATCTATTCTATGTACCTAATTTTATACTTATATTGGGCTTAATTTTTTACAATATTTTAAATAGTGGGGAATTTCGGAGATCCGTCTGATCGTTTAATAGCTGCCTAGACGGCTCTTTATTATCTTTATAAATTTCACTAGCTTCTAAAATGTTTAATATTTTGATTTTGGGTGCTGTATGTATAATTTTCAAATTTGTAATCTCGGGAAATATATGTCCGGTATCTATGAAATGGTTCGTAAAATTAGAGTGTTGTTTCTTTAATATATATGCAGATTTATGTTCTTTGTATCTGGTCTGAAAATTTCTACGGGTTTGTCCAACATAGCAGCTACTGCACTCGTTACAATTTAAAATATAAACGACAGATTTTGTATTTCAATAATTCTGATTAATAATATTCATCAAGCAAATTGTAAAATAGTTTTGATTGATTGCGCGGTTGGCTCTTGGTGAAACATAGTAACAATGATAATAATTAAAACACTTGGTATTTGTTTCACAATATATTCAAGATATTCTCTAACATGTTTCGGCCTCGCGACCATTCTCAAAGAGAGTTATGTATAAAACATTTTTTTTTATACATAACTCTCTTTGAGAATGGTCGCGAGGCCGAAACATGTTAGAGAATATCTTGAATATATTGTGAAACAAATACCAAGTGTTTTAATTATTATCAAAATTGTAAAATACTAAAATATCCCCATGGTATGCTTTCCAAAATTAAAATAAATTTGATATAAGTTTATATTGGATATTATTATTAATATCCAAAAATGTGCGAACTTTTATCGGAAGATGGTGTTAAGCAATGCGATTCGCCTCACCTTCGAACTATGGTTGAATATAGTCTATCTTATGTTTAGAAAAAACTAGCAGTGCATTCACATGCTATATAGGCCTCTGAAAGAACCTTTAAAGAATTCTGAATGTCTGTACTGTTGTTTCGTAACATAATGTCCACAAAGGATAATTTGGGAAATAGTCAAAAGGTAATTCGAAGCAAATATATTGAAAATACGGATATTGAAATCGAAATAAGAATTAGACTAGGATAGTTGCCATTTACGAAATTAAAAAACATACAAACACAAATGTAACTTTACATCTACGATCAAGTGTGTATGTGCAGTGTATATTAATGATGAACAAACTAAGAGTATGTCAAAGCGCTGGTGAAAGACGGATGCTGGGTCTATCCCTAGGCGGCAGCAAAAGAATCAGAAGGCGATGGATCAGAAGAGTGATGAGATGGAGACCATGGACGGGTAGATAATTGAGAGGGAGATCAGTTGCATGATGGTATAAAGACATTAAAAAAGTGGCGGGATTGTCCTGGATACAAGAGGCTCAAAATAGAACAAAATGGAAGGCACTAAGGGAGTCCTGTGATCAATTCTAAGCACAAAGTAGCTAGAAGAAGAGCGTTCACAAAAGAAAATAAATTTGGTACATCGATGACGAGGGTCTTTCAGAACGAACTTTGGTCACGTCAAAAACATGACTGAAGTAAAGCCACACAGGGATTACATCTTGGCCATTCCTTTAGATTAAGAAACATAACATAATCATTAATGCTCAAATCTAGAGAATCGAGAGATTGTTTAAAATTTCGACACGACAATTTAAATTTAATGTAGCGAGGCATTTGACTTAAAAGATGCAGAATCATCTGATACGTTGATTATATGAATACGAATTTCTTCTGGACTCCGCATTGCTTTAGGACAGCCTGAAGAATAAATCATATGTATCCCAATAAAAAGAAAGATTAAATAATATTTTATCAAAAAAAGTAATCACCTGATATTATTATTGTTATTCCAGAAAAGTGAAGTATTTATTAGCGAATCTTGTGTAAACATTAAGCTGTGGATGAAATTCATTCACATCATATTTGAATAAAGATTTTCCTTCACAAGTTGACACTAAACCAACGAATCTCAGTCTATTGTATTGCAGCTAATGAACTTTGATCAAAATATTAACTCTATAAGCTATAATATACAGGGTGTAAGGAAAAGTACTTTCGTAAATTTAAACAAAGATTCTTCACGTCATTTTAAAGCAAAAAGGATCCTTACGACAACGGTCTAAAGTTTAAGGGTTTGTAAGAAAAAATTTGTAAAGTTGCTAAATCACCAGTTGAAAAGTTATATAAATAATTAACTTTTTAAGCAAATATCTAAAAGCATATTTCGTAAATATTAATTTATTATTATTTAACGAATAAACTACAAATGAACTAATGCACATTTTGAAAACATTATTTTATAATTAAGAATCGTACCCTACATCAGGTCTGAAGGATGGAGCAACATCGCAACATTGCTACGACAAAGATTAATATTTTAAAATTGCGACAAAAGTTATTTCAGTGTCTTAGTGCGGGCATTTATGTACGATTTATAATAAAAAAATATATTCTAAGCGAATATCAGGATATGCTTATCATTTATGGGGAACGATACCTTGGAAGGGTGCTTCAAGACTGGTAAGACTTTTGAATATGTATAGTGTAGTTCCAAAATATGAAAAATGTGTGCAGCAGCCAGAAATTAGCCCTGAAGTTGAAGAACAAATTGTTGAAAACATCTTGTTGAAGAGTACCAGAAGTACTGAAAATGTTGCTTAACAAGTTAAAGTTTCCCATTAAATTGTACATATATCACTAAAAGAACAATTACCCTTATCATCTACAAAGGATATAAGGAAATATTGTGAATGGTTTGGTTAAAAAAATAATTTATCATGTGTTTCTCAGTTTGAATCGTTTAAATAGTGATATGATGTAAAATATTTAATTAAAGATATGTAAGACGTATTTTCGATAAAGAAGTAATTTTAACATTAACATTGAAGGAGAATAATTTGTGTAACATTTCTTTTTTGTTAACTAGTCAAATTTATGTGAAAACGTATGGAATAAATGACTATAAAAATTTTATATTTTATTTTTCGATAGATTCCGATAGATCGATATAAACAAAGCAAAAATAGACGTTGCCATTATTAAAGAAATGTATCCTGTTTTTGTACCTGTTTTTCGCGGATTTTTAATTTATTTATTTTTTTTTTATTATTTCGTATATTAGCAATCAGAATTACAATATTCTATAAGATAATGTGATGACTTGAGGGCTAGACTTCCCTATATTGGCGTGATGAGCTGACTCCCCCAACGACGAGCCCCCATTATCCTTCTATCAGGTCTGTTGGCCAGTTTCTTTTTAGTCTTCTATTATTTGTTATATTCAAAACAGGCTGTAGTAGGGTGTTAGGATGGCTTTCCAGTTTGTGGTGATATTTTATGCTGCTGCTCTTGATCACGTCCTTCGCGGAAATGGATGCATTTTGTATACATGTTTTAAGGAAAATTAAAGTTAAACTCTAAAGAATCCTTGGTAAAATTTACGAAAATACTTTCCTTTACACCCAATATAAAATTACGGAAATTTATTCTTGTCTGGATAAATTTGAAATTAATGCCTATTTTTCAGTAATGTGCATAGTTTCAAATCAAAAATAAAACCAATATTTTGGAACCCTAGGGAAACTACAATACAATATGTTTTACGATAGTAAAAATGCTGGAAAATTTTATGAAAGCGAATATAAATATTTATTTAGCTTATCTCGAGCTGAATTATTCACTCCTGTAAACTGAACCTACTCTATATACGCAAATGTTTCCATTGTGCCAATAAAGTTAATCTTCAATATTTGCCGTGTGCATAGTTGGCATTTTTTCTAATGCTAGCGACCAAAGAAGGCGCATCTCGGTATTTAAGCGTGCAAAAAAAGGAAACTTTTCAATGGTTAAGTTACAGCGCAATTGTTAAAGCCAACAAACACCAGATACGTATATTCCAGTAGGTGTACTTAAGAAACCGTCTGTACGTCACAGGAGAATTACTATGCACCATAGAAACGCGCTTTTTTACAATCGAATAAACGTCTTATTTAGCGCAAAACGGCTCTCTTTAGCGTCCTGCGCTATCAGAGCGGCATCTTTGCTTCCAATCACCAGCTATTTTGCTCTTGTGTTTATTCTTGAGTATACTATATGTGACCTGCTCAACCAACCTGCTTTTACTTAATTCGAGGGAAATCTTGTCAGTAACTAGAATGAGTGAGTATGAGTAGTCATTGAAACGGTTAAGTGTTTCTAAAAAATTATACAATGTTTTGATATAATTAATAAACTCACGATAACAAAAAGAGCATTTGTATTTCTTATCTCAATATATATTATAATGAACTTATGTAGAAGACTAAATATTTTGTATAAAAAGAATAATTTCGTAGTCTAATGATTTATCAGACGTTTTGCCGTACAGGTGCATTGACATTTTATAGTAAGATGGTTTGCAAATTCCAATACATTTTTAACAATTAACATTAAGACAGTCACTTGGGCATGATCATATACACCATATATCATATACTCCATATCGCAATTTTTCGATAACTTACTGAGAAATTACCCCCCAATGCTTTCCATGCCATCTTACGTATTCATTTCAGCCATTACACGTATTTATATGCACTTTTATTATTATGATGAACTAATAGGGTGTAACAAAAGTATTTGCGTTTTTTTCCTTTGCTTATAAATAAAGGATTATACTTCACTCCTTAGCCGTTTTATCCAATTTATATCGTTTTGCTCCGACAAATAAGCATACCTCTTTTAATATTAAAGTTATTCCATTGCGAAATATGCAATCGATGGTTTTTAACCAAAAGTTAAGATGGGTGAAATAAGTAGCGAAAGTAGGGCAGTTATGACTTATTATTTTATAGAAGGCTTGAAGCAACTGACGCCGCTCGTGAAATTTCCGATCAATCCTGCATCAATCCGAACCGCTCGACTCTGGTTTATAAAGTTCGAGGTCGTCCACAGTGCCTCGATTCGGACATTTCAAGAGCAGTTATGAATTCACACCTTAGAATAAGCTCAACAAACTCTCAGGATAATTAGTATCCCGCACTACTATTAACCAACGATTTTTCATGTTCTGCTCATGTTCATGCTATCGAACATTCACAAGGAGCTAGGTGATTTACGGGTAACGATACCCAGGAATACGGCTTCCAGTTCGGTAAAACTGTATACAGGTTTCTCAAAGATTTTAGGATAGATAGGAGTAGTATAGATGAGAATGTGGGTGGCAGTGAGAAACACGTCCTGAAGTCGAAGAAATATGAAGAAGATATATATAAAATCGGTCAATAAGTTTTCTAACATCTTCACACCTTTTTTATAGAACGATTTCTCTTTGCCTTCAAAATATTCTACAGTTTGGTTAATTACTTCTTTATTGGATCGAAATTTCTTCCAAGCGAGCAATTTTTTGAGACCTCAGAATAGGAAATTGTCGCTGAGGGCTAGATCTGGAGAATACCGTGGATAAGGAAGCAATTCCAAGAGCAACTCATTGATCAGAGGTCATAATCTTGCCTGTCAATGTTTGTGGTTTTGGTCGCTTTGGACGGATTTCACCGGCTGCTATCCGCTCAGCTGACTGCCGATTTGACTCCGGAGTGTAGTGATGGATCCATGTTTCATCCATTGTCACATATCGAATAAAAATCCTTTTTATTTCACTTAAATAGTTCCAAATATTGCCCAGAATCATCAATACGTTGTTTTTTTTTTTGGTCCGCAGTGAGCAAACGCGGAATTCATTTCGATGGCAATTAGGCTTTGGAATAAAAAATAATTATCGATATTTTTACTTTATTTCAAAACTTTATCATAAATAATATTAATAATCCATGCGAAAAACTTTTTAAAAACTTGTTACAATTAATTATAATTGAATTAAAATGTATAAAATTTAAATATAAATCACCTGACTACGAACGCGCCACGATTGGCTGCTATGTTTGTGACATCATCAACGGCTTTTATTCGTATATATACTGTCAAGCTTATTGTTGGTTAAGTGATAAAGAGTTCATAAAGGTTAATTCTAATAATATACCTGGATATTTTTATGGTCACAGGTTTTCTGAAAAATGACATTTGGTTCAATTCAACAGAAGTTCGAGGTGCTAAAGCATCGATGTAAGTTTTTTAAAAAATAATGTAAATGTAAATAAGAAACAAAATATTTCTATTAAATATAATTACACTATTTGTAGGGTGTCACGAGAGAGTTACGGTGACAAAGCTATAGGTATTGTTCAACTTAACCGCAAAAATGGTATTTGCATTGTAAAAGTACATGTATGTCCAGCACATAAAGTTCCAAGTAAAGCTTATATAGTTACCTTGACTATTAATGAAAAATTAAGAAATGTTCAAGACACTCAATGTCAAGATTGTGCAGCTTCAGCAGATAATAAATACTCAAACAAAAAAAATTATGTTATATGTTTGTAATATTGGTTTTCAAAAATAATGAAAAGTGTTAAATATTGAATAACCAAAAGATATTTTCTAGTATTGTAATTATTTTTTGAGTGAAGCATAATTAGAAAAACAAAACACATACATACTGTTTAAATCTCTAATTTTATTTCAATAAAGAAAGCATTGTTGAATATACATAATAAAACTTCCCCCAACTAGGATAATATATTACAATAGATTATAATATGTAAACTACATTAATAATCAATTCAGAATAAAAACAATCACTATCCAAAATTATATTCATATTTGTTCGATTGCTTTAATTGAAGTTTGCAATCCTTTTAAAACCACACTGATTCTTCAAACCACCACACTAAACTCTATAAACAATATTTTCAAAAAAGTCCACCCATACTACATTATTGTTTCAATTAAAGTTTTCAGTATTTTTAAAATGATAGCAATTTTTCCCCTTACATGTTTTACAAACCACCACATTAGACTCTTGTTTTAATAATAATTGCAAATATAAATAAATGTGGCTGCTAACTAACTCTAATGCATGACCAGCCAGAGATTTCCATAATAAGAGAAGGCATCTAAACTGTTTTGTTTTTGAGTGCAATGAGTGGAAAACTTATAGTCGAAGTGTGGAACTCTCCTGTTAAGGTCTACCCACTAGAAAACCACTATGTACCACAACATATCCTGGAACCACTGAATAATTTTCTAATCTATGTTTAAACATACCCTATCAAATGAATATGTTCAATCAGTAGATGAAATGTACCAAAATCCTGAAAAACACAAACTATTTTAACTGTTTTGTTTTTATTTAGAATATACATATACCATTTTCCTTACTTTTTGTTTGGATAGTAGGTTTGCTTTTCTATTTTCTTTTTTTTGCATACTCCTTCAGATGTTTGTTTTGATTCCATGGAAAAGTGCTTTGTCAGTCCTTAATTTAACTAGTTAGTGTTCATACAACTAATCACACAAATTTCTGTACTCTTCGACCATCTACAAATTAGATTATCCTGTAAAACTTTCATAAGTATAAGACTTTTCATATATACGATTACCTTCCAAATCAGTAGTCGAATTTTGTTCTTGTCTAATTCTTGAATATTATTATTCCTATCCTACAAAATTGACGATCCTGTAAGACTTTTTTATTGTTACTACCCTTGGTTGTGTGCTACATGTAGATTATTTGCGGACACACAGGAATATTCCTTCTTATAAATTTGGCACGTTAATTTGTTATCCCTGCATGAATTAAATAATGTAAATAAAAGTTATAAAAACGAATGCAAAAAACAAAAGGAACCCTAATCTGATTTCATTCTGAACTTACTTTTGAGCCTCCATATATATGAGAATAACGTCGAAACAGCACCGAAAGCTTAAATAATTAAAAGCAAGTATATTTTCAAATCAATCGCAAACCAACAAAAGCAGTCAAAGATATAGGTTAAACTTATAGAACAATGACTAAAGATCGATAAATTCTTTTATTTACCCGAAACTCTGATTCCTTCCGAACGTCTGTTCAAAAACAGGACGAATTACCGAATTAACCGAAGTAACCGAATTGCCCCGAGCCGAAGCAATTGGCGGTACATTCTGTGAAGTCACATATTGCTCCGATTGTTTTCGGGAATTGTCGGCGTGTCATCGGTACTAAGTTCAAAAAATTATTTTCAATTTGATATGACTTTTTAATTATAACGAAAAAAATAATTTTGTTATAAAAACAATGCGTACATATATATATATATATATATATATATATATATATAGATATATATATATATATATATATATATATATATATATATATATATATATATATATATATATACCCCTTATATATATATATATATATATACCCCTTATATATATATACCCCTTTGTGGATCAGACATTGACGTGGTAAAGGGGTTTGAGTAGGGCAATTAAGCTTTGAGCTATGCCGTCTGGAGTCTATGCTCCTGGGAGGGTCACCCCTGGCGGACAGGTCAAGGCGGAGGCCTCAGACTAACATGATCCAAAATCTGCCAACCCGCATTGGACCAGCGTGGCAGATTACGGTCCATACCTTCAACATGGTATTTCAGTATGTTGAAATATGACAGTACAACCTCAAACACGGCCCTCATTCCCCGGAGGCCAAGGGGCAACTACCTACGGCAGCGGGAAGACCTGCCCCAAGGCAGAGGGTGCTAAGAATCACCGGGTTAGATCAGGCTGCCATTGGACTTTTGACATTGCAACGTTAAACATACGGACTATGAAAAAAGAGGCCCGATTGCAAGAACGGTTAATCGAACTTGACAACATACATTGGGATATTATTGGGCTCTGTGAAACACAAAGAAAGGGTGAAGAGTTAATCAAACTGGAATCAACTGGACACGTACTCTACACTCGAGGTACGGAACATGGCCGATGTGGCGGAATTGGATTCCTCATCAATCGAAAGCTGAAGGACAGTGTGGTAAAATTTGAAAGTACATCCGACCGATTAGCCCAATGCGTCATTCAGCTGAATAAAAAGTTTAGGCTTCAAATCGTCCAAGCTTATGCACCAACTATAAGCCATAAAGATGAGGAAATTGAGGAATTTTATGATGATGTGGCCCAGCTTTTATACAAGGAGAAATGTAGGTACAAAATCCTGATGGGTGATTTTAATGCCAGAATTGGAACAACAAGAACAGACGAAAATGCAACTGGCCCATATGGAACTGGTGAGCGAGACAATAGAGGTGACAGATTAGTTGATTTTGCTGAAGGACAAGAACTATATATTATGAATTCATTCTATAAGAAAAATATCAGCAGAAAATGGACATGGAAAAGTCCATCTGGGCTCACAAGCGAAATTGACTACATCATGACCAACGATAAAACAATATTTACCAATTGTACTGTCCTTAACAATTTTAATGTTGGAAGTGACCACCGAATTGTACGAGCAAGGGTTCGGATTGACTGTCGAAAAGAGCGCAAAAAAATGATAAGATCAAAGAAGGGCAAGGTGGATTCTGGAAAACTGCTGGAGAGAGGAAGCGATTTTGAGATTGCTTTGTCAAACCGGTTTGCTGCGTTACAAGATCCAGAGGAGGTGGAAATATCAGTTCAATATGAAGAAATCGCCAACAATGTACTTCAAACGGCTGCTTCAATAGCACCAGAGGAAAAATGTCTCAAACAAACAAAAATCTCCAGTGAGACCATTGATTTAATGAAGAAACGGCGAGCAATGAGAAATGCAGGTAGTCCTTTTGGCAGGGTCGAGTACACGGAGCTCTGCAAAACTATAAGAAAACGTATCAGAGAGGACACGCGCCGATTCAATATGCAGCTAGTGCAAAAAACCCTGGAAGAAAACAAAGGAATTAACAAAGCTAAACAGAAGCTGAGAAACAAAAGAACGCAAATATATGCTTTAAAGCGTGAGGATGGCACAGTGTGCAGGACGCGTACCCAAATGTTAGAGATTGTCAGAAGGTTTTATTCCCAGTTATATGAAGATCAGAGCCAGTCAGGGACAGCAATACCCACGGAAGAACAATATATAATACCAGATATCCTAGTGGAGGAAGTAACAAATGCTATAGAATTGATGAAGAACGGCAAGGCTCCAGGAAAGGATAGTGTAACTGTCGAAATGCTAAAAGCTGGTGGTCGGACGTTACATAAAACACTGGCAAAATTATACTCAAAATGCCTCAAAGAACAAAAAGTACCTGACTTATGGAAAAATGCAGAAGTGATCCTTTTACATAAAAAAGGAGCACAGGAAGATTTAAAGAACTACCGTCCAATAAGCCTCCTATCAGTGATGTACAAAGTTTTCACTAAGATAATTTCTAAAAGAATATTAAAAAAACTGAATGACGCACAACCAAGAGAACCAGCAGGATTCAGAAGTGGATTCAGTACAATGGATCACATCCAGGTTGTACAGCAGGTCATAGAAAGGCACAACGAATACACCATGCCACTGTGCTTGGCTTTTATCGACTACGAAAAAGCATTTGATTCCATCTCAAAGCATGCGATAATGGATGCACTGCTTAGCCAAGGTGTAGAGAGAGCCTATGTAAACCTATTAGAATCGATATATGATGGAGCTACAGCCACAATTCACCTTGATGATCTTGAAGTGGGAATTAATATAGAACGAGGTGTACGGCAGGGTGACGCAATATCGCCTATTCTTTTCTCGGCTGGCCTTGAAGAAGTATTCCGTAAACTGGATTGGGAACAGGATGGGGTAAAGATCAATGGTGCAAACTTAAACCATCTTAGATTTGCAGATGATATTATTCTCATTTCACAAGACTCAGAGGAGCTGCAAAGACGCATACAAGAACTGCAAAGGGCTGGCGAACCATTTGGCTTGAAAATAAACCTGAAAAAGAGTCAGGTTATGTTCAATAACTTCGCTCAGGACAGAAGAATTTCAGTTTTAGGAAGGGATTTAGACATTGTGGACAGCTTTGTATATCTTGGGCAGAGGATTTCCATGGAGGGGAATACCGCCCGGGAGGTGGAACGGCGTGTTAAATGTGGCTGGCAGGCATTTGGTAGGCTCAACATAGTGTTTAAGAGCAGACTCCCACTTTGCCTGAAAAGAAAAGTATTCGATCAGTGCGTTCTACCCGTTATGACATACGGAAGTGAAACCTGGACACTCACATCGCAATCAATTCAAAAACTTCGGGTGGCACAGAGGGGAATGGAAAGATGTATGTTTGGCATTACAAGACGAGACAGAAAGTCCTGCGCATGGATCAGGGAACAAACAAAAGTCTGTGACATCATTGGAAGAGTAAAACAGTTGAAATGGAGATGGGCAGGCCATATAGCGAGGCGATGGGACGACAGATGGACCAAGGCAATCCTGGAGTGGATACCGCTTGATCGCAAACGTCCGCGAAGAAGACCGAAAGCACGATGGACTGATGACATCGTTAAGTATATTGGACCCGAGTGGCAGAGGAAAGCCCAGGACCGTGAAAGTTGGAAGCATGCTGAAGAGGCCTTCATCCTGCAGTGGATCGATACGGGCTGATGATGATGATGATGATGATGATATATATATATATATATATATATATATATATATATATATATATATATATATATATATATATATATATATATATATATATATATATTATATATCTTCTCTTTCATGTAGTATGGGGTATACCTCTTTTTTTCCGGATAAGTTCTTTTTCCATAATAGGGTTGAAAGAGGTAGGGTTGTTAGCCGGTTGTCTTAAAACATAACTTGAACATTATATTTTCTTCTTGTGATTTCTTTGTTTACATCTTTTTGTCCAGTTATTTGCCATAACTTTACGTTTGTGATTTTTTCGGCCCACCATACTTCCGGAATATTTCCATGTTAATAAATCTTCGGAGTTTTCTTCTGATTGTTCTAGTAACCATCCATGTTTCAGAATCATGAAACAGCATTGATTTCGCTGTCGAATTTTAAACCTTCATTTCATTGAATATGATTAAATTTTTTCTCGCGCTGGCAAATATTTTTAACACAACAATAATGTGACCAATTTTTCTCATACTGGCAAATATTTGTTGTTGTTCTTCCATTTTTTGAGATGGCGCTACTTAGATAAGATTAGTAAGTACTAAGGTAAGTAGTTGGGTTTCGAATGGTGTCTGCTGTGTGTGTGTGATTGCTGCCTCTATGGAGTCAACTATTAAAAGTTTTATTTTATTTCTATTTATGTCAAGGCCAAAATTATTTTAATTCTTTTAGTAAATCGTTTATTAGAGTCGAAATCAATGACATGGTACAAAAGCAGCCAATTTGAGCTTGTGAAACAATGCTAATTCAATTTTTAACTAATAATTATATAATTTTTAACTGAATATCTAACAGAAAATTGTCAATTTCTGAGAACTAAATCACAAAATTCATTTATATGCTCCTAATATATTGGTGGCTCATTGTCGTAATCAGAGTCGTCTCCGCTTCCTTTGAAAAAAATATGCCACTTGATTGTGTCTGTTATCCACCTCACCGACATAAAGACATTACTTTAGCAATATCTATCTGCCCCGAATTTCTAGACAAGACATGTTGTTTAACAACCAAGCACATGTTCTATGGAGCGCAATTGTAATTTACCGCTGATACGGATGATCTCATTAATAGCCCACCTAACGAATATAATATTTTTGTACACAATTACAGTGTATTCTGTAAATGAACCTGTTTGCATACTTTTTGCTAATAATGCTCTGATAATTGCAGGATTTTTTAATTCAAATTCGAATTTACCAATTTCGCTAATTACAGTACGCAAAAGAAATAGTAGTGATAGAAAGTTGGTATGAGTAATTGTCCTGGGATAAAAAAGTATTGATAGTTCATTACTTTGATGTAGTAATGATAATTTAAAATTCACCTAAAAGGACACCGTTTTGGAATATTGGATCACAGTGAATTAAAAAGAGTGTAACCAATCAGCTGAAGACCATTCCTATATCTGAGTTCGAGGACTTTTACTCACACGTATAATCAAATTTGTTGGAAAATTTATATTTAGTTGTTTTTCTAATTGCAATCTTAAAACTTTAGATGAATACTATAACTGATAATAGAATCTATTTCGATTTTAGTGAATTGAAAAAGGTCAAAACATATTTTCCCTGGTTGTCCTTTTGATCCTGCGAAAGATTTTTCCAAACCATTTTCATATAGATTGTCTTGTCAGTCATCATCAGAATGCAGTAGAAAAGTCCGGTACACGAAAAGAATTGATACCGCACAACCAAGTGATTCTAGAAAGTTCAAACTCATACTGAATACGCATAAGATGTTGGCCGCCCTCCCTTCTAAATGAGAAGCCAATAGCGTTGCCAGATCGAACGTAACGTTTAGAACCATTAGTCTTATTATTTTATTTCCACGCCCATTTAAAGAAAAAACTCAATAAAACAACAAAACAAAACTAAAATTTAAATGAAAGTTATTTTTCATTTTATTTAAAAAATATCACAAAATACAAAATGTCAATCAATTTATATTGAATCGCGCGTCGAGATTTTTTAGAAAGTGATTTGCTATTTCATGGTAAATCTCTTCTGGTTTCGTGTTACACAACGAAGGTTTAAACAGAAGAAGTGATAAAAAATATCAGTTTATTTCAATAACTGGAGAGCATTTCTAAAATCTTAACATTCGGCAAATATTGTAATGTGTTTGAGAAAGGCCGTAGCATTATTATTATTAGAGTTAGTGTCTTCTGCTTCTAATGCAGTAAATACTTCTTCAGATTTGTCGGAGATATATCATATTTCAGCTGGGTTTTCAATCACTTGTAGCTAGTTGAACCAATTTTAGCTAGGTTTTCGGAGAGTGAAGAAGTTTCAATTAAATTTGGATAGTCTACTGTCAAAATTGTTCTAATTGGTTGTCAGTTTTTAAATTTAGACAAGAATGCAGAATAGTAAGTCGTCTGATGGATCGGATTCCTTTCCTCAACTCACCGAATTTTTTTGATCACGATACTGAAATTCAGCTTTACTAAAAAGTTTTTAATTGCCACAGTGGTAACTTGTTCTCAAGCAATTTTAAGGAAATATAGGACAATAAAGAAGTTAATTTGTTATACTAAATTATAGGCAGAATCGCCAACTTCAGTGTTTACTACTAAGGTTTTCCGGAGTTCTATAGTGAGCCTTGAAATGTGTAACAACACTCTGAGCAAGGGCTTTACAGATGGATGTTCAGTTAAATGGTAATAAATGCCTTGGATGCATGCTATATTGCACTGTAATAATATAACATTTCTTCTTTCAATATTGATTCTCCTAAAAAAATTAGTATGGCTTCATAATTTCAGACGTCGAAATTATTAATGCTATTAGGCATAATTTATATGAAGTATTATTATCAAAAGCTTTCCGTTTCGCTGCTTTGCTAAAAACGACAAGCTTCTGTTTATCTCCAGCCACATGAAAACTCTAAAATTGTTATTCTTCCTCTAGAAAGGCATACAAGGAAGCATTGTGTTTGATAAGTTTAAAGGTAAGTTGCCTTTTGTTAAAGAAGAAATTCGAAGAATGAGGATGCATTTTCTGCTTTAACAGAAACAGATTATCTAGATGTCACCATAAACCTATCATGACGAATTTTAAATTTATTAAGCTAATCAGATTATGCGTTGAAAGTACTATTCCCTGAACATTTAGCTATTTCTCTTGCTTTGCTAGATATTAGTGGGTGAGAATAGAATAGCAAGACGACAGTTAGGTTTATGAATCATAAACAGCAAAGGAAAAATGTAATCGTATGATACAATTACATATAGATCAAGACCTTTATGTCATTAATCAAATTTAGAACCTACTCTGAAAATATAAAAGTTTACGTAATATAAATAAATAATAAATTAACTCCTGGTTAAAGAAATTCCTTTATTGTGACCAGCTTTAAACCACTTGTAGAATAAACGATCTATCGTTGAACAATACCCTATTAAAAAGTTAATTTTTCGTTAATATTCTTATTAGAAGATAATGTTTTATTAGGCCAATTTTTGGTTACTAACACGTGCAGCTTGGATTTTCTCTGTGCTGAATTGTTCCCATAATTTTCTAATATTTAATTTTTCTTTAAAATATTTTTCATAGCATTATTTTTCGATTTCTGAGTCAAAAGTATGGTTTTTAAAAATATTTCTCAACTCAAATACATCCTGTATAATAAATTGCGTAAAACACAACAGATTGGCTGATTTTAGAGAAAAACAAAAACTTTATATTATTAACTCGTTCTACAAGAAAAAAAATGCCAAAAATGGACCTGGAAAGGTCCAATTGGACTATAAGAAAACGTATTCGAGAAGAAACGCGCTGGTCCACCGTGTAGCTAGTGCAAAAAACCCAAGAAAAAGCTAAGGAATAAACAAAGCTTAACACAAGCTGAAAAATTAAAGGACATAACCGTTTGCCTTAATGCGTGAAGATGGCACAGTGTGCAGGGCATGTACGGAACGTTAGAGGTTATCAGAATATTTTATTTAAAGTTATTTGAAGATCAGATATAGCAATGCCCATGGAAGAGCAAATACCAGATATCTTGGTGTATAATGTGACAAGTCCTATAGAATCGATGGAGAATTGTGAGTTTCCAGGAAACGGCATTATAACGGTGTTAAAAGCTGGTGGTCAAATTTGTGATTGAAATGAAGTGATTCTTCATAAGTAGGGAATAAAGGATGATTTAAAAAGTGAACCGCAAAGTACAATATACTGGGCATACAATAATGTATCAGAATTCACGTAAAGAGTAGCAGCCAAAGAATGCTAAAATATCTGATATCTTATATCAGTAACATCAATTATATAATAATCAAATTTTTCATATACAATAGAGCGTAATATCTCAACAGATTTGTAAATTAGAACAATGGTGCACTGATTACATTTTCGAAGAGAGAAGTGATAGCGGCTAAAATGATGAAGCGATTAAATTTGAAAGGAAAATATTTGGGATAGTTTGTTTATGTATGCGTAAAGATTATTAAGTTGTAAACGATTGTGTGTAGATTAAAGTACTATCCTTCTGTCGCAACATTTCAAAGCAACAATTTAATTAAATGCCCTGACTGTGTCGGAAGTGTATAGGTCTTCGTTGTATTTGCAGTGAATGGTTGGATATAAGAAGATGGATGTAATGTACCATAGAAATTATTTACTTTTCCTTTCAAAATCATTTTGCTAATTTTTACTTGCCTTATAATGTAATGGCCTTAATTTGTTATTTTTTTGCGTAATGCAAAGACAATCCAACAAAGAAAATGGCGATCAGTTTATGTAAATTATGCTGATATATTCCTTATATAATTTATATTCCTTCTTTATATCGTATGCATGGTTCATCGTATTCCATCAATACAGGCCCCTTTGAATCCTCTTTTTTGGTGGTGGGGTTCATTTAAGAATTTGTTTAGGGCCTAAAAGGTGGCATAGTGGACCCGTGTAAAGAAATATAAATAAGCAGAAAATGTTCACCTTTATTCTAGGGGAGTAATATGCCCGTTCCTTCAACTGCACTCGTCAGCAAGTAACTCCCGAGACTGGTTTCTGGGCGTATAGCCGTCATTAATCGGATGTTCCTTTAGGCGGAGACGCAGGTTGTTGTGTGTTCCACCAAACCCAGCGGTTGGGTATATCTGACCCTTAGCTACTGTTGTCTCATAGGACGCTGTCCAAGAAAATCTAACATTGCTTATATACGCCATCCGATCGGAAGTCGGCAAAAGTATGGGTTGTTGACTGTGGATAGGGTCTCCCTATTCTTGACGGGAGAGCATGTGTCGGTACCCTGACGAGCCTGAACATCAAGAATCGAAACATATGTCCTCCAATTGAAGGGATGGGTGGGGCTCATCCCCAGTCAGACAATTCAGCATTGCCTCCTTCAAAATAGTTGCAATGCCAGACTATTTGTCAAATCTTCGTAGCAGTGCTGAAAATCAGATATTGGAATTGCCATCAGCTCGTCCGTTACAGCCTTTTCAATGTTCTCTAATGTTAGAAAATAGTGTCATTTGAGAAAGGGAAAAAGTCACAAGGCCTCAAGTCTGGTGAATACCCTTATGAATACCCTTACCCCATCTGGTTATGAAGCCACAGTGATGTTTTTACTTGACACACCGCTACTACACTACCAACACTCGCTACTAGTAATGACTCGGTTCGGAAAATGAGGATCATATTCAATATCTAGTCATTGTTATATCACATCATATCATACCTGATCAGAATCAGATGAATGAATGATGATCAGAATGAGATGAATGATCAGATTCTGATAAGATTTTTGAAGAAAATCTGCGTGAAAATTGTTATATATGGATAAAAAAAACCAAAAGGATACGAGATGGTGAGATTGAACTTATTGTCACTCACTTTCGGAATGCACTAGAAAAAATCAGTTTACGAAAATAATTGCTGTGAACTCCTAAGTGAATTTAGGAAGTTCAAACTCGCAGTGAAGACGCGTCAGATGGTGGCCTGCTTCCCGTCAAAAAGGGAAGCCAACGATGTTGCTAGATCGAACTGTACACCATCAGTCTCATACTTTTATTTACATTTTGTAGTTTGAAACTTTTTTATCTGTTCTTCACCCTGTAACTTCTCTCCAAGTCGGTTTTGAAATAAATGTTTTGTGCTGTATTCGAACAGCCCCCTTTAAATAAAGGTTTTCCAATAAGGCTGTAAGAACTTTTAAACGTAATAGGGGCAACATTGTTTGAAATGTAAATGTCACTCCTAGACCGCCGTGTTCACTACATTGGGTCAATTCACCATGGAAATATTCAACAACTAGGCTCCAGAGCAGCCTGGAAGGCAACTCCCACTTTCGAGAAAAAGAAATTTCCGACCAAGCGCACATGTAGGTGGGTTTGTGAATAAACATAATGTAGGATTTGGGGCGATGAATATCCTCCAGTGATTCAGGAGTTACCTCTTCATTCTCAAAAATTCACTCAGTCAGTCACTATTTGGTGCGGTTTTTGAGCTGAAGAAGTGATAGGACCTTATATTTTTCGTTTTACTATTTAGGATGAAAGTCATAGGAAAATTCTAACAGAATATCTTTGAATAGCCTTAACTGATAAATATGGATGTAAACAATGTTTTGTTTCAAAAAGACAGTGTGACTTTTTATTGCTCTTCCCAAAAAATTGATTTATCGCAAGAAAAGTTTTCTGGGAGCGTTATTTCGCGAAATGGTAATGTCAAGTGGCACCTCGCAAATAATCTTTTCTTATAGGTTTATGTTAAGCCTATGGGTTTCAGAAATAAACCCCGAATAATTCTTAACCTTAAACGAAACATTTAGGCTACTATTGAAAATATACAGCGCGATAAGTGTGAAAGAGTAACGAAAATTGAGTCTCCAGAATGAGTCTGATTAAGTCTCCAGAATTCCACAAGACGAAGCCGAGAATGCATTTTTAGGAAACATAAAATGGACACAATCCTTTATCTGAAAAAATACTAATATTCTCTAAGGATTTTGTGTACCATTTATTAGCACGAAGGTAGGTTGATACAGAAACTTCGTGTAGATTTTATGTATCAGATAAGAGTCGGCTGATCTATATCTCTTTTAATTACAAATTGTTTACTATAATTAAGATTGCTTTTAATTTAATTCATTACTGTTAAATTTCTTAAGCTTAATCAGAAATATTTAATTAGTAGATAGTTGACAGCATCATAGAATACAATGTTACAAAAAAAATGGACATTTGTTGAATTAGATTGATTAATTCTTTTATTGCTTGCGTACCAGCAGTGACGCGGCATATCTTTCAATTAATGATAGATCTAAAATGTGGACCAGTAAAGCATTTTTAACCAATATGGAGATGTAGCAATATTCTTCAAAATATCAGAAAATACGATTTGGTATAGTAGTAGTTCAAGAGATGGCGTGGTTAGGTAAGGAATTTTTGAAACTAGGTAGGCATAAAATATATTACAGCGGCCATAATAAGAAGCAGCAATTTAAGTAGGAGTTCGTTATAGGAAGAAAATTTGAGTCAAGTGTATTAGGTGCTAGTGAATGATAAGATTTGCTTTATAAGAAATAGAAATCTTTGAAATAGGCGAGACCACTGAAAATTATATTAATTTAGTTTTATGGAACTGTAATGCCCAAATTGAAAAATAATTCGAATATACCCCGATACTACGGAAGTTTAATCTACATGATAATACAAATGACAATGTGGGAAAGAACAATAAAAATTTATAGATTATTAGACCTTATATTAAACCTTAGATTATACTTAAGTGTTCTTGCCGTTAGACGTTATAGAGGAGCGTCATTAGAACGACATTAGAACCATCATGGACCACTATCTAGTAGTAACAAAAATATGACAAAGGATTTGTGTCATCAACAAGGAAATAGGGACCAAACAAAACAAAAAAACATTAAAAGATTAGCATCAGACGAAAGGGCTAAGAAAAATACTAACGAAGAATGAAGCAGAAGTTAGAGATATCAAATACTTATAGAGCGGTAGCAGAGTCAGCAGACGATAGATAAGCAACAACAATAAAATCTGTAATAAAAAAAGTTACGGAAAAGACAGTTGAGGCCCAAAATGAAGGGAAAAAAAACAAATGAAGCAAATGGTACGACGACGCATGCAAAAATGCGATTGGGAAGTAGAAATTCCCTTCCAACTGAAGGGCATACATAAACCTACGAGCGCAAAAACAGAAGAATATAAGAAGCTGAGAGAGTGAAGCTTGCTAACGTTTCAGAGAGAAAAAAACGGGAGATTCTAAAAATGTGAATAAAGGAAATTCAACAAGCTACGACAAACAGAAAACAAGAAAATCTTTCCAGTAACACATCGATCAGTAAGTCCTCGGTCTGACTTTTTTTTGCAAATTTCGACTTTATTCATCAATATACTCTCCTAGAGCAATACAATCATTCTAATTCGCTAATGATGGTTTTATCTCTCGAGATGATAATCGATGAATATCCCATGCGCATTCCAAAATACAGGTCATAATCTTGTCTGCCGATGGTTCTGTTTTTCGTCGCTTTTGATGGTTTTCACCGGCTGCTGCGCACTCAGCTGTCTAGCGATTTGACTCTGGAGTGCAATAATGATCCATGTTTCATCCATTGTCACATACCGCATGAAAAAATACCGCAAAAAATTATTTTGGTTAAACGGCTCCAAACAATATACAGAATCATCAATACGTTGTTGTTTTGGGTCCACTGTGAGCAAACGCGATATCCATTTTGATAGCAAATATACGTATTTCCAAATGTTCATGCAAAATGATGTAAACACTTCTTTTCGATCTTGTTCCTTCAACTTTACTTTACGGTTTTGTAAAATAATTTTGTGAATGTTTCTGATGTGTATGTCTGGTGTAACCACCTCATTTCGACGTCCATAGTATTCAGTATCATCGGACACATGTACGGCATCGTTTAAATTCAGCATATTAATCAATTATGACTGATTTTCCTGGAGCAGAGTCCCAGTAATGTTTATCAATCTACTTTTTTGCCTCAACGGTATTTTTCTTCACTTTCACACTTGACTTTCACTTCTTCACATTACATTAAGACAGGGAAAAGCTTTCACACTAGCGTCTTTGAACAAAGACGCAGATGACGTCCTTGAACAAGGACGCAGATGGCGAAATATTAAACAACATGGATAGTATACTGGAGCATATTTGGAAATGATGTTAAAGGGAACCACAAGAAAATTTTAAAATGATAGGCTAAATATGGTCAATATAATCCAGCTACTGGTAGAAGTACCAACGTTGCAGGAGGTGGAAAAAATTTTAATGACATTAAAAATTAATAAAACTGTGGTGATGGACAATATACCTGCAGGACTGCTGAAGTTTGGAAACAAAAAAATTAGCCACGTCTGGAATAGTAACCACTCTACAGATGACTGGAGAGTGGCAAGAAGGAAGCAATATAAGCAATTGATAAGACAGGAGATAGAGTGATATGTAAAAACTAGCCTGTCATATGATTATCTTGCACAGCTTATAGTGTTCTAAAAAACATAGTAAGGCAGAGAAGAGTACTATATATAGATAAATGGATTTAGAAGAGGATGCTTATGTCAAATAATGGAGAAAACGACAGAATTTGATATTTCTACAGTAGTATATAATGTCATGGAGGAAATCGGAATATCAATTAAGCTTATTTGATTCACTCGCTAAGGCAGTGGTAAATATCCAACAAAACACTACGTATTGGCACCAGTTCTATTTAATATATACGAGGTGTGGCTATTAGATAACGAGACTGACGCTGCTACAGAAGAAATACGCATGCGCCAAATGCCAGAGACCAACAGCTGATTAGCTTGAAGCGTTGTCTTTCGAATGCAGTACCTATCGCTTCTGCAAACAAATCTGTATAACCGTAACCTTCGTTCGCATTAGAGTTGTTTTATTGTTTTGCCGGAAAAATTTTAAGTATAACAATAGAGCAACGAATTATTTTGAAATTTTACTTGAAACTTGAAAAAACCGCTAAAACTTGTTTGAAAGAAGTATATAGCAATTTATGTTTAGCACGTGCATGTGTTTTTGAGTGGTTTAAGCGTTTTCAAGATGGCCGAGAAGACGTTGAAGATGATTCACGGCCGGGTCGTCCTGCCACGTCAAAAACGGACGACAATATCGAAAAAATCGATAATCTGGTTCCTTCTGGCCGTCGGTTAAGTATTCTTGTGATTGCTGAAACTGTAGGAATTGACAAATAATGCGTACGGCCAATTTTACATAACAATTTTAACATACAAAAAGTGTATGCTAAAATGGTGACGAAAATTCTCACGTTTGAATAAGAGGCTCGAAAAAATATTTGTACTAACACTTGAATTCCATTGAAAATGACCCAATCTTATTGGAAAGGATAATAACATGTAACGAATTGTGGTTTTTTACTTATCATCCTGAGATAAAGCTAATTACCGAGAGCCAAAAAAGCTTGAAATAGCAAATCAAAATTCAAAGCAATGATGATTGTTTTCTTCGATATTCATGTACTTTCACTGAGTTCCTGAAGGTCAAAACTATTAATCAACATTACATGGTCATTACATTCTACATGGTCTTGCTGAACCCCCTAAAAGAATAAGGTAAAAACGACCCGAATTGTGGAAGGACAAATCAAGAATTCTCCACCAAGACAATGCGCCGTCTCATTCCGCATTGTCTGTCAAGAGGTTTCTAGCCAAGTACAGCATTCCAGCGTTAGACTATCCGTCTTATTCACCGGATCTTGCGTCGTGCGACTTCTATCTGTTTTCTAAGGTGAACTGACTTCCAGCGCTGTTTCTAACAATGGAAAATTCGCATTGAGCGTTGTAAGATTACAGGAGGGGTGTATATTGAAGGTGATAATAAGTAAATATGTATGACATTAAAATAAAATGTTTTACAGCGTCAGTCTCGTTATTTATTAGATACATCTCGTAGCATTGAACAAAGTAATCGGCAAAACCGACATAGAAGTAAGTAGAACAGTGATAAATAAAGAAAAAACATATAGGATATGCAGATGACCTAAACATATATACATGACTCAAAATATAATTCACAGGGGCGCATGATAAAATGAAATGAATTGTCTAGCCAATGAACCAAATGAGCCGGTCTAGAAATATAGACAAAACGAAGGTGCTGGAAAATATAATTAATTTAAGAAGCTAACAGAACTGGATAATCAGCGATGACAACATTAAAGTTCTGAAATAATTTACGTATCTAGGAATAAAACTAGACGAAAACAACATCACAGGAGATATCAGAACTCGAAGGGTATGAAGGGTAATAAACAGTAGTGGCTTGTGAGGGAGGGCGTTCGGGCGCCGCCCCGCTAGCATTTATCACACCAAACAATTTTTCAGAGCAAAACACTACAGGTTCACCTCCTGAATAGGGTTTTAATACCACGAAAAGTAAAAATAAGGAAGGGAAAACCAAATAGAAAGCTTCAGCAGCACTATTTTCTTCTACGCCCTCCCACTTTAAAAACCCACAAGCCACTACTGGTAATAAAGCTATTTACTATCAGCAGTCTAAGATCTAAACTTACTCAACAGAACGCAAAAGTTAAAATCTCACTCATTCGGCCAGTGGTCACCTCTGGCTGCGAGACGTGGATCCTCACTAAGAAAAGAAAAGAGATGTTTGCAGTATGCAAAGGAAGAGTACTCAGAAAAAAATTTGGTGTTGTGAACGATAATAGAAGTTGTAGGATCAGATATAATTTTGAACTTAGGTAGATATACAGAGACTATGATATAGTAGTATCTGCGAAAAGTCAGTGACTGAGGTAGGCAGGACATGTTGCATGAATGCCAGAAAGCTGAATATCAAAGCGAATTATAGAAAAAGACGAATAGGGGATAATAAAAAGTAGAGGAAAGGTACGCTGATAGAACAATGTAAGAACTACTTCATTGGTAGGGGGCAAGAAGAAACTGCCAAAGGGCTGCTGGAGGATCGATCGGTATGTAGGTGAAGGTTGGTTAAAAGAGGTCAAGTCTCACAGACAGGCTGTAGCACCACATGAAAAATAAAAATTGTCTTTTTTGAAAAAATTCTTCACTACAAATAAATTATGTAGATATTTTAATTTGAAATAGATTAGGAAAAGATTAGATATTAAAATATTATATGCTCAGACATTATAAAATGATTTGTAAATATATCTTATACGAAATATATCACCCAATCGTTGAAACCATAAATAATATATTGCAAGTGAATGATTTGTTAAAGTAACAAAAAAAATTAACCCAAACGTTGAAGCTGCTTTACTGAAACTAAAATATTTATTATTTATATTTATCCAGCAATTAATGAAACAATGGGGTTCAAGTGGAGTAGTCGGCGGTGACCAGAAATTATTAAGTATCTTCGTGAACGCGAAAAACATTAAAGGTATGGAGAGAGAATTGGGTTTTTGAATAAAAAATAGTTATTGATTTTTTATATTTTTATATTTTTGACAGTATATATATATATATATATATATATATATATATATATATATATATATATATATATATATATATATATATATGGAGCTACAGCCACAATTCACCTTGATGATCTTGAAGTGGGAATTAATATAGAACGAGGTGTACGGCAGGGTGACGCAATATCGCCTATTCTTTTCTCGGCTGGCCTTGAAGAAGTATTCCGTAAACTGGATTGGGAACAGGATGGTGTAAAGATCAATGGTGCAAACTTAAACCATCTTAGATTTGCAGATGATATTATTCTTATTTCACAAGACCTAGAGGAGCTGCAAAGACGCATACAAGAACTGCAAAGGGCTGGCGAACCATTTGGCTTGAAAATAAACCTGAAAAAGAGTCAGGTTATGTTCAATAACTTCGCCCAGGACCGAAGAATTTCAGTTCTAGGAAGGGATTAAGAGATTGTGGACAGCTTTATATATCTTGGGCAGAGGATTTCCATGGAGGGGAATACCGCCCGGGAGGTGGAACGGCATGTTAAGTGTGGCTGGCAGGCATTTGGTAGGCTCAACATAGTGTTTAAGAGCAGACTCCCACTTTGCCTGAAAAGAAAAGTATTCGATCAGTGCGTTCTACCCGTTATGACATACGGAAGTGAAACCTGGACACTCACATCGCAATCAATTCAAAAACTTCGGGGGAATGGAAAGATGTATGCTTGGCATTACAAGACGAGACAGAAAGTCCTGCGCATGCATCAGGGAACAAACAAAAGTCTGTGACATCATTGGAAGAGTAAAACAGTTGAAATGGAGATGGGCAGGCCATATAGCGAGGCGATGGGACGACAGATGGACCAAGGCAATCCTGGAGTGGATACCGCTTGATCGCAAACGTCCGCGAAGAAGACCGAAAGCACGATGGATTGATGACATCGTTAAGTATATTGGACCCGAGTGGCAGAGGAAAGCCCGGGACCGTGAAGGTTGGAAGCATGCTGAAGAGGCCTTCATCCTGCAGTGGATCGATGCGGGCTGATGATGATGATGATGATATATATATATATATATATATATATATATATATATATATATATATATATATATATATATATATATATATACTGTCAAAATTATTGTTGGTTAAGTGAAAAATAAAATATTGTGTGTTACTAATTTAGTTCAGTAATGTGTGACAAAGGGCTAATTCTGATAATATACCTACTGTGGGTATTTTTTTTCAACGATTTTCTCAAAAATTACATTCGGTTCAATTCGGCTGAAGTTCGAGGTGCTAAAGCATCAATATCAGTTTTTTTTTTAATAATAATAATTTAAATGCAAATAAAAAACAAAATATTTCTATTAAATATAATAAAACTATTTTTAGGGTGTCACGAGAAAGTTACTGTGATAAGGCTATAGGATTTGTAACCTAACCAAACTTAACCACAAAAACGATATTTGCACGGTAAAAGGACGTGTATGTCCAGAACATAAAGTTCGGAGTAAAGCTTATAATATGCAATTCTTATAAAAAAACAATATAAATCATAATTAGAAAAACAAAACACATACATACTGTTTAAATCACTAATTTTATTTTAATAAAAAAATCATCGTTAAATATACATAATAAAACTTCCCCTAACTAGGATACTATGGATAATATATTACAGTAGATTATAATATGTAAACCACATTGATAATGAATTCGGAATAAAAACAATCACTACCCAAAATTATATACATATTTGTTTGATTGCTTTCAATGAAGTTTGCAATACTTTTAAAACCACACCGAAATCGGAAAATCCACCCATACGACATTATTGCTTTAATTAATGTTATCAGTATTTTTAAAACGATGGTGATTTTTCGCCTTACCAGTTTTACAAACCACCACATTAAACTCTTAATTTAATAATATTTGCAAATATAAAGAAATCTGGCTGCTAACTAATTCTAATGCATGACCAGCCAGAGATTTTCGAATTGAGAGAAGGTACCTAAAGCATTTTTTTTGAGTGGAAAACTTTTATAGTCTAAGTGTGGGACTCTTCTCTTAAGGTCTACTCACTAGAAAACCACTATGTACCACAACATATTCTGGAACCACTGTCAGCCTACCATCAGTCTTCAATGCCTATAATAAATTGCTAATCTATGTTTAAACATACCCTATCAAATAAATATGTTCAATCAATAAATGAAATGTACCAAAATCCTGAAAAACACTAAATATTTTAACAATTTTATTTTATTTAGAATAGAAATATACTATTTTCTTTACTTTTTATTTGTATAGTAAGTCTGCTTTTCTATTTCTCTTTTTTTGCATACTCGTTAGATATTTGTTTTGATTCCATGGAAAACTGCTAGTCCTAAATTAAACTTGTTGATGTTCATCCAGCTGATCACTCAAATTTCTGTACTCTTCTATCATTTACAAATTAGATTAACCTGTAAAACTTTCATAAGTATGAAACTTTTCATATACGATTGCCTTCTAAATTCGTAGTCGAATTTTGTTCTTGTCTATTCGCGATTTCTTAAATATTATTATTCGTATTCTACAAAATAGACGATCCTGTAGGGCTTTCTCATTGTTACTACCATCGGTTGTGTTGCTACATGTAGATTCTTTGCGGACATGCAGGAATATTCCTTCTTATAGAATTGGCACGTTAATTTGTTTTCCCTACATAAATTAAATAATATAAATAAAAGTTATTAAAACGAATGCATAAATCAAAAGGAACCCAAATCTAATTTCAATATTTCATTTTGAATTACCTTTGAGCCTCCATATCTTATGTAAAAATATATTAGTATAACGTCAAAAACAGCACCGAAAGCCTAAACAACAGTTAAAAGCAAGTATATTTTCAAATCGCTAGCAAACCAACAAATGCAGTCAAAGATATAGGTTAAACCTATAGAACAATGACTAAGATCGATAAATTGTTTTATTTGCCTGAGACTCCGATTCTTTTCGGAAAGAGTGCGAAAGAAAATTTCGGTGTAACTTCCGAATTGTTCCGAGCCGACCCGATATTGGCCTTCATTACTATTGTGAGGTCACATACAATCGGTTTTTTTCTCGGGAACTGTCGGCGCGTCATTGGTACTCGGTTTAAAAATATATTTTTAATTTGATATAACTTTTTAGTTATAAGACGAAAAAATAATTGTAACACAAAAAAAATGTTCAAAAGCCCAAGTATTTAATTCCGGATTAAGGATTAATTCCGAGGCAGAGTTGACCGATGCTATAAATCGCGGTAGTGCCACATTGAGTGATACCGTAGATATAAATTGTTGTCCTTATAAGTGCCAGTATAGGGTTATTTTATTTTTGAAATGAAATTATTTAGAATAAGTTTAAGTAATATCTAATATAAGAATAGAATACGTTTAAGTCTAAGTAATATTACTTAGTCTCTGCAGTATGTCCTAAGATCAAAACTTATGCAAAATAACATGTTCTTTAATGTAAGCACTACAACTTGGAAACATATATTTTTTTTATTGGAATGTACTGTTGTTTAGCTCTTATAGCAAAGGAACTGGTCCCAGAACTTGATTCGTCTTGAAGTAATATTAATGAATTTCTGTATCCTGTGATTATTTCACTAGAAACTGTTAATCAGATAAATTCTACTTCACGCTCTCAAGAATTTCCGTAAACTCTTTAACACCTCTCTGCACAAGCCCCTCACAAGCTCTTGCCTACAATTACAATGTGCCCCAAATAAAAACGAAGAAAAAAATAATAAAACTTTTAACTGCTTAGATTACTTCATTGCAATTTAAGAGCAACACATTAATTGATGAGAGGCAATATTAATCTTAGATAATAGGAAATGAATCCAAAGGTACAATTACGACAGTATATGGAACACATTGATATTCTTAATTTCTGGCAAAAAAATAATCACTTTGATATATTCCATCAAACATTCCTGTACTATGCCGATTCCTTTGAGTAAGGTTAATATGTCCCTAGCCTGTGGTTCTTCTCTACAATGAGTAGTTCAACTATTTCATCGTTTTCTATTATTTTACTGGAAATTTTGGTGTGAAGCACTAAATTCGAGAAATGTACCACTGAACACCAAATCACTTTTTTTAACCTTTCGGCGCGCATTTTGCCAACCATCTTAGAAACATCAGGAGATGATTCGTTTTAATTCTAAAACGAAACTGTCTTCTATTTATATGACAGCTGCACTTAATAAAGAGTATAAAATCATTAATGGTATAGGTCCTTTATCTTGGTTTATGGTTTGGTTGATGTATGGTACATTTTACTATTTGAATGGTTTCTTAAATTTGAATGGAAATCTTAAGTTGTTAACATATGTGGATAATGTTTTTGTAATTTTCGATTACAAAAAATCACAATTAAATCTTAACCACTGAGGTTGGGTCTCCCAGACTCCGTGTGTAAATATTTGACGGTCGTACTTAAACGTTCAGTGCTAGGATCTTCGGATGCTAAGTACCCGTTAGTCAGTTGTCGGAGTAGGTGTACACGAAAGAGTAGAGTTTTATCACATTTGTAAAATAACATTATGTTAATATAGGAGTATGTGAGATTCCCCGTCAGTAACAGTGCGACATTTAATATGTTACAGTGGACATTTACGTGGAAAGTGAGCATGACACATCCGATAGCGAAGGATCTTTGGACGATATCAGTTCAGGCTCAGATATTGAAACCAGTAAAAATAATTTTTATGGATCTAACAGATTTAAATGGGCTAACGCAGCTCCATCCACATTTGTGAGAACTGCGCATCATAATATAGTACTGCAGTTGACAGGTTTACGTGAAGAGGTTCGAACTAGTGATTCTGCAACTCCGGATGAAATCTGGTTCTCTTTATTTGATTAGCAACTATTAGAAGAATTAGTTAGGTGGGCAAATTACAAAATGCGACTGATGGCTGACAAATACAAGGACGAACGGCGAAGCGAAATGAAGGATATAAATGAAATAGAAATGAAAGCGTTTTTGGGTTTGTTGATCTACAGTGCGCTGTAGATGGAACCAGCAGATACATGTTTAGAGCCGTAATGAGTCGGGAGCGTTTTAGTATATTCTTAGCAAGTTTTAGATAGATCGTGATGAAAGAAAGAAAACAAATCCTGCATCCTTAAAAATATTTCGCTCATACCTGAAATAATTTTTAAGAACTCATAATCGTTGTATTCTTTAGGAGGTAATTTTTTCAAATTGAATTTGAATTTTTCAATAGCCAACTGAGGCCGTTTGAACTTGAATATAGTAAATATTGTATATAAAGTGTATAATGAAAATAATATGAACTAAAGAGTGTTATTATATTCCAATGAATCTCAAACGTTTGAGATTTAACGTTAAAAGGCAGTAGACCGTAAATAAAGGACCAGCTACAAACAGTCAGATGTAATGCATGAAATAGCTCAATTAAGAGTAGGGAGTAGGTGAACATTTTAAGGGAAAGAGGAGTTTAAAGATAACAGAGATGGGTTATATTAAAGGAAAGTAGGAAGAGGAAAAAAAAGAACTGGAGTAATGAGGGGATAAAATAGACGGAAGATCCCTGGGAAGTATATGTTTTTGTGCAAGAGCAGATAGTGAAGGGCACTCTAGTAAGACGTGACGTGATGTGAGAAGCGACTACATTCAAAGAATTTAGTTTTCACGGTATATAACTTGGAGGTGTAACCCAAAGTATCCCATCGAATTGAACAATATCTTGAACAATTAGTGAGATGTAGGAGATGCATCCCGGTGATGGAAAATGGGCAAGATGGGAAGATTTTCTTTTAGAGCCATTCTGGCGTAGCAGTCTGCACGTTCATTACCCAATATGCGTTCGTGGCCTGGGATCCAAAGGAATTTTACTGCTGACCCTTTAGATTGGGACTCTTGGATGAGGGAAATAATGTTAACAACTAGAGGCGAAGGTAAGGGAGAAACAAAATTAGATAAGGGAGAAACAATATTAGAGAGAACTTAAGGAATCAGAGCAGATAAGCCAATTGGAATTTGGATGGGAGAGTGTATAAGTGGCCTCTCTAATGGCTAAAAGTTCGGCAGAAAGGATACTATTCCAGGTTTGAAGATGAAAAACACACGTTAAATTATCGTGAATGAAGGCTGAACACACTCCACCCATCGACTTGGAGCCAACAGTGTAAATGATGTTATCAGGATGGAGGTCTTGAATAATTTTAGGAAAAATGGTAGAGGGAGAAGTGAGACCAGAAAAAGGTGTGTTATATGGAAGAAGACTGAAATTAGGGACACAGCGCTAAAGTAACCATGGCGGCTTGTGGGAGAAAGTTAAGTTATTGGGTGACAGGGGGGTAAAGAAATACCAGAGTCAAGGAGAAAATTGAAAAGAGCCGTGCCCGAACTCTTTAATCGATGAGAAAAAACATGGTTGGGGAAATCAAGAGGGCCAAAGAAAGATGGATAAGAGGGAATGAAGGGTCTACATCTAAGACTTACTGCATATCTCAAAAGAAGATGCAATATTTTTAAATTAAGTCAAGGAGAAAATTGAAAAGAGCCGTGCCCGAACTTTTTAATCGCTGAGTAAAAACATGGTTGGGGTAATTAACAGGGCCAAAGAAGATTGATAAGAGGAAATGAAACTAAAATAGAATTAGGGAGGAAGGAGCAGATGCTATTTATAGCAATGTTGAACAGTGAAGAACTAAGCATAGACCCTTGTGGAAGTCCATTTTCAAGGAAGAAGGAATCAGATTAGGGGTAATTGACACGAACTTGATAGAACCTAGAAGACATGAAGTTGTAGATATTACAGCTACCCTAATTACACGGGGGGGGGGGGGGGGGTAGATACTCTAGAGGCACCGTTCACGACACCTTATATCCTCAGGTGTCACTCAGCCCTTACCACGGTAACTCATAACTTAGCTTAAGGAAATACTCCAGGTCCCGTGGAAATATGCTAGTTTTGGTCCACCCCGGGGTATTTCATTTCCCCTGTACCACCATTTTCAGGGAGGAGGGCTAGCAACCTCACACAGAGTATATTGAAGTACATTGGGGTATACGCCCCAAAAACCAACTAAATATGGTATAAAATTAATGTTGCTAACGGATGCAAGAACTGCCTATGCATATAACGCATATATTTATTGTGGAAAAAACGGTCATGGTCTTCAATTACCAAATAGCGGGTCCAAACTTAGTAAACCTACTCAGACAGTATTACGTTTAGCGAAGCCTATTTATGAGCGAATCACTGCCGATAATTGGTTTTTCTCGGTAGACCTTAAACAAAAATTAAAAGAACATAACTAACTTTTGTTGGCACCTGGCAAAAAGAATAAAAGAGAAATACCTCGTATTCAAAATCTAAAGCACAAGGAACCGCCATTTATGGATTTACTAAAGATATAACATTGCTCTCGTATGTACCGAAAATAAAAGTAGTACTGCTTGTTTTTTCAACATATCACGGAGAATCAAACGATATGTTCGGCAAGCCAGAAATTATAGAATATTATAACAATGCTAAAGGAGGAGTTGATTCCCTAGATGAAAGATGATGTGCAATATACAGTTGTGGTAGTCAGACGCAGAGATGGATTATTACTGTTTTTTGTAGAATAATTGATACGTCTACCGTAAACGCATATGTATTATATAATTCTTACAAGATAAATAAGCCGTTATCAAGAGCAGAATTTATGAAGAAATATTACAGAATCGCTTGTACAGCGACATATGGAACGAAGGACTAATAACATTAAATTTTCGGTTGAGGTACGAATGCTAATTGGAAGAATATTGAAAATTGGGTGAGAACACCAAAAAGAAGAGCTTGATTTGTTGGAGAAAAGAAAGTGCTGTTACCTTTGTCCCTGTTATATACGAAATATGCATGCATTGACTGTAAAAGACCAATATGAGTGTTCTAAAAAATATATAAATTCTGTGTTGAAAAAAATGAATAATTTAACATGTGTTTTTTTTATATATAAAAATGGAAGGGAACATCATTTATTCTAAAATAATATTATATTTGCATATTAGTTATTTAAGGTTGAAAAATTTAATTTTTGTTGATGGCAGTAAGGCGAACATCAAATATTGAGTAGGTTATTTTTTATCGTATGAAAAACACGTTTTCAGTTTAACTATATTTTTGTCAAATTTTCGTTTGATTACGATATATTACATGTACCCATGACACTTATATCACTATAAAAAATATTGATCGTTTAGTTCTTATATTTGTGATTAGTTATTCTCGTATAGTTGTTTTTTTGGAGTCCCTCGGTAAGCATGTCAAAATATTTCACCTCAGTAGCTAAAGGTTAAGACAAATTTGTTAAACTTAAATGAAAAATTCAATGTCATAGTATTGAACTGAATGTATGTAGTGAATGTATGAACTAGAGAACAATGATGGAAGTTAAGAATAGTAAAAATAGGTCAGATTTTGGCCACTGTGAGCAACATTACTAACTATTGAATAGTTAATCATAGTGTCTATATAACTAGTTTAAATTTTATTGTAAATATATTAATTACTTTTCCTTAAAACCAAGATAGTTATAACAAAGAATTAAAATTAATTAGGGAGATGGTTGGTTTTAAATACAATATTGCAGATAGATTAATTAGAAAATATAAGTTTAGGGAATTATTGAAAGAATATTCGACTTTTTAAAAGGAACGGAACAAAACAATTTCATGGTTATACCGTTTGAAGCCCAGTTAATACGAGGGGAGAAGTTAATACTTATAATAATAATTATAAGAGAAGTCCTGGGCAATCCAAAAGATAAAGTAGATCACCATAAAAATCGGGTATTTATGAAATTAGTTATCAAGATTGTGATAACTAATTATAATTAAATGTGACGGTATGTTGGTAAACATCAATATCAACCAGATATAAAGAATACATGGCCCATATTTGATATGGAGGAAATGTGAAATTGAGTTGGACAACATGCACTCGAGCATGTCCATAATATGACTTAAGACTTGATAAAAGTATAAATATTAATAGGGCTTTAGACTTTTTATTTAAATAGGGCAAGACGGTAATGCAACAGTTTTACCGACAGGTTCTTGAAAGACAAAAAATGGTCATTAGTATAAAATCGAACATCAAGAACATCTTCATATTT